>OZ010683.1:6755310-7155654 GCA_963932265.1 Thymelicus lineola | reverse complement strand
CAATCTTCAATAGCTAACATGATTTTCACGATTTCGTATGCTGCGTAATCAGTCGTAACTTAAGTTTTTAATTACAATCTTAGTTACCAATGACGTCAACAACGAATTAAAAGCTATAAGCAGTTTAAAAAACGCCTTTTTTCTTTCTGATAGGTCAATCCTGCTAACGAAAAAATATCATGTTGAGTATAGTACTTAAAATTTGGGTACATAAACTGTAATATTCAGACCTCAAAATACAAAAATTACTACTTATGTTTACCTTGGTTAAGACAGCAGGATTAAAAGTCCAGCGGTTGCCACTAGGGTACGTCACAACGATGTCATGATCCTCGTCAATGCCGATGACGGCTCCAGTGGTTCGCAGGCACTCGAACATTCCATCAGTCCAGCCACCATGTCCGTGTTGCAGTGATTGTACTATCTCCAGGTCAAGATCCACATTTACCTTCAATTTAGAACATTGTATGTTATGTCATAAAAAAATTAATAGGTACTTAATAATATTTGTTACATAAGTATGTATTTTATTATTGTTTTATTTATCATTTTATCTTACACCATTTAACTGTCTGTAGGTATTAAGATCATCGTCATTTAAACATTATAATGTAAGTGATCGATGTCTGTATATGAAAGATATTTGAGTAAAACTTTTACTAGAGGTATTTATTAGCCATAACAGATCAAATAAAAATTATTTTTTGTCTGTGCATTTGTTCCGGCTAATCTCAGGAATGACTTAACAGATTTAGCTGCGGTTTTCACAGGCTTACACATAATGTAGTGAGCTTTTGGTTTAACAATTAGTGTTTGTTTTGTTTCCGCTGAAAAACCATTTTCGGTCGGACTCTAATGATATGTTAAGTTAAAATTCATATAACATTATAGACAAACTGAAAGCTAACATACCAGATCACCAACTTGCAAACCATGAGGACCGGTACGTCCAGGTCCTAATTCTCCCAAAAGTGGTAAATGTTCCTTGTAGACATTTTGACCTTTTACATCATTTACAACCTGAAAATTATTATTATTATTATTTATTTATAGACGAGCAGCTAAGGTGATGTGTCTATATCAATTGTGCTGAAAAATCATTTTTGCTTTAGTGACAGCTTCTCTGTTTTCAACCAGCTATCGAGTCAGTTTTTGAAGGCATTGATTGAAGGAGAGGAAACAATTTCTTCAGGTAAAAAGTTCCAATTCCAAACCACTCTATTGTTTAAGGATTATAATTTAAGAATTATATTTCATAATATTTAAGTTTATGATTTTAATTAAATTAACTTACTGAATCAGTTAATTGGTTGCAAATGTACGAAAACAGGACCCATAGTTTAGCATGCACTAAGATAATATTATATTGTATTCAGTATGGTATAACATAATTGAATACTTATAATTACAATAATAATTAAGCTTAATAATTTATTTATTTGTTTAAATTTATGTTACCTTTAAGTCTGCCATTCCTTCAAAACCAACTCTATACAAATTTTTGGCACCATTATCCCACACCACATAAGCAGCTGAGCGGGGGCTGGCGGCAGACCAATCCTGAACCTCATTCACTTTACCGCGTCTTCCATTTCCACCATCTTGGTCCTCCCATTGCCAATCTACCTAAAATGAAATAAAATAAAAATGATTACTATTAGAACCAACTATGGCATATGAAAAGGATACCGTCCATATTACATACAAGTCAGTAAGAAAATCAATTATTACTCTGCACAATTTTGATATAAAAACATAGTTTAAATTATTCATGAAGTTTTGTTAAATCAAATGCATTATAAACAGCTCCATATTTTAAATTAAATCAGCTTAATAAACTTAAGTAGTGAAGAGGTTCTTCTAATCTATTAGCCAAATTTAATGATTCTTAAGAGAATTAGCAGGTAAAGTAGTACAGTTATACAGATAATAGTTTCATACCCCTCTAACAACTCTGGCTCCAGGGAAAATACCCCTGACCGCTTGTTTTTTGCTCTTTCTCCGCGGCTCTACCAAACATCTCTGAGCCCCCGGTGCACTGATGCGATAGAATCTGTGTCTCAAGTGATGCTTGTCTCCGTGATAGCAAACAGAACACAGATCATAATTACTACATTCAGCACACTTCCAACGAATACCTGTAAGTATTCAAAGTTCTCCATTTATTAAGACTGAATTTATCCAATTTATAAATTAAGCTTTTCTTTTTTTAAACATTTGAATGCATGGAATAGAAATCATGAAAGTATAATACCAATGTCCTATACTCAATCAGGTAAACAGTGTTTGGAGTGCCTCATATTTTGTATGTAGTAAATAACAAAATAATTACCAAATATTGGTTGTTGGCGGCAAGTATCACACATTGTGCCTTCATGTTTAACACCTGTAGGGGCACTGTCCAAGATGCGTAAATCATATGCGCCGGAACATCTATAATTTGCTGCTGTTCCATTGTCCCAAACTACTACAACCTCCTCAGGGGATTCAAAATTTCTCACAGTTCCTACATGCCCTTCCCCACCATCCTATAATCAATTTGAAAAATATTGAGTGTAATTTAGGAATGTATGACATTCATGTCATATAAGTGCGGTAAATACATCCTGGTACCCAAGTGTAAATAAGTGAAATAAACTTGATGTACCTGTTTGCCCCATTTCCAATCAGGGCCTCTTATTACTCTAGCTCCTACACCTTCCATCATAAATCTAGTTGCTCTAGATGATGCTGAGGAACCCGGAACATTAGGTTCCATAGTCATAGCCATATCTAGGTCAGGAGTGGGAATTTCGAAAATAAATATAAAATAATGTTCGCTAACTTTACAATAAAACTTTTACAATAACAGTAGAGTAGAGAATAGACACGACTTTGACGGGAGGAAGTCACAATGACAATAGAATAGTCTCATGACAGCGACATTTAAGTGTTGCGCCGAAAAATATACTGTTAATTATACGTAAAATAAAATATGAATTTATCAAAATAATTTGGCACTGATAAAATAGTAATGTTTTTTGATATTTGTTTTTTCCATTTACTTGGACTTTTATTATAAATAAATAAAAAATGGACATCAAACAATATATTATTAAAAACACATGAATTTGTAATTTAACTTTCGGTCGGTTCAGTGTCAGTTGTCACATGGTTGTCACAGTCAGTATTGTCAAAAAATGTAACACATGGCAGTCATGATGACATTTCAGCCAATGTCATGCATTGAGTAGGTAGGTACATAAATGCGATCTTGTCTTGTCATAGTTGTCATATGGATTGTCATTCATTCATTAATCATTTGACATTTCAGAAAAATGAAAACAAGAGATATGGTGCAATGCAGAAAAGTATAATTTAATCATTCTAAAAATAAAAAGAGTAACCTTCATTGTGTATAAACACTCGTTTAACATTTATCTGTGTTAATTATTGTATATAATGTCTCATAATCGCAATAAATATGAAAAAGCACGACGACGTCTAGCAGCTATAACATTTTTATCAAACATTTCCCTCGATGGCTCTTTTAAAGATACCGAGCTGTGCCAGGTTTTAGATAAATCTGCTAAAGTGAACAAATGTGATGGTCCAAATATTGGCGAAAAAGACGTGGGGCAAACTGGTCGCTATCGCAATAGAGCCCTGTCGAGCCCTGTTCAACGTGCTGGCGGTGATAACCACTCCATTAGTTCGGACTCTGAACATGCTAATGTTACACCTGTTAAAAGTGGTATAAACTATTCGTTTAGGGACAGGTATGTTTCAAAAAGTATGCAGTATACAAACATGTACACATACATCTTAAAAAACATTTTCTTATTCGTTTTAGATGTTCTTCTGGTAATAATGAATTTTTTAAAGAAAAACACTCATCCATCAGAAGCCGAAAATGTCATCTTGCTTCACTTACAGGAGTAACTCAAGATGATAAAAGCAGCTCAGAGAGCTTAAATTTTGGTAACTACTGTTTAATGTTTTTTACATATTATAATGTACATAACTTTTATCTTTATCAATAACATGATAACCAGTATTGACAATGTCTGGATACTGTTATTTACATTTACATTACATTGTTTTATAATGTGTTAAAATAATTGTCTCATACTTTCAATCTACTTACAAGTTTTTCTTTGTACTATGATACCAATAATCTAACATTTTAACAAAAAATTTACCGACTTCAAATGAAGTACATTGTACTTTTGACATGGATACCATTGTCAGATCTCGTTCAAATTTATGTGGAACCACACAACAAGCACCAGCTTTCGATTAAGAAAAGAATAATCCAAATCGGTTCACCCAGTCCAACGTTCTGAGGTAACAAACATAAAAAAAATCTCCTTTTTTGAAGTCTGTTAATAATATTATCATATTATCTGCTATAAATTACAGGCAAATTTCGAAGCAGTAACACGTGCATACCAGAGAGCCATGGCTTTACAAAAGAAGTCCGGCTGGTTCGAGCAAATAAAGGGGTATCATTTAGAGATGAGAGACTTGTATTTGCCCCAACACAAGGAGTACCATGTGCTTTGTTTAGCACTATACCATATTCCAAAACAGTTCGTAATGCTCGGTATGTAAATTTTACAACAATCCTATTCTAAAAATAGTCTTTAAACTGGACAATTTTGTATAGTAAAATGACTTAAGGGTAATGCCTGTCTTATTAAAAGTCCTATATGTTTATGGTATTTTGCTAGAATATGACTTCCTTAACATATAATAAGAAACCTGCAAAGTTATAATTTGTTATCTATTTTCAGCTCTGATTTAAGGAAAGATGGAGTCCGCCGGCGTAACACATCAGGTCCAAGACCTCTATCTGCTATAACCGACAATGGTGTTGATCCATTTGACTTGCTTGGATTAGAGAGAGAAGAGCATGGTCAAGATATATCTTACTCGAAACTCTTAGTGCCTTCTAGAGTATGCACAAGAGAGCAATATAGAAAAATGTATGAAGGTGATTTCAGTGAGAAAGCAACATGGAAAATTTTGAATCGCCATCCTCATGTCATCGCTAGGTATGAATATTTTATAATGTTGTTATAATTGGTTATTTTGATGAATGTTATTTGATGTCTATTTAATGGAAATTTATGTCTAATTGTGCTTTATGCATGTCTTTCATGTTACGTTTAATGTTTTTGTTTGATTCTTCAAACTGTTGAAAGTAATATAAGCAACCATTCAACTATCCTATCTGTCCCTATACTTATCGTTGCAATCATCATTACATTTCATCATACTTCACAACTTATATTGGAATTAATCTCAATGATTGGATGACTTACTTGTGACAACAATTTTGAATACCATATAGATTAACTCATGTCATCACTAACATTTGAATTTCAGGACTAAATTATTGACGAGGCAGAAGGATAAAAAATGGTAAACAAAAAAGTACTATGTAATGCTTTGCTATACTTAGAGTAAAACTGATCAATGCTCCACTATGCTAACTACCAATTTACAGATATATTATGTAAATATTAAATATTTTATATAATGTAAACATGTACTAAATCACAGTCACCTGTTATATTACTAAAAATATTTATACTGTTGTTCCAATTTCAATTTGAAATCAGTTCAATTAAGCTTTACCCTAAAATCAAGCTGTATGTATTTTTCTTATTATAATGAAATGATTGGTAAAAGGTAAATAAAAACACTCCTTTTCCTTTATTTGCTTTTAGAAACATGTTTCTTTCAAGATATACAATTGTTTATCATTAACATTTTAAAAAGTACACCATTTATCAACAATATAGTGCCTCGAAAAAAACTAAGTTTTCCTGACACTGTTCATTGGCTATGAATTTAATACCTATATGTTATGCTCGAAGACCGAAATGGTTCATAGAGCGAAAAAACAGCTTTCAATGCATTGTGGCATCTGTATTCTGTAAATCATTCACAAGGCGAAATTAGTGTTGTGGCTCGTATGAAAACGCCCTCGACGTATTGTGGCCATCACAAATTTTACATAGGAGAAAATCAGATAAAGGAGTATCTGGTTCAATTTATTCCTGCATATAAATTATAGGATGCGTTCGTTCAATATACTTCGTGATGATGATTTTATTGTTTATTACTCACATTACTTACATAGGGACACACGACTCGGACCATTTACAATCGTAACTTATGTCAATAACGACTGAATCCAAGGGTTTACCGCAACGTGACTTCCCACTAGCGGTTGTAGAATCAGATTTTTGTAAACTATCGGCTATGTAAGACGTACAATAGGACAATGTTGAGTGGATGGAGGAACAATTCGAAACAACTTCATATCTGTCAATTCTTATTTTTCCTGTCTTCTTGCATGAACCTACTAATTTATGTTAAACTTGTTATTTATATAAGTAGATGCTTACATTTAGATTTTATTAATATTTGTTAAAATGTTTTTTAGCTACCTAGTACCTAGTAGTAGGTAGATATCAGCGGTTTCAATGTACGAAAGTATATGATAATGTACTATATTTTAGGTATATTATATGCCTCAAGGTTAACTTAGATTACATGCCTCTTCTTACAGAATCGCTTACTGACTTGCATTATAAGTTCATTGAATCATTTGGTCGTGTAGAAATGTTATTAAGCTAAAGATACATACCTAAATGATCCTGCTTTTGAATTTTATTGAGATGTTGAATGCCATTGATTATGAAATATATCTGTACAAGATAATAGTAACAAGATCTTGTATCAGGTGTTCATGTCATGTTTAATGTGTTGTTTCTCTATTGTCACTGATTATATAATGTAAGTCAGTCTAATTTCACTAGTTATTAAGTACTATAAAAACATGAACCTTTCATAAACTTCTTATCTCCTCTTCTAAACTCTTAATTCTTTCATTTAAATTAATGCATGCACGTTATGGAAGGCTTGAAGGGGGTTCCATGCATGTGTCCAATTTTGATATAAATAAGATTTTGCTGAAGGATCTTTATTGATTCTAGGTGCTTCTCATATGAATCCTCTCAAAGACCGACAGTAGCGTCGTCTCCGCCGCACTCCTCTATAGAAAACAAAACTTTTGACTGGGACGAAGCGCCAGTTATATCACAAAAATATGTAAGTTTTCTTGCATCTCTTTGTATGCTTTGTATGCACAAATATACACAACACAAATAAGATTTCCTTGAGCCCTAAGACTGTAAAAAAAGTCACGAGAAATTAATCTATGCCACAGGCAATTAAGGTCAACTCGGCGAAGACCGTCTGGAGGGCAGGACCGTACAGTAAGAATTACAACGAATTCTGAATAACTACAACAAATACAACCCAACGTACAAACAGTTTAAACTGTTTTAGTTTCAATAAATTGACATAGATGGCGCTATTTATGACACAAAGAGAAAAAAATACGTATAAAATTTAGTCGAGCTATCAACTTGCAACACGACCTAGCAACACATTGGCAAAAAAATATTTTAAGTGGTTTTTCATCATATTTATGAAGGTTTGTGTAGCTAATTTAATTAATTATCAATATTATTATCCAAATATTATATTAGAATAGAATAAAACATATTTTTTACGAAGTTACATCTAGTGAAAAAAAACTATCCTCAAATTGCAATAGCGGAGAAGTCCGTCTAGTTCTTGGAGGGAAAGATCGGCATGTGCCGGTCTTCGTCGTTTCCAGATGTAATAAACCTTTTACGCCTAAGCAAATTTTATAAAATTAATCCTTATACACATGATTCGTAAACTTAAGCTTCCTGCGTAGTGAGTCTCTTTTAAAATCTCTTAAGGTCTACTCTTAAAATCGATAATCAATATTTCATTTCAATTGCCGTGTTATTTTATTATTTTTCTTTGACTCATACATTATGCTATTATAATATTCTATTTTACTTATACTTTCGACGAATTTATTGGCACTAGCGCTGAAAAAAAAACCAATTGTAATATGAATATAGAAGAAGGTGTATTTTAGTACCTACTTCGATTAACTAAGTTGGTTTTTGATCTCTTAAATGGTAGACCTAAAGAAGGCTATTCCTTTTAATAAAACTGATATACAAAAAAAAATATTTTTTAATTTGATTTAATTGTTTTTTACCCCTGAGTTTCGATCTATACCGGACTTACCCGACATACGTATTTTTTTGCGATTTATGACGATAAGAGCGTTTAATATGAAAAACGATAGCACATATTTAAATGGCGTTGAAATACATACGCATATACAATGTCTATATTCACGTAAACCGACTATTTGTAGGTTCCGTCTATTTCACCACTTTTTGAAAATTTGTTTTTATTTCATTAATCGATAACCTTAAAGTAATTTTTAGAGTTTTTTTTAATGGTCAACTAAATATTTGATTACCTCATTCAATAAAATTTGCCTAAAATGTTATAGAAATGGCGAAATTTGCCTAATGAAGTAAATTTTTAATGAAGTATGCCGGTCTTCGACGAGTTGACCTTACCTCCATTTACTACTACAGTTACTAGCGCTTTTCTGGAATAATAAGTACCCTATTATGTTATTCCATATTATGGTCTAATTGTGTGCTAAATTTCATGAAAATCCGATCAGTAGTTTTTGCATAAAAGAGTAAAAAACATCCTCACAAACAAACATTCACATATTGGTAGGACTAAAGTAATGTATTTGTCAGAGTCTAAATTCTAAACCCTTTTAATAATTTATTTTAATGTAATTTTGGAAGTATGTTTAAATAAATGCCTCATCTCTCTCTCAACAGGTACATTACTGTCCGAATGTTCTAGACGACCCGGAGCTGATAGCGGGCAAACACAGAACTCTTCTAACCTTCACGTCATACATGACGTCGATTATCGATTACGTCCGCCCGCAGGACTTGAAAAAGGAGCTCAATGACAAATTTAGGGAGAAGTTCCCGCATATTAAATTAACACTCAGCAAGCTTAGAAGGTAACATTGTTTATTAACTGACCTATTATGATACACCAGGCATAACTTGTTTTTGTTTCGGAGAATATAGAAACTGTTGGTATCGGTTGACTGTCGGTGTTATTGTAACATAGCATTACTTGAGCCATGGGGGCCTATAGGCCGACCTCTCGCTGCCGACCGTGATCAAATGCATGGTTGACAGTGAGACGTCGTGGACAGTGGTGCAGGCCTTTGCGGAGTGCGTCATGCTCCGCAAAGAGGCGGCGGAGAGAGAGCGAGAGGACTCTACAGACCTCGCCATCCGCCGCCGGCGCACAGGGCGAAGAAGGCGGGCTTACGGCCTGCACCTCTTGGCCCCATAACAACAGCCGGTCGGGTGACGGATACGGGAATTCGTCGTCCGGCGTAACGGCTCGGGTTGAAAGGCGCGCCAGTGTCGAGCGCGCCTTTACCCTAGCGGGAAATAGTAGGCGGACGGGCCATCCCGCTGGCCGCTCCAACCCTCTCGGCAAGGAGAGGGGCTAGAGAGCGCGCCGTGCCGAGGCCGCCGTGGTAGGCGTCGACACCGTGTGGTTTTGGTGGGTTCAATTCCCACATACCTGTCCGGCTTCCCGTGGCCGGATGGACGAGACGAAGGTCTTTCCACACGTTAAAAAAATAATGGGGGCCTATAGGCGGCATAAATGTTCCGCCTTGGGTTGAGCAGTCCAACCCAATTTATTAGTGTCTAACTCCTCCGGTCCTTGTACTAGACCAATGTTGGAGAACGGACTAATGTTAAGAATAGAGTCAATACATTCTCAAAAGAAATAGCATTATCAGTAAGTTATGAAGTCACCTTAAAAATGCAATAATATTTCAGTATTAAGAAAGAAATGCGTAAAATCGCCAAACACGACAGCGGCGGAATCGATCTGTTATCGGTGGCACAAGCGTACGTGTACTTCGAGAAGCTAATCCTTGCGAACCTCATCAATAAGGACAACAGGAAGCTGTGCGCCGGCGCTTGTCTCTTGTTGTCCGCCAAACTTAATGATGTCAAGGGGGAAATGATGAAGGCGCTCATTGAGGTATGTTGTTGACATTTTGACTTCATAGAAGTTTAATTTAAGGTCGACATCACAATAGATGGCCCCGCTTCTGGGCTCGGGTTTTCTCTGATAATTATAATAAATACAATATCGTATTGTGGTTCTCTCCAGCAAATCAAAAACTTGGTTTTTTTCCTTTATTCACATCTTTCATCTTTTTTGATGACCCTGTAGCCTAGTTGGTAGTGACCCTGCCAGCGAAATGAGGGTTCCTGGGTTGGATTCCCGGCTAGAGCAGATTTTTGTGTGACAGATAAATATTTGTACTGGGGTCATGGGTGTTATTGTGATGTGTTATATGTCTCGTTCATGCCAACCGCGACACAGGTAAAAACCTACTGCGGGGGGAGGGGGGTTTTGAGTGTGTAAGCGTTTATTTATTTATTTCGAAAACTTAACGAATATACACGTTGTACCTTTTGTACAGAGCAATGTTTGTAACGTTAATTTATTTGGCAGCGTATAGAGACAACATTCAGAGTGAATAGGAAAGATCTCATGAAGTTCGAGTTCGCGGTACTCGTGGCGCTCGAGTTCGGATTGCACGTTCCGCCGTATGAGGTGAGATTTTTCTATTATTAATTACTAATACTAAATAATACCCTGCGGCCTGCTAGAACACGTCACTCCTGTGATAAAAAGTACGTTAGTACCTACTAGATGATAATAAGTTAAATTTTTTTACCTACTTATAGTATAAGCGACAAACGAACAGATGAGCCTTTTATGGTCAGTTGTACGGCTAATTATCACGCTTGCTTGAATCAGCCACCGCCCGCCGATTCATCGTGTTTCGGCGGAGGTCTTGAAAGCCATTTGGGAGCCGTTTCTTTCTTTGTCTATCATCTTTCTTGATCGGTATCTTGCCTGGCAGTTGGTTTATTTATAAACTTTCATCACAATTGAAAATAATCTTAAATTAAAATTTAAAAATTCCCTGACAGTATTATTTTCACTAAACATAGCTAAGAACACTCTCGATTAAGTCACCTTTCAATCAAAAAAAAACTAGATCAAAATCGGTTCATCCGTTAGGGAGCTACGATGCCACAGATAGACATACAGATACAAAGATTCGTCAAACTTATACGAGTAATGGTGAACGCACATATTATTATATCGGCATCGTCCGCGCCGGACGCTCCGTATACCGATAGCCTCGCACATATGTCCGGATTCGCCGTACGCAAATTTTAGTATTGCCAACAATTTTTGCAGTTTTTTCCAACCTCTAGTGTAAAACGGTGGGATGTCGTTCGTTTATAGTCCTGTTTAAGTCTGTGTCAAGTTTAATGTCCTGTTGACAGTACTAATGGGAAAAAAATCCTACTAGTTCTGTGTCAATTTATTTCCGTGTATAGGTATAGTTTGCTATCAATCTTGAAGTATTGGCCATTATATGTATATGTCGGCAAATCCCACAAAACATTGATGGTGGCGCCGTCATATATTATTGTCGAATGTCCGAAAACAATGATGTATAGGATAAACACGAAGCCGAGATTTCCTCACAGGATTAGTTTACTATGAAACGTTTCTCCTAATGCGTTGTCAAAAGCATCGTGGCATGGCAACACTATCGGCATTTCGGATACCTTTCGCATTTTCAGAAAGGCGTGCGGACGATGCAGATGACATAATTGACAGATGCGTCAATCGGGCTCTCATATGATTTCATACAAATGCGATGCGGACGGCGCGGACGATGCCGATAAATGTGCGTTCACCATAACATTCCTCTTTTTTTCTGGGGTCAATAAATGATAGTGGTTGTATTGGCAGGTGTTTCCTCACTACCAGCGGCTGCTGCACGACTCGTGACGCTGGCGCCGGCTGGGCGCCGAGCTGGCCGCTCGCGCCCACCGCCGCCGGGCCAGCATCGTCGACAACTTCCGACCCGCGCCCAAGATGTAAACTATAAACTAGTGGTGGGCGATTATGAGATATACTAATGGCATCATTCGATTATGAAGATGTCTCGAGATATCTCGATTATAACCGTTAGTAATTACTAATCTGTATTTCTACTAATTCGCTGTCCTCGTTGGCGGATTTCTAATATCTAACTAATTTGTATATCTAAGATTAGTAATACAAATTGGTAACGTTATTCGATTATGAAAATAAAATTAGTTACTAATCAACAATCAATTATCAGTATTAGTAATTAGTAAATGTTTCGATTATGTAAATCATTCATGATCGCCCACCACTACTATAAACTAAACGCAAAGACGATGACGTCACACAGGCACAGAGATGCGAAACACCTAATTTCCATAAATAGTGCAAGTGCGAGAGAGAAAATGATGTGCGCCGTCTCTTTTGCACGTTTTATTACTCTGCCTGCCACGAGTGTTTGCGTTTAGCATAACGCCTTCTATTCATGGCGCTTCATTTGCGAACGCCTGCAAGCTACATAATGAAACATAGGCAGTAGGGAAATTCTTATATCGAATAGGGTTCTTTAGTCTACGTGAGTATGTACGTGAACGGAAGACCTAAGCTCGCAATTACACTTGTAAGCTGCTTCTGTAAAATTTACATACGTAAGTAACTTTCAGAAGTATACAGAAGTATTAGGGTGCTTTTCCACCAGAGACGTGCTATGCAGCTATGCTGCGAAGATGTGAAATCCAATAAATATGATTGGTTCAATAAATTGATTGATTTCCACCAATGAATATGATCGGTGGATATCAAACGCATCCATAGCAATGTAACATAGCACATCTCTGGTGGAAAAGCAGCCTTAAGAAATTACGATAAGATATTAATTACAAAGCGTGTTGACATTTTTGTTTGCATTTGTTTTACGTTTAAACAAACTGTGGCTATATTAGCGGACGAATATTCGTATTCGGGTCGTCGCAGTAAAATTTTTACCAACAGCGGTGTTCTTATCACTATTTCACCTATAACAATTAATGTTGGTCACAGGTAACCTACATGAGCGGGTGATACATACATACCTTGTCTATTAATCGCCATAATTTAAAAAAAACTGAGGTCATAATCGTAGCATCTGCTGTTTTTTTTTCAATACGGAATACACAAATTGTAATGAAAACGGCCAGTCCTTGCCATTTATTATTTTTATCCACAACTAAGTTTTATGTAAGTGGATCATTTATATAGCAACTATGAACCTTAAGTTTTTAATAAGAAACTTGGTTACTTTGTGTATTCGGTGTATGTTCCTTTATGTTTATCTTTTAAATTCCCTAATGTCAGGGTCGCCTAATGTGAATGTTATGAATATTATGATAATGTGAAATTGCCACTGACTTAGTATATAATTAATGTAGGTGTATGTTATAGTCAAACCTCACGTCTCTTGCGTTCCTAGATTTGCTTAGTCAACCTCAAGATTGACCAACGCATTTAGGCAAGCCCCGAAATAAATTTCTTTTTCGGCCTTTTGACTGGTGTATTTCAGTCAATTCAATTAAATGATGTTGGGTTTTGAATAGACAATCCCAGGAGCGCCGGAGAGTGTAGGTTTGACTATAACATACCTATATGTATACAATCGCACAAGTCGCTGCAGACACAGAAGTACCTTATAAAATGCGTGTGATATATTTATTTAGATCTAAATATTTAAAATGTTCAAATGTGTTTTCTCTATATACTTAGTAATAACTTTACTCTTTCGTATATCGCAGCTTAGCTGTTGTATTCATGAATTCAATAAACTATTGTTCTACGTCTTTCAAGTATTCCATGTGCTATTTGTCGAATCAATTTGTTTAGGCTAGACAAATTAGATATCTTAAAGTTTCATCAGGTTGGATGACAGTAGTCACATCATCATTTTCAAATGATGTATACGTTATTAATAAGGGGCCATTCATTAATTACGTAAGGACATTTTGTCTATTTTTGACCCCCCCCCCCATCTCCATGTAAGGGCACATAAGATTTCACGAACCCTCCCCTACGTAACATTTTATCTAGTTTTAAAATTAAAATTAACAATTTGACGGAAAAAACATTTTAGACGGATCGATGGGTACCTACATAGTAGTTTGAGTCAAATGATATTGTCATTAATTGCTATTAATATTGCGTTATTTATTATAAGGACTTTTTTATAATTTAAGTCATAGGTACCTACTTTAAATTCGTATTTATCTATTTGTATAGAACGTAGCATAATTTTTATTTATAATCTCAAGTTTAAATATGTAAAAATAGACAGGTAATTAAAGACTAAAACATAGGCAATAAAATATCTATCACTCTCAACATGAATCGGACCAGAAATCGCAATTTCTACATATAAAATATTACGTAGGAATGTGTTTCACCCGAAGTAAGGACTTGTAGTGATTTTGAGAACCCCTCCCCCCCACACACCCTGGGGACACTTACGTAATAATGAATAAGCCCTTACTTTCTTATGTAGTGAATATTTCAGGCCGATAAAAATATCCAAGCCTTTCATTATAATTACTAAAACACTTGTTAGATTATTATTTGTGCATGTGCAATTTCAATAGTTACTTTTTAATGTAAACATAGGAATTAACTTTAAAATACAAAACCAAAGAAATTAATGAAATTTAAGTAAGTATTTCTATTGTATAATGTTATTGCTCAACAGTTGCTCTATCTTATTAATAGTTTTACTAGCGTATAGGTACACGATAATCTTTTCAACAAATTTTCATGGTGACTAGCACCATAGTTTATTTGCAACCTAAGCTAAACTTCGGCATAGGTAGAAATTTTTAGATGCTAGAAGGACTATTTATAGAATTATAATAGCAACATAATAATGGAATTTTATCTCTACCTAATAGATAATGAAACAACAACGAAATGTGTATAATTGAATAATAAATCTTTAAATATCATGCTACAGTTTAACAAACCAATCTCTATCTCTATAGATTCCGAATATCACGCTCTATTAGCCAATGTTGTCACAATATAATAACGAAATAGTAGGACAGATATAACTTTACTCTGAACATTATCTGAGGTCTGAGTACATGGCTCATATTATTCACACAAAAAATTTAATAAGCTGGTATCTTATCTGATCATCGAAAGCCAAAGTACCATTAGAATGTCCATTGTTCTCCAGGCTCCGTATGCGTTGTCCTTAACGTTAATAGCTAGAGCTTAACGTTAATAGAGAGATATCGATAGATAGGTTTATAGTTAGATTATCGTTAGATTAAATAAGATATTACACAAGGAAAAGTGATTGTCATGGGATGAGCAAATTGTGTATTTTTGTATGAACTCAAAACATATGTAGGTTATTATAGCTATTAGCAGTTAAGCCAAATTTTATTTATGGTATGTTAATTGAAAATTCTACATTCTTAACAAACCATTATTATTATTATTATAGCATATACATACACACCAGTTACATTTATATGGAGGATGAATAACAGAGTAGAACGGTGGAATTAATAACCAGTAACTAAACTACCCTAATATGTCAGCATTGCCAGAAACATGTTTAATTTTGTATGTAAATTATTTCGTAAAAGAGTGATGAAAGCCGTGTAAAGATTGTATATTTGTCTTTTATTTAATTTATATCTTATGTTATTAATTAATTTTAAAGTATTTTTCAAATTTTTATCTTCCAGAAAGAATACAATTTAAACCACAAATAAATAAACAACTAAATATTTAGGGTGAATTTTCCAAGTGTGCGTGGATGGACAAATTCTAAACTATGAGGAATAGCGAAAAATGTTCAAAGGAGTCTTGCTGAAAGGATTCCTGGCTAGAAATGTTAATTTTTCAAAAATGTAATGATGCAGTTTTAGATTCATCAAAATCGGCCACGAAATTTGAAAATGCTCAATGGGAGCATTTTTCGCTATTCCTCGTAGTTTCGGATTGCGTCCTCCACGCACATTAGGAAAATTCATCCTGTATAAAAATGTATTATGGTATAACTTAAACAGATAATAATAATAATTGTATTTTAGTTTGTTCTCTCAATTTTTCTTGACTTATTTCATGACAACTCTACCCTGAAATGGAATTAAATATATAAAAAAGAAACCACTGTGAAAATTATTTTAAGGGGATGTCAACATTTTTATAAACAGTATTTTTTTCAAAATAAAACCTTTTTAACTATCATTGATTAACTATAGATTAACAAGTTGTTCATCGTTACTTTTATTTATGTTATGGGTCAATAATTAAAATCTCCTTTCAATAATCATTGAGATCAAAGATACTTTGGGTAAAGTTGTATATTAATTATTAAAACAGGATTAAACCGAGTGTTAGCTTACAGACATCCAATGAAAGGTAATTTGAATTTATGCCTTTACCCCATTACATTTGACCATTATGGCAAATGTGTTTTAACCTAGGTTCCTAGTTTCTGTTAAAGATATTCTGGGTGCATTTATGTACAGTTGTGAAGCACAGTTTTAAAAGCCAGAAAGATGTGCCACTGTTGTAATAATTAATTTAATTAAGAAGTTATTAAATTATAATCGTGACTCCATACCTCGGTTAGTTTTTGTAGAATAATATTTAGCAGTATTATAACTTTAACAACCATTTTTGTATGTAGCTGATCGCAACCACACTGCTATAAAGTAAACATACATACTACCAAAAATAACTAACAAATTGTAATATTCAAACTTGTTGAAAAAAAGTTATTCATCAACAAAAAGTGAACGCATCGACTTTGCATTTCGCAGTCTATAAATTAAATATCGATTTATACGAGTAATAAAAAATAGTGTATACCCGTTTACGAGTAAAAGCGTGTGTAGCGATCCGGAACCTAATACCGGTATTAATTAGAAGTTGGATGTTTTTTTCTTGTTGCTGCCATAAGAAAACGTTATAACTACATTCAATTCAATTCAAAAAAAAATTATTTCCAATAAGTAGGCCACTTTGAGGCATTTTTGACACTTTTGATTATATATTTTATCACTTCAAACCACGGAACACAGAGACAAGAGGTGGAAGTGCGAAGTAGGCGGGGCACAGCGACTAACAGTAAGCGTAGCTCCGCTTACTTGCCCGCATAACATATCTGTCACTGAGCTGCGTCGGTTGTGCATTACATAAATTAAAATTTGACTTAAATTATAATAATACGACTTATTGTGCAATTTTGGGTGCAAAAATGATAGCAGAGCTAAGCATTTATTTAATGGCAGTGTTTCATAGCACAGCCACCCACAGCTAAGCCTAGTTTTATATTTATTTTGTATTAATTAAAATTCAAAACATAAAATTAAAGGAAATAATATATTTTTATGATCAAAAATCTACTCTATTTACACGGCAATAAGGTTATTTTTATGTTTTAAATGGTATTGCTACTCGACTATTGTTTTCCAGAACATTCTTTGAAAACATTCTTTGCTACTCGGGAAGGGATGGGAGAAATTTATCGATATCGGTGTGTTGTAATTTTATTTACGATGTAATATTATACGACCAAGACCCGACTGATTAGGGTTTAAATGGCTATTTATAGAGAAAATATTTTCGTATATAACCTACAGTTAATACAATGTATTAACTGATATAAATAGTTAATGCCAGTTGGCAATCGCTAACAGTCAACTTGGTCAATATTATAATATTATTATGAATAATTATAATAATTATTTGAATATTATACTTATTTTGGTTTCTATAGTTACTTCTTAGATTTCCTAAAGACGCATAGAGAAAAGAAGACTGGCTTAAAACTACTGGGCGGATCGATTGGTTACCAGTAAAATCTAGTACCATGCTCAGAGCATTTTTTTACAAGAAGAATTCATAGTTTCAGTGACCATCAATACGGTTTCCGCCACGGCAGATCAGCTGGTGATCTTTTACTATATATTACTCACTGCTGGGCAGAAGCAAAAAGGCTGTAAGTTTGGATGTTGCAAAGGCGCTCAAGAAATTTTTGGACTAGCGGTCACCCATCCAACTACCGACCGCGCCCGCTGTTGCTTAACTTCTTCGATCGCTTAGGATCGACGCAATCCGCCGGGCTATGAGAGCTTCAAAGCTAGGAAATATAATTCCACGAAAATAAAGGTGTTTAAACTATTCCTTGGTGACACTAGATGGCGCAATTGGTTCTACTACTAAACGTTGTAGGTCGAACAAAAGGAGAATGCCCATTTAGTATGGAGAAATGACTGTACTGACTTTAACATTTTTGTGTCTTGATAAAAATACCTTTATTTGATTATGTTATCTTTATAAATTACACATACTAACTTTGTCAGTGTTAATAGTAGGAAATACGAGATTTTCAACAAAATTAGTTTGAATTTAGGTTATAGTAAACTCACAGTAATATGAAGCCTATGCCGGCGTATTAAAGTCGATTGCGTATGTAATGTCATTCTTTTAAGTTTCAAATTCATTTGACAGTCCCAAAACGCCATGTAGTTTATAATGTATTATAATCACAGAACACTATTACTCCTGGCTGATTATAATAATTTTCTAATTCATTTGACAGTCCCCTTAAGTCATCTAGTTTGTTGTATCATAATCATAATCATAATGGAATCAATGCAACCTATTGGCCCGAAAGACCTTAAAATATTTCTGATTGGCCCTTAATCAAACATAAATGGCCCAATGGTTTTCTTTTGTAAAACGGAAGTAAAGTTACTTATTAATTTCAGAAAATTATTCTCAAAGAGGATTTTTTTAGGAAATACGGTATATACTTGAAATATTTTAATTTAATTTTTTGTCCAAAAATCATTGTGACACAATAATTTTTTTGAGAGTACTGGCTATGGGCATTCTTTCTTACCTTTTTTGTATAACGTTAAGGTTGAAATTCATCCTAATTCATATCATTGTTTTTATAGCTAAGCTACGTTGAGCTACATTGAAATTTCACTTATCGACATACTGTTTAGTTAGCTAACGTTAATAAAAAAGCTACGGCCACGTCTACGCCTTGTAATAGATATAAGCTTTCAAAATTTTGAGCACGTTTTCACATAGACACACACAAGTTGTACAAGAACAAGTACCAACATTACCTTGTAGTATACCAGTTTCGATAAATATCGATAATTGTCGATAACGCGGTAAAAGCACCACGCACATCCCTAGGCCTAATTAACCAAAAATATAACTTACCGCTATACATTTAAGGTTGATATTAGATTCCAGTCACGACATCTAGCGTTCAGAAGACGGAATTATTTAATCATTTTCCAATAAGATTGACATTGTAATACAACCAACTGCAATTCAATGTCAACCTTATTACTATATGTTAAGTATAGAATTATTTATTACGTAGAATATTGCCATCTAGCGGTGTATAGCTGTGGTATAGCAGAACTTGAAAAGTATTATGATCTTAATTGATAAAGGTACTAAGTTCACTGAATATGACATTGAAAAATAAGAATTAACATCAAATATTAAAGTGAATTTTCAAAGATAAATAGCAGGTTTCTCGGACTATTCGTAGTTGACAACTAACAACCAATCAAAATATAAGTTTCTTAGTTGGAAGCAATACGATTATCCATTTACTTGTGTTTTTTTGGCTAGAACGGTTACCATACTAATCAACACTTATACCATTTCCACCTCTTGTCTCTGTGTTCCGTGCTTCAAACGTTATTAGCCGAAAAGTAACTGCGGTATGGATGCACCATAATGGCGTAACGAATTTATCACAATTATGTTACAATAAAAAATTATTGAAATCTATTGTTTTATTTGTGATGGAACCATTGTGCAGATAACTAAAGTCATCACGGATGCGTTGCTGGCCAAAGAAGAAGCGGGTGACCCTAATTGTTTCTGGTACTTAAATCAAGGTCAATTTTACAAAGGAGCTCCATGCATGTGTAGGTAGTAGGTACCATAGGGATTTTATCTAGGACTAGGTGGTAAAATCTGTCCACCACTCAATGTTATAGCTATAGTAAGTACCTCTGCATTGGTGATGCCTTTAGTATTAACTGATGTCCATGGGTGACGGATACCACCATCAAGTGGATCAAGTGCTTGTTTGTCTGCCGTTTACGTCAGATTTTATTGTGCAGAAAATAATTTTAAATGAAATGTTTTTTATTCATTACATTTTTAGTGAATGGCTGCCAACGCCTCATAAAGTATGTTACGTAACTACAATCTTGATTGTTAATTGTCTAATACCTTTAAATGAGCAATTCTTATATATATATATATTTTCTGAATCTCGGAAACGGCTCCAACGATTTTCATGAAATTTAGTATGCAGAGGGTTTCGGGGGCAATAAATCGATCTAGCTAGGACTCATTTTTAAAAAATGTCGTTTTATCCGTGTTTTCAGGCAATGAAAAACGGCTACAATAGACTTTTCCTGACATCTATTGGCGAGTAGCTACACTAAAGCTAAAGCAGATGGCGTTGTTAAGCAATACTAAACCGAGCTAAGCTCGGTCAACCGGGTACTATTATTAATACGGGCTGTAAATTAAGTAACTATAGTTCTGTACTTCTCTCAGATGGCGCCACAGGTAGGTGTCAATTAAAACGACGGTGTCGCGAACTGTATGGTTTCATCCCATCTCAAAATAAAGTCCCTGCCTAAAGAAGTTTTCAATTCAAAAACATTAGTTCATCATCAGTCACATGAAATTACACGATATATCGATGTCCTGATTTCGGTCAAGAAATTGCTCCACTACCTAGTCGTTAGCATTTAGCACTCACAATACAATGTCTATAATTACGTTTAATGCACGTAATATACGGTCTGATTGTTAATGCAGTTAAATGGTTAAGAGCCATTTCGCAAAACTCGGTTGATAAACTATAGGTATTTGAAGCGGCTCCGCGGCGTGATATTGCCTCGCGCGGCTCGCGTCGCGCTTGACCTCAGTTCTGTGCGAGTAATCTTCTTGATACTTTCAAACGTAAAAATTTTAAAATTATGAACATATAATTTTAATTATACACTTTGTGACCACATACATGTATCTGGTTTGTGACAATATAAGTTTATATAACAATTAAGAGTACAATGTAGTAGTACCATTATCGGTAACTTATTTACATAATACATTTTAGGTACCTACTTAGGTACATCACAATAAAGATGTCCAATAGATGCATATTGCAAAAATCAATATTTTGGCAAATCAACGTGAAAAATTAAAAATCACGTTTTTTCAAGGTGATCTATAAAATGCAATATGCGTCCATTTTGCCTGCGATATTCGCAGCGCGTCGAAATACATAGGTATACCTAAATTCAAATCAATCGGAGGGTATAGAACCGGGAAATCCCGGAACCGAAAATCCCGGGATTTACAAAGGAATACGGTACTTTTCAAAAGAACCAGGAAACAAAATAAAAGAACCGGGAAACAAAATAAAAGAACCGGGATTTTCTGAACTTTTGGGAAATAAAAATATGTCGCGTCGTGATACAAAAGATAACGTAAAAATAAAGGTAAATAAAATCCATACACAAAAATGATTACAGCTTTAAAAAGAAGATATTCAGAACGTCGGCTACATGAAGCAGCTATACTAATATAATATTATTTACACAACCCAGATCGATATTTTTCTAATATAAATGAAGATGATTTAACTCTTTTTTCTCGTCCAAGCAGTGCTGAATTGTGCAATACAATTGTGTTGCTTTCATACAATTAATACGAAACTTATGTTTGCATGTAAGGTATAATAGTATGATGGTTACTCAATCACGGCAAACGACTATACGGATTTGGGTAGAAAACAGTTTTTCCCTATTTAATGCTCCTGAGAGATAAAATAGGAAACGCGATACTAACTATTTTCACGCGGGGAAAGCCGTGGTAAAATAATCCCGAAAGAACTGAAAATCCCGGGAATCCCGGTTCCAGCATAGGCGAGTACCGAAAATCCCGGTAATTTAAAACAGGATCGGTTTTCGATACCCTAATCATTACCGTGATACAAAAGATAACGTAAAAATAAAGGTAAATACAATCCATACACAAAAATGATTACAGCTTTAAAAAGAAGATATTCAGAACACTATTCTTTGAATGTTAAAAATGAATTCTTTATTGTTTTCTGTTGGTTTACAAAACAAAATATTGACAATAGTCTAGTATAATAAATTATGAGAAACGAAATTCGCACTTTCCTCCCAAACCACTTGCTCTACAAGAAAAATGTATGGCACATAAAATGTCAATCTTTTTATGGGCTACAACTTTTACTCGATCCTTTCGGAAATCGTCTAGGACGCACCGTTTAGGAGATATAAGGAGTTTTCGGAAAATTTGGGAGGGGGGGGGGGGGTTAAGGTTGGGCCCAATAAGATTGGGTAATGTTGCAAGTATGAGTTCCACAGGGCGGATGGAAATTCAGTCGGAAATCGTCTAGGACGTACCGTTTAGGAGATATATGGTATTTTAGGAAAATTTGGAGAGGGGGGGGTAAAAGTGGGTTCAGTAAGATTTAGCAATAAGGTTTGGGGGTTTACTAAAGGGGGTTGAAATTTCCGTCTAAACTTGTCTAGGACGCACCGTCTCCGAGATATCCGGGATTTCCGGTTTTCCAAAAATCTATATCCCGATATCCTGATCTGCCGATCTGCGCCTACCTGATGAGTGCGGTATTTGCCCGGATGCCTCCCAGATTATCACGACGCAAAATTCCACTTTTGGGTGAAGAACTGAGGGGGGGGGGGGTATAGGGGGAGGCGAGGGGTTGTGAAGGGAAAAAATGAGAGGGTGATTTGTATTTGTGTTGTGTATTTGAGATACGTGAGTTTTGGGGAGTTGACGGAACTTGGGTGCACGAGAGTTTCCAAACAACGAATGTATTATCTTTGACTAATAATAAGTGACTATAGCTGACTAATGTCGGAGCTTCTATCATTCCAACATTTTGGCTTAGCAATAGGGTCCCGTTGACACCGTTTGG
This sequence comes from Thymelicus lineola, assembly GCA_963932265.1. Classification (NCBI taxonomy): domain Eukaryota; kingdom Metazoa; phylum Arthropoda; class Insecta; order Lepidoptera; family Hesperiidae; genus Thymelicus; species Thymelicus lineola. The sequence goes on along the minus strand of OZ010683.1, from coordinate 7,132,730 downwards.
GTACGGAACTCTATAAAGTACAGATTGATCTAAAAGTTGTATAAATAAAGGGTATGTGTATACAAGTTATAATTATTTATTATTTTTTTTCTATGTAAATATGTAATTTACACATATAACAAAAAACCTAAATACTGTAAACAGTAACTAATGTCTAAAAACGGACAATGTTTTATTTCAAATTACAGCAGTGACTTCCAACCCAATAGGGGTTGAATTTCCAAAAATCCGATAGCCTAAAGCCTTCTTCGATAAATGAACTATCCAATACAAAAAGAATTTTTCAATTCAAACCAGTAGTTCCTGAGATTAGCGCGTTCAACCAAACAAACAAACAAACTTTTCAGCTTTATAATATTACAATAGTAATAGTATAGATTAGTATAGATATAGTTATATTTTGTACATATGTATGTTCGTGATTTTCTCCGTTACTACTTACACTACATAAATTGGAAAGAAATTGTTACTTAATTTCTATTGTTTTCTTCAAACCAAAGATGTTTAAAGCAGAATATTACGCAAACGGACCCCTGAATTGAAAAATGGTCTTTTGAAACCTATAATATTTTTGAAAGACCTTTTCAACGATACCCCACATTAAGGGGTAGACGAAGAAAAAATCATACGGAACGGACAGACGGACGGACGGAAGGACGGACGGCCGGACGGGCTAGCCGGCCGGTTGAAATAACGAACGGACTAGACATGATTCCGATTTGACTACAAAACCCTGAAAATTATAGAAAACTAAAAATAATACAATTGACTGTAACTAAAAATTCTCACGTGATCAAGACTGTTCAATGGCAATATAATTACGTTACTTTTACGAAATCTATTCCTTAGATGGCTAAAGCAAAAATTGACATAGGTCCGACGTCCAAGAGTGCTGCCGCACGACTGATTTGATTTCGCGCCAGTGCGTATCTTTATATGGTAAAGTAAATTCGTTTTAATAAATTATTTTTTGCAGTAAGATAAAAAAAAAATTACGTGTCATATTCGACAAAGACCATATTTTATTACTACATAAATTTTTGATGGGAAATACGCTTTATTGAATACAAAAATCGATGGTAAAGTCATGGCATAAACCATGAAAATTGGTAATGTTATTGAATTAATTTTGAAACGAATATTATAGTAATCGTATATCCCTTGTAATAAATGCAAAATATAATATATGAGTGTTCTCTAGACATTTTTTTTACTCAATTTAATAAAACTTAATAAAGAAAATCAGTGTATGAAATTGACTCTGTCGTCCTTTTGCTGAAAAATAGTTATGCTAGATTGACAGTTACGCAGAAACAAATTAATATTTTCAAAATTCCGGTAAATGAAGATCCAAGATGAAGGATTGATCTATTTTATGAGTTCATTTGCCAGCATTAATATCTTTCTTATGATACTAATTTTTGACATCAAATTCTTCATTCCGCGCGTCTAACCGCGAAATGGCTCTTAAATCAGTTCATAACACGTTTCGATAGTTCGATACCGCTAGTGCAGTGTAGTGCACTCGTTCATAGACAGTACAGAAATGCATTCAAAGGTTTGTTGTTGAGATTATCTTTAGTGACACGAATTTATTTCATCTACGGCTCTATTTAAGGGACTGACTGTGTGTGATAGTAATAGCAATATTTATTAATTTTTATAACCTATAAACGATCCTTTAAGCTTCAAGTGACGCGTGCTAAGTACCCGGTTCGATTCCCTGCCGGGGTAGACGATTAAATGTAGCTGATTTGTGTGACAAATGTGTTCGTGTTTTGGATATCTGTGTCTAAAGCTGCAACATAATCATAATAGGCAGAGCCGGATTTATATTCTTTTTGAGTGTAGGCCAATTTATTTCCGCCGCCCCATGTACCTTTCTAAATTAATAATTTTCCATTCATAGTAAGGAAGGCACTGAATTAGTCACTAAGAAAGTGCGTAAAAAAACAACAATTACAATTTTTACGGCTCTTTTGAATAGCAAAATCATCAATTATATCATGTTCTGAAATATGCCGCCCTAGGACGCTGCCGCCCCTAGGCCGCGGCCTATACGGCCTATTGACAAATCCAGGGCTGATAATAGGGAGGAAATACCTTAGATACCTAACCTAACTGCAGTGTAGTGTATGTTACGTTACGACCTCATGAACTTTTATAAAACCATTCATGTCCCAGGCAATTCATTTATCGGGCTTTGAACGACGTATAATTGGCTAAAAAGTGTCACGTGACCGTTTTCGTAACACGAATTTGACGTTTACACTGGAACTTGGCTGGAATTAAGAGTTCATAATAGACCGCCAGGTCACGACTTATTTATTGGAGTCGGTATTTTGTAGTTTGTACCTAGGTACATACACCACGTTTCAATCGGATAATTAATTATTTTTTCTACCGTATTCTGTAATCCTACCGTAGCTATACCTTCAAAATTACTTATAATACTTAAATATTATTATGCTCTTGTTCATCTGCGTAGGTCTTGACGTTGTTGACTGTTCTATGCTGCCTGAATTGGTGTTTCGCGGTTGATGAACCACAGCACACTGAAGATATACCAATCGAGCGCCTCGATGATGCAGCTTCCTCCAAAGACCTAAATTCTGGAGCAGCCGTCCGCCACTGGCGCTTCTGGAGACCTTGGAGATTTTGGAAACGGGGTTAAGATCGAATTGTTAAGCCTACATATTTTTCATAATTATAATATTTTATTGTGTATTTTTTTTATAATAATACAATTGTATTTTTGATAGGTCGTTCTATGTTACTCGAGGAATTAGCACGTTCTTACGATTCAGAAGAGAACTTACCACCAAGAAACCAAAACTTCGTGCGTGGCCAAAGAAAACCTAGATTAAAAAATAAAATAAAATTATTATTCAAAATACAGCAATATGAAAAGTACACCTACGTATTTTTATTATTCCTTCTTCGTATATTATATACTTACCTGCTGTAGATAGGTAGGTCACATAAACAGGTACGTAAAGTTGGTACCTATCTGTTTTTTTTAAATTGATGCAGTATGGAATTATCCGAAACTAGGGTTACCACATCTCAGGGCAAATTCCTAAGATCTCAGAATTTTTGGCTGCTGGATTTTGAAAATGTCATGAAATCTCAGCATTCTTAGAAATTTCAATAAAATACAGCTTACATTTTAAAGTTTTCTTTAATAAAAAGTTAAGCGAATTAAAAATAATCTTCCTTTGGTAATTTTTATCATACTTAGAGGAAAGTAAGCAAATATGGGCTACCATTTTGTTTTTGCCTCAAAAATAAAAAAAAACTATTAAGAAATTAACCAGTTATTGACGTTAAAATAATCACACATACATTTTTAAAGAGCTAAATAACAATCGTATGTTCTTAATATTATAATATATTATTAAACTGAGCATTAAACAAAATATCAAAATAGATGCTAAATATGGAACAGGTACTGAAATATGGGCTACAAATAGAAACTTATAATATATTGTATGAAAATAATAATTATAAATATAAACTAATATAAAATAACAATTATAAATAGAAATCACTATCTGAATCAAATTGGATATCTTCTTCACCTTCACTTTCGTACCTGGTCTTGGCTTTCTTATTTCCTATACCTCTTTTGCTTGAGTTTCTTATCTTTTGTTTTATTTTATTTTTCAATTTTCTTCTTATTTGTTTCAATAAGGTCATTTTTATAAATGGAGACGAAGTTATAACCGAGGCCACAGCAGCTTTTCTACCTCTATTGGGCTAGCCCATATTCAGGACCATAGTTATAGCCCATATTCAAAATTCTTTACTAAAATCAACTTGATCGTGTACTTTACAAATCATAAATAGCAAGCAATACATCGACCAAAAATCATACAATTAAACTTATATTCTGCAATAAAACACATAGTTACAGTATTTAGACCTAATTTTCATTAATTAAATAACGCATTGATAAGTACCGCAAAGTTATTTCGAAACTGCATCGAAACTGCTACAAAATATTTTTTTGGTTAAAGACAATATTTGGAAGATATTGTGTAGAACATGATATGAAAATGAGAGGATGATCCAAGGGTGGTATAACCCTTTTGTAGCTATTAGAATTTACGATCACGAAGTAGATACAAAATTAAAAATTGATATTTCATATTATTATTTGTAAACTTAAAAGCGTAGTCCGGCGGGGGCGCGGCGCCGCGTCTATTCTAATAAGTATAAAAATATAACATTTTATCGTGATTTTATCATATTTGCTATTATTATTTATAATCTAGATCTGAATAACATACCAAAAGTAACAATATCTATGATGCAAAGATCATTATTGACGTTTTAACTTTTTATCCTATTGACATAAGAACGATAACAACTGAAATGAGAAGTAGTATTTACCTAGTAATTTATCTCAATTAATAGGTAAATATGTATTATCTAGACTCCCAGCGAACCGTGACCAGGCGGGACAGCTCTTTCATTGTCCCTAAAAAACAATACAGAGACGATAAGTATGAATGCGACACGATATCTACCACGCGAGGTCCGTCCACGGCACGACTCATCAGTGAATCAACAACATCCTTACCAGTTAAAACAGTCAAGGGCTCCGTGAGAAAAGAACTTATAACAATGCTTTTTGAATCCATGCTCGATTCCATCGTTGAATCGTGGGAGACGATTGCACCACCAAAAATAAATGAAACTTATCCAAGCCTTGATGTTGGAAAAACACCAAGTGACGTTACTCTTTCTAGTAAAAAGAAGAAACCGATCCGTGAGAATCCTTTTTTCCATGAGAATCCGACAGGATAACTGTTAATTAAGTACCGTATTTAACTTTTTGATATTTTATATTTTTAGCAAAACCATCTAAATCTAAAAGGAGCCGATCCAAAATGGAATTGCAAGATGCTGTGCAAGTAAGATTACATGAATAATATCTGAGCGAAAAATTGTATTGCATTCCTACTACAATAGATAGCTAGTCGGTTTTAAAGAAGTTTATAATAAAATAAAGAAATAATTTAGTGGGGCAATATGATTCTGTAGGTCACGGGTCACGGGTGGTATGGACAGCACAATTAAGACATCGCAAGCACAAGGCGAAAGAACAAACACACACACACACACATACACGCCCAGACCGAGAACAGAAATTCAAACTTATTAGGTATTCAAGTATCTACCTCGCTGAGAATCAAACCCAGGACCCTTCGAATAGTGGTCTGGCGCGGCGCGGCATGATAACCAATCAAATTATATAAATCAAAAAATATAATAACTCAGTGTATACCTACAGAATGATTCTATCCAAATAAGTTGGTGGTCAGCTCCAGACGAAAAAGCAATAATTAATTTCCGCAATGGAAACAAATACGAAGGCAATATATCAATGAAGTGCATGCACGGCGAAGGTCGATTTCAATGGGCTGATGGAACGATATATTTAGTGAGTACTTTATTTAAATACTAGCTCTCTATCCGCGTTTTCCGAGATGCTAAGTATCCTATATGTTATACCAGATCATGGTCTATCATGTGTTTTAAGATAAAGAGTAACACACATCCACACATCATCACTATCTTTTACATTTTATATTATAGTAGCAATTAGCATTGAAGTATAATGTCATAGAACAGACATCTCGAACAAAATGTGTGTCCCGCCCGAGAGGTTCGATTTTCAAAATTGAGCCCCCGCTCAAAAAAAAATCGAACGAATCCATTGAAGATTGAAGCCACGTGGCGCCAATGCATTGGGGCATACATGGTGTTCGGGGTGTCTGTTCTATACGCTAGTAATACTCGTAGTACTTCAATGTATAGTAGGATTGTTACTTATTAGGTTAACAAGAGTCGCGGAGTATATGGCCAGGTTGGCGAAGGCAATGTTCGCCCCCGCCGACCAGGGGCCATAAAAGTCGCTTAGAGGAATGGCACCCCTACACGCTCGTCCTCCAGAGGGCTATCCGCTTCCGCGGGAGCTCTTAAAGTCAGACGAGTCCCCCGACCATTTGAGGGACGTCTGACTGCGACCACAGCATGTTTTTCTCGCCAATTGATAGGATTCTCCGCTAAACAGCGGGGACCGCCTCTTCCGCCAGGAGACTCTTGTTCTCCTGAGTTCAAGCCCGGGTAAAAAGGTGACCCTTGAGACCCGCACATCCCTCGCCATAATCCCCGCAGTGAGCGCGGAGACCACAGGAAGACACCGTTGTTTTTGTTGTTGTACCTATTAGGTTAACAAAATGCAAAAAGGCCTTAATTTATCTACATTAAAATTGTTATCGTCACCAATTTACAGGGACAGTTCAAGGATAATGAAATTATCGGTAAAGGCATCATTCAATGGAAAGATGACACGTGGTACCAAGGCGACTTTGAGGGCAATATTCGCCATGGTAGAGGCTTATATGTTAATTCTAGAAAGCAAACCTCGTATACAGGAGAATGGGATCGTGGCACAAAGCATGGAAAGGGAGTGATTTATTATTCAAAAACGTTTAAAAATTCTTACGACGGAGATTGGCTATATGTAAGTAACAAGGGATTTCTGCCAGATACTTAGTAGGTATTCAACTTATCAAACCAATATGGACTGTAGAATTTTCTAAATTTTATAGAATGTCCGACATGGCTTCGGTTCCCGAGAATACTGCTCGTTGAGTGGATATAAAGGCGATTGGGACGAGTTCATCAGAGAAGGAAAAGGATTAATGATTTGGCCTAATCATGACGTATGAACCCTTGTATGACAACATACTTAGCCATTTATGTCTTCCTCATAACGCGAACCTCATGAAATATGATTTGTGAAAATAGGTATAACTAAGTATAACAAACACTGAAAAGCCTGATGAATTGATGATCTACCTATGGCAAAATTCATCTTAGCCTATAAATAATACCTATGCATCTTAGTAGCTAAATTTGATATCTAATTTTTCTTGATCTATTTTATTTAGTTTTACAGGGGAGAGTGGAAAAACGGAGTTATGTCTGGCTATGGAATTTATATTTGGGACGCATATTACAATATGACGATGTCGTTACCTTCTATATGCGCATATCGTGGATACTGGGCCAAAGGAGAGCGCAATGGATATGGAAACATAAATTTAGGTTTTGGATTAGGTGCTTTTTACAAAGGAGAGTTCAAAAACAACAAGAAGCATGGTGTTGGGAAACTGGTAACTAATGATGGGTTAATCCTTCATGATAAAAGCTTGTTCGTGGATGATAATCTTGGTCCCGCAACATCAGATACTCAAATTAAACAGGCCCAAAAATCAGAACCCTGCCAATTTGACATTTGTGATAGTAATGTTGGCCTCGTTTATCACATACATGAAGCTTTAAAAAATATCGATAAAGAAGTAGAAATTCGAAGCGCTATTTTAGCTGACTTCATCCAAAACAATAAAGGGTCGAATATTTCCAATTGCATACGAAAAATCGATTTAGTAAAGGATGCTGCTGCCTCGATTAATGATGATCTTATTAATTTTGAAGAAATATCCTTGAGAAAATCTTTACGCTGTTACGAAACAGAGCTAAAAGATATATACTATCGATATGCAACAGTATGCAACGGCGAGGACATTAATTTTACACCAGTATTAATTCGTTTGTACTTGTGGCAGTTGTATTACGATTGTAACATTCATGAAAAAGGAATAACACTGGTACAAATCGATAGGATATTTTTCCAGAATCCGGAATGGCTTGCCAAATCACCTCATGACCCGTTTGAAAAGATATACTTTTGGCAATTTATACATAGCTTGGTGTCTGTTGCTAGCAAGCTATATGCTAAAAGGCAGCTTCCTGGCAAAAAGCCTGATACAATAGTGGCTAGTGCCTTCAGGATCTTCATGGAAAAGGACGTTTTACCTGGTAATGGTAGCCAAAGAGGTAGGTAATTCTTTTCTTAAATGAAAATTTTTAAAATACTTATACTGACATTGCAAGTCCACTGATTAAATTAGTAGCACTAGATATGTAACGTTTACGTTACTTCAAGTAGGTAATGTTAGTAATATTATCGTAGGTAGGCTGGCCGCTGGTTATGGTGCATTTGTTCCTCTTCAAGGACTTTATAAGTTATATCGCAGTTTAGGAGAACCATGCACAATACGCGCATTTTTAGCCAATGTCCGTCGGTCACCTCATCGTCAAGATGTTTTCAAGTCTCTTGATACAGACACACGGGATGATCCACCCGAAGGTCGTAATGCATACGTTTTTGGTGAAGAAATGTCATTTATCATCGGTAAGTATGTCTTTAAATGCGCAGATATTAATGTTATTTCTGTATCTAAATTCAAATTTCTAATAAATCAATTTTAAAATTTAACAGATGGAGTGTTACCGGAAAGTCACATTAAAGAAGGACCACCAGATTTAAAATTATTTAATTTAGGCAATTTATCAAGCAAATTTATTTTAAAAGTATTTTCAATGATCTTTCCACAAATATTTTCTTTCGACAAGATAATGGATTTAAATATTGAGATAACGTTTTTTGAATTTTTCGAAGCGTTCATTGTATGCGCTGAAGAAAGTATCAGGATCAAAGAAGAATCCAGTTAAACTACGTAGGTAGGTACTTTCAAAAAGTAATATTACCTTTTTATAATAAGTACTTAAAAATTATCTCCATAATAATTATTATTATTATTAGCTCAACCTAAACATCAATAATGAACTCACGTAACAACCTACCTAAGTTTCTAAATACACAAACACGCATTGAAAATTGGCCGCTATCCATTCTATTACTTATATACTCTTAACACAGTTATGAGAACAAGTTTATATGGGAGATATGCTCGAACACCCATGTGTCTACCACCCATACAATACCTACCTACCACTATAAGTCTATGCCTACCACAGGCACCACAGCCTACAATTTACAACAACATAGTGCTCATAATTTTATTTTTGGATAATAGGAATGTAATTTATTTATTTTTAGATTTAAAGTAAATAACTGCAATAGGTATGGTATCTATGGCTCATATGTATAGTAGTATTACTACTAGTTGACCGGGCGAACTTCGTATCGCCTAACAATTGATCAGTTATCGAGCGAGATGAAAAAATTACTAAAATGACTATTAAAAAATAGGGGTTGGTGATGGAAGGGTGAAAATTTAGGGTTATACGCATTGTTAGATTGTTACGCATGTAAAATGTTAGAGGTGGACAAACAACCCTTATCATTTAGGGGTATGAAAAATAGATAGTAGCCGATTCTCAGACCTACTGAATATGCATATAAAATTTCATAAAAATCGGTCAAGCCGTTTCGGAGGAGTATGGTAAGTAACTAACATTGTGACACGTTATATATAAAGCCGGGTCCATACGCTTGGCAAACAATGGCAAACAGCAAACAACAAACAACAAACACGAACATGTGGATAGGTGTTTGTTTCTGTTTGCTTGTTGGTGTTTGTGTTCGCCAGTGATCGGCATCGTTGTCGGTTTTCCTTCACAAATCAAAGGATGTTCGGCAAACAGTTTGCGTTGTGTCCAAACGCTTTGTAACAATCATTACTAAACGAGAGCTTGAGGGAAGCGGACGTAGAATCTAGTCTTTGTGCTAAAATAGAAAAAACAATGACTGATTGGTCTGAAGATATAATTCTAACGTTCTTAGAAGCATATCAAAATGAGCCATGTATTTGAAATCCTAAATATGTGAATTACAAAAATAGGCATACAGTTAATGATGCATGGACGCGGATAAGTATTATTGTAAATAAAAATAATTTTGGTCATCCACCACTGTCTTCGTTTCCTTGATTTTCTCTTTTTTATTTGATTTTGTTTTAATTTAAAGTAAAAGAAGGTCAACCCAAAAGCAATCGATGCAACAAGTTCGTCGTCCGCTATGTTCGTCTGTTTGGCATAGACTGACATGTTCGCCAAACGTGAGGATGCGCTGTTTGTGTGGGTGATTGTGATCGGTGTTTGTGGTGTTGCTTGCTGTGTTTGGTGTTTGCGGCAAACACCAAGCGTGTGGACCCGGCATAAGATGTAGGTTTCACGGACCTATACGTCCATACTACCTAAGTATTTTTAAAAATTGACAATTTCACAACATGCATGACATTTAATTTTTTGACCCTTTCAATTGCTGATCGCTTTGTAATATTTGTGTTTTTGGATTTACATATTTTTATTTTGACAAAATGAGAACTAAAAATCCTATGGCAAAAAAGCCTCAACAAATACTGTTTTCAAAAAATACATATGGGCCGCAGGTTAAAGTAGAAAATTGGGATTATCGAATTCATGCCGAGAAGAAAGATAACTATGTATACCGCGACAGTTTGAGTAATCACCTTAGTACATACTTGAGATGGGGCACTGAGGACCAGATGCCGGCCAAGACCGAAACACGACACATGCTGGAACAAGTCTTTGACAAGACTGACCCAATATACGCATTCAAACCATTGGTTAACTTTACATCGTACCCTTGCACAGAGTAAGGAGCTCATTTTTGAAGATTTCATGATTTGATTTGATAGTGAGGGGTATCGTTGAAAAGGACTATCAAAAATATTATGGGTCTTCTACCATTTTGGGATTTAGGGGTCCGTTTGTGAAATACTTTAAAGCCAATTGCTTTAAAGTGCTGATCATGGTTAGAGTCAAGTGTCCCCCCCCCCCTGCCCGCTAAACGGTTGGGGTCGGATAAGTGCAAAAATTTTAAAAAATTATATGATATTCAAGTTATAGACGTAGGTTATTCTGTAGTAGGTATAGAAGAAGAACTCTAATGCCGCGCGAAAGGTCCCAGGTTTAATTCCCATCAGAAATTGTTTTCTTGGGTTCATTAAGTAGAGGTAGATAATAATGTGATGTCAAGAAAGGTAATATGATGCAATTAACGATTAATCCTCCTACACTATTTATTACTAAATTGCAATTATTATAAAATTGATTTTATCTAACAGTACTCCAGGAAGAAATAAGCTGATGAAAAGTGCTGACTTAGCTCAACTGCCGGCCGATTTTGGAGTAATGGATTATATCTCAACCCAACAAGATGATTATAGAAATCCAAACCCATCTGTAACCCGACCGGTAAATAATACTGCATTGTCTTATATCTACTGTTCTTTAATTCCAGTATAATTATTACAAAAGTAAATTTTGAATATTTCAGCTAACAATGCCGTCACCTACCTGGCTACTCAACAGAGTTATTCGCTCGGATTTGACTCACAACCATGGCACAGCGCCGCCCAGAGGCGATTACCAGTGCTTAGATACACATACCCCTATCAATCATATCAGAGACATGAGACTTTTCAGATACCAATCATTTAACCCAGCTACATGTATTCAGGACTTTCCCACATTGGACAAACCTTTAAGTGAAAAATAAAAACCTCATTTATTGTTATATCTTTATTATTTACGAAGTAGTTTGTAATTAAACAAAAAATGCAACAAACATTGGATAGCTAAAAAAATTGAACACAATCATTTAAACAAGTTAATCCGAACAAAATAATATTTTAAGTGATATGGAAGTTCCTAGTAAGTAGGTATTTAATGGAAAATTAAATAACAAATGTAAATTCATGTTCCTTATCATTACAAGCTCAGAACAGAACAAACGTTACAAGTATTGGATAAATCGTTGTTGACATAATAGTTTGCAAAGACGATTTCAATTAGTTGTTGCCTATTCAACAAAAAGTAAAAAACTTAAAAACAAAATTAACTTAATTTAAAAACTAAACGCACGCTTAACAAAAATCAACTTGTTTCTAAATTACTTACAAATTAAAACATTAAACGCAATTTCGGCAACGCCCAAGTCTCATCTCATCTAGACCGGAGTTAGAATCACGCTATAATGAACTTGTTGCTAACGCATAATAAATCTTAAAATAAAACAAAAACGAAGAAAACTTAAATCAATGTAGTATCTAGTATTCAGACCAAATTATGTACTATAATTTTATTGGTCCGAGATCTAACATCAACCTACCAATTCGCTGGTTCATAGGATATTTACTAAATAACAACTTTGTGCATAACTAGGACTGCCTTTCTTCCGGATTTGGTTTTCTTATTGTTTGCAGCACGCTCAGGGAACGTCCGAATAATTCCAGATAATTTAATATAGTTTTTCTCAGCTGGAGACAAGAAAACCCGATTCAATACATTTTTCAGAGATTGCAGTATTGATAAAATAAATGGCAGTCCTATTCACGGTTGAAGAAGCCTGTTCAAAATTCTGTGCGCAATCTTTAATTCCTATTATGTATTGGCAATTTCTTTAATTGCAAATCTGTTATCAAGAATATCGTTAAATTAAATGAGCAACGTCAAAATAGAAAACGGTAATTGGGTCAGTCAACCTCTTCGTAAAAGCTTACATCATATGAATTGTCTGCATAAATTAATTAAAAATAAATAAAGTGGTTTTAAGAGCATCTCGTTTCGTATAAAACTTTAAATATTCTTTTTTTTTAATTTTTTTTTAATCCGTATCATAAACATTTATCTACACCGACACGCAATAAGGCATTTTATTCAGTAGCTCGTTATAATCGCAATTGTCAAAGTTTAAAAGATTATTGTTTTTAATATAAATTCACTAACGTAAGTCTGAAGCTAGCTTTATTTTATAAATCTTTTTTGTTAATAATAAAATGGAAAGTTACAGTTACAACGCATATATTTATGAATGTTACACATTTGCTACTTATTATATAATAAATATATACATTTTAAATTTTAATTGCTGATACATGACATGCTGTTGAGTGGGAAATGATAAAAACGTGTTCATAGCCTTGCTTAAAGCTCGATAAAGAATTTAATAAAAAAACTATACTCTTTCAATAATAATAATGAAATGATTGTCTCAAATGTCGCATTCTAATATAAACCATTGTAATGTAGCACCTCTTAGGACGTCAACTGTTAGCAAAATATGTAAAGCAAAAAGTAAGTAAAGTAGTTTCGGTCCCTTAGATTCATGGATTTATTGGATACCCGGCGTGTTCCACTACGCAAAAATTTTTTGTATGGCAAAAGTCGAAAATCGAAAATGTGCCCAATTCATTGTTTTAGTGGTCTCACACCATCTTCGCTTTTAAAAGCTTGCTTTTATAAGTACCTTTAAAATATTAATCTCATTTAAATTAAATCAGTGCATTGTCGTAAATGATTATAGAAACTTGCGAACAGTCATTCTTATTAAACCTAACGGACCGAAAGAACGTATTTATATGAGGCCGAACACGAAAATTATCATACCCAAAGATACTACTATGTTAAAATAAATTAATAGATAATAATAGTCCGCCATTCTTTCTTCCAACTTGCGAGTAACTTTTTACTGTTATATCAACAATCATTCATAAGGTAATATTAGTCCTACAGTAATACTTTATACTATGAGGAATCTATATTCAAAAGAATTATACATAAGCTGCCTTTCAATAAAAAGTTAGAAATCCAAAGCCACACTTCAACCGAATTCAACATCACTTTTACTTTGGGACTTTTAATTTTTAATAAAGCAATCTGAATAAAAAATAAAATAAAACAAGTGGCTTAAAAACACAATTAGCTGGTAGTTTAGATAGTTCAACTGCTTAAATATTTAAAACCATAACTGCAGCAATATATTTGGTAATTTCAATTTCTATTTAAAGTGGTAAGCTAGATATAAGTAGGATAGCAGTACCCTGTATACTATAATTCCTTTTCTTAACAAGACTTTTTACATAATACGTAATTTCAATAGATTTACCAACTCATACAAAATAAAACATCAAAACATTTACATAAAAGAATAAATGAAAGTATTAAATTTAATATATAAATAATAATATCATGAGTACAAAAATATTTATAAAATTGTAATATTTGAATTTTCAAATATTTTTTATGTTTTTCATGGCATCTATTAAAACTGTAACATTCACTTAAATATTATGTAATTTTCGTTTTTTTACATATTTTTTTGCGGATTATCAATAAAATTAATAGTGGAAAGTTCTTATTACTTATTCTGGTACAGACTGACGAGTAACTTCTCCAGCATACATACTATAGCTGGAGCATACAGTAGATCAGTAGTCTTTCACATGGGTATTTAAATAGAACCGTTTGCCCATTTTAGGATTTGTGTTGTGGGGCCCAACAATCCCCTTTGCACAATACAAAATCTTTGTATTGATACTCATTTTATCATTGTGTTTCAGAACTTTTAAAAAAAGAACTTTTTAGTAGTTGGCAACAAAGATTTCCATTTTTGACCTTGAATTGCATTTCAGAGTATCCATATAAAGTATAATTTGATTTATTCAAGTTACAAATAGAAGTGTCACTGATCAGTTGAATTGTTACTATTAAGCAATTTAACTCACTTTTGTGCTTACGAAATAAATATTATGAAGAATAAGATATTATGTTTTATCATATATAATAACCACAAAACAATCTTTATGCAATAAATTTAATCCCTGATAATATAAGGTTTAATTTTTTTAAATATTTGTTTCGGTATTGTTAATGTCTTTTCAAAGCAATATATTATTTTATGCTGTATACTGCCTGCCAAGCATGGTCATAAATAATAATTAATAATTCCGACTGTTCATGAAGGAGTGCAAAGCTCCATTTACCATGTTTCCTGCATTCACTCTTCTTTCAATATCACTCTCACACTTTCTATCTCTTGTAAACTTTGAACCCAGATACACAAATTCATTCACCTGTTCAATTTGTTCATCTCCAATCACGATATTGCAGTCCGTCACTGTCTCATCTCTTTCAAACACCATCACTTTCGTCTTCTTTACATTCATCTTCATTCCCTGGGCTGAATATTATTAACTATAAATCAAGATTTAATTTTCAGAGCAAATTATTAATTTATAGGTCTGTATGATAGGTGTAGATTAGAATTAAAATTTTCAGTCTACAAGTAACTTTGCACTTAAAAATAATTAGATATGATATCTTATAATATTTGTTTTCCATTAACTATTGCTTTAGTCACTTACATTTAATTTTTTTATATAAACTTGTTTAATTTTATTTATTTATACGATTATTCTGATCGTAAGAAATGAAAATAAATCCTTCTTGTACTTTGTATTTCTTATGTTAGTTCTTTGCTTTATTTACGAGCTTGATATAGACATAACTATGGTTTAAGGGTGCATTAATATTTATATGTAATTATATACCATATAATACAGAAGTACTTTACAAATTAAACATAAAAGATTGGATACCACCTAGGTTTGTTTATTACTGAAAACGCCTTTTCTTAAATCCCTTGCCTTTCTTTGATTTCAACTTATGTTTACGTACTGTGGATTGACTTCCAGTTACTTCATCAGCCAGCATACCTACTGTAGTCACCTTTTTCCTGCGATTTTTTTCTGCTTTCGTGACAGGTAATCGAGTGAGATAATTTTCTTCATACTCAGTTTTCTCTTGTTCGTACTTAGATATAGACTGCTTTACATGGTTTCCTGTACTAACTTCTAATGGTGCCTCAGAATATTCTTCCCGAAGTTCCCTCATAACACTCGAATTGAGGAATTGTTTCTTTGATCTGTCCTTATTTTTCTTTATAGCATCACTTCGAGATACATTTTCATCAAAATGAACGGCTGCTAATTTAGGTGGCACATATACATTTTGTTTATTAGATTTTTCTTGCTCATCACCTTCACCGTCAGATGCTTTACTTGAGTCATCATCACTTTCATGGATCTTGCTGATGAGATTGCTGGGATTGGCATGGTATGACTGAGGGTCATCCTCAGTAGTTGCTCCGACAACTGCTGTCTTAACGAGCTTATCTATCTGATATTTTAACTTAGAATCTATCGGACGAATTTTTTCTAGTACAGCCCTTATTTCAATAAGCCTGTCAATAGAAGGATCAGATTCTATTTTCTCACCAGAGCACTTTCTTAGTACAATATAGGTTAAATTTATTAAATAGCTTAAAAGCATTTGGTACTTCATTTCAAGAAAACTTAACCCCTTGTCAGTAGTTATTTCACCACTTTTAACGCGCATTAACATGCTGTCTACAAGCTGAGAGACTTGTTGTACATTATTATTCATTTCCTTAAGCAG
Source organism: Thymelicus lineola (assembly GCA_963932265.1). Taxonomy (NCBI): domain Eukaryota; kingdom Metazoa; phylum Arthropoda; class Insecta; order Lepidoptera; family Hesperiidae; genus Thymelicus; species Thymelicus lineola. The sequence goes on along the minus strand of OZ010683.1, from coordinate 7,116,584 downwards.
ATTCAAAGCCTGGGGTAAGTCCGGCTGTTCCATTTCGTCCATAGCCTGAAAATACAAATTCAAATAATGTTTGAGTTTACTACACGTAATTTCCAAGTTTTTTTATGTTGCATTTATAATATAAATAAAGGCTGAAAATAGTCGTCCGGTAAACGGATAAACAAAATATCTTTAGTCGTCCGTAAACGCGGGGTCCCTTTTTCCCGTAAATAAAAACAGGAACCTAACTAACCTAACTATTTTTTGATTTCAGTTACGTGACTTTTTTAAGAAGGCTCAAAAAGCCCCCTTGCGCATGTACTCCATCCTAATAAGACGCTCCTAATTAACGACAAAAGACGCGTTTAATTCAATCCATAGTTGGACAACTAAGTTATTTTATTCGTCAGATTGTCGGACGACTAACTTATTTTATTCGTCCGATAGTAAAACTTAGTACTTTATTTCCGATGGTCGGACGACTAAATTATTATTTTTTTCTTCCATTTTACGTATCAATAGTCACTCCGATATATAAAATTCCTTGAAATACTAAACACTTCCAAATAAACACATATTTACCTGAACCATGTTGCCAATCTTCAAGCTGTTCTACCGGTTATAACCACTGTCACTTATAATTATCGTAACTTTCATGAATTTAAAAACAAGGTTATTGTTAACTTGTTTCTTTCTATGGATTTAACAGATATTTTTCCAAATAAAAAAGAAAATAAACATAATATTGCGCAAAAAGAGAGCACGACAGGTCAGTAAACTCGGTAACGCGCACTGACCACAGAGAAAGAGTAGAGCATAGACTAGAAGACACTGACTGATGCACAGAATAAAACTGTACACTATGGAAATCACAGACTACATAAGGGCTATGGAATTGAATACACAAGGATATTATTATAGTATAAGTAACTTGATACCAATCTTCGAAGAAGTACATACCTGAAGACGGATGACGTAAAATTGGATGACCATTTTCGGTTGGTTCGGTTGATTGGTTAATCACAGGGCGGATTGAGGTTTTCCTTCATAATAATAATTATAGTCTGTTCACCACACTGACTTAAAAAAATTATGTTCTATTTTGATATAGTTCTTCAAAATGTTTTGTAATAATTTTCGTGGCTTATTTATCCCCCTTCGTCCACTTTGGTAACTAAAGTTACGTAATCACTATATTTATATAATTACAATGTTTCTTTATTTATTTTTAAATCAATGTAATCAAGGTATGATAACATTTTGTTTAAGCGTGCATTAATGTGTAACCTTTAGTTACGTTATTAACAACGTGTTCGATTCATGTGCTTGTAATACTTAACTAATTTTAAGACCTTGCGTTTAATGATTCGATGCCAGCTAAAATCAGTAAAGATAAGATGTATTTAATTTAAACGAAATTACTGAATTTTGTTAATAATACATAACATTTTTATTAATACAAATTCATTAAAAATTAATTTGATTTTAAAGTCACGCAAAATATCGATAAGAACATTTTCATAATGTTGATAAGAACAACAAGACTTAAACCTGGCAACATTTGTGCATTTTAATTGTCAAAGTGATCCGTTGAATTAAGGATTTGACTGTAAATCAGAGGGAATAAAATTCTCATGGTAAGAAGATACAGGATGAATTTTTTAAGTCTGCGTGGATGGCCAAATTCTGTATATTAAATTACTACATTTTATTAGTTTCTTCAAAATTATTCTTATATCATGAAAACTGATGTTGAACACAATCGAATGATATATCTTGGGACTATATAAAACATGGACACAATAGAAAAATTATCATTCTGGGGGCTTACTATGACCTTATAAGAAAACGCGCAATTTCCAGTCAGTGCAAAAGCAGGGCTGCTTCTGAATCACTGGAAAATCGTACTATGACATCATAAAAGGTGAACGACAATTGAACGATTATGCTTGTCTGTGGTCTGCTGCGATGGCATGTCATTTTATTACTTTGTAACGTTCAAAAACTTATCCCTTTATCGATATCATTCCATGTTCAAATTACCGGGTTTTTTAAATAATGTAAACACGTTTTTTTGGATAAATGTTGTTTTTATAAGATTATTATTTTACAACTTATCCAAATACATTATCTTACATGCACTCGTAACAACTTTTTAACTTTGAAGATTTTAACTGTTTTCGGACGTAAGTAGATGCGTTTTTTTCTAGTTTTACCGCGCTCGTTTAAAATCATCTTGACTTTTTTCGATGATCCCACTTGAAACTTGCAGTTGCACTTGAAACTACTTTACTTTTTACTTCATATCGCGAAGTAACTAGCCAACGCGATAACAAATTCATATTGTTATTTGTTAAGTGTTTTTTTAATATTTTGTTCCCGGGGTGGATTTGATTTCTCAGTTAGTCTTGCAGTGAAGCTTTTAATATTTCGTCGTCGTCATAATAGTGCATTCTCTTTTAACTATGGCGTAAGTTTCTTTTCTCACTTAAAATATGCTTTTAACTTAGTAAGAACTTTAATTGGAATGTCGTATATAATTCATAATTACATATTTGTATTGACATACCTCTTTTTATTATTAGTTTTTGTGATTTGAGTGCAACTACTATTGACATAGCGTAGGTATTTATTAAAGATACTTATCGATTTTTAGTGTCCTATTACCTGTATTGATCAATAAATTCCCTTTCATTCATATCGAAAGGATTGTTAATTTCCCTCGTGCGCTGGCGTCGGTTCCTTTTTTCAATCTGGTATTATCGCTCTCCAAATATTCAAAGATTTCATATTCGTCACACATGTACAAAATAGAGGAAAGGCAAAAAGTGGTGTTGACTGCTTTGAAGCACTTAAAACCCAATAAATAATACCACGAGTTGACAGGTGTGTATAATTAAAATTCCAACAATCCACTTCAGAATTTCTTATCGAAATTGTTTTAAGAAAACGAATATAATATTGCGAGGTTTAAAACAGCTTAGCTCGATAATAATCTAAATTATAAAATTTATTACAAAACAAAACAATGCTGAAAAAGTTGGTTTATTAGTAACTTTTTAATTTGACATATCGGACGTTCAAGAATCGATCAACAGACGCTTTGCCGCTGTGAAGTAACGCGTCATGGTATGAAAATCTATACTAAAAAAAGGGTGAACGTTTTTTGAACGGATAACGCAACAGTCCTGCAGCAGGCCTGCTAATATAGATGTCATAGTACAATAATGCAGTGCAGCTCAATTTCTGTCCTGCTTTAAGAGCTCATAGTAAGGCCCCTGTTGTGACTTCCACGTCATCCGGCTTCAGGTACTTCTATAAAATTATCCAGTTAGAGTAATATGTCCATGGTGATTATTACGTACTCTGTGAGTGTATTGTGTCACTACTGACTGACTGTCACTTTAATTCAAAGAGTAATATAATACATAGGGACGCTTTAATTTGAGACATTGAGTAAGACGTCAGACGTCAGTCAGACGAGTGAATTGAGTTGAGTTGAGTTTGAGTACCTACCTACTGAACTGAGTAGTTAATCTCGCCCAAGAAAATGGTCGATGAGGATATTATGTCTATTTAGTACCTTCCTAGCTGTTTTATTTATAAAAATTGTGATTGAATCATAACATACAGCAACAATAAACATGTTAAGAGTAAGTTACCGATTCGATGAACCTGAGTTTGATAGACCTTTAGATGATTAAACATGCCTAAATTTAATTGATTATTGTTTTTTTTTTTCAGATTAGTTTATACTTCTTTATTTCGTTGAATTTCTTATGTTATATTCATGGATTTTATGTGCCGGGTGTCGCTCCAGTTGAATTTAAGAAGGGACAACGAATTGAAGTTAAAGCTGTAAAAATGACAAGTATACACACGCAATTACCTTACGAATATTATTCGTTGTCTCTCTGCCGGCCCAAAAATGGAACTATTATTTACAAATCGGAGAATTTAGGTGAAGTACTTAGAGGAGATCGCATTGTCAATACTCCGTATGAAGTTCACATGGCGGAAAACATTAAATGTAGACTTTTGTGCCATAAAAAAAATGATCCCATGAACTGGAGTGTAGAGGAATCAGAAAAGGTTGCTAATCGTATTGAACATGAGTATTTTGTGCATTTGTAAGTATTTTATATGGTATCATAATTGTAGATTAAGATTCTATTTAGTTAAAAACGAAGATAAAATTGATGTTTGCAACACTTTTTATTATTTACTAGACAATATTGGTGTATAATACAATTATTAATTCTATATTATTATGTAAATAACTGTATAATATTTTAAGATTGGTGGACAATTTGCCTGTGGCGACAAGGGTGGTCAACAGTGAGACATTAGAAAGGACGATTGAGCAAGGATACCGACTGGGATTCATGTCTAAAGGCAAAGCTTATATCAACAATCATTTGAAGTTGGTGCTCAAGTATCATAAACACAGCCAGTAAGTTTTATAATGAAGGATATTTAAACATGAAATTCAATTAATTTTTTTTATCATTAACAATATTCAAACAAATCATTATTCATAATTGACTGATTCAACTCTGTTATCACTAATTACATACCATATACAGGATTGTATACAAAAAAGTAAATGAATTTTCACTCTGGTTTTCGTCATTACTACAACTCATAAGTCTTCAATAATTTTTTGCTTTCTGCTCTCAGGGATTCATATAGAGTGGTTGGATTTGAAGTGGAGACATTTTCTATTGACAAGGATGAATTGACATTTGTGGATGATTCTTGTCAATTACCGTCTGATCCAAAACCTCAATTGGTCAATGAAGATACAGGCACGAAGTTATACTTTACCTACTCGGTAGTATGGGGGGAATCAGACATAGGATGGGCATCAAGATGGGATATCTATTTAGGCATGAAAGATGTCCAGATACATTGGTTCTCTATAGTCAACTCCATAGTAGTGTTGTTTTTTTTGTCAGGTAATGATTTTATACAATTAACAGTTAATGTTAAATTATTAATTACAAGGTGTAACAAAAGTCTCATGTTTTCTTGAAATATTTTCGCCTTGTATGTGTATACCAAAAACATTTAATGCTAAGAAAATAAAGTAAAAGATTTAAAAAACCATATGTTGTAAAGAAGTTTAATTATAATTTTGTATCTAATTATTTTTAAGGTATATTGACTATGATCATGGTACGCACATTACGACGTGATATTGCCCGATACAATTCAGATGAGATTATTGATGACATGATAGAGGAAACTGGATGGAAGCTGGTCCATGGTGATGTTTTCAGACCACCACCAAAGAGGATGCTTTTTGCAGCTGTTATTGGAAGTGGTATACAAGTCTTCCTAATGTCACTAATTACTATTTGTAAGTATTATTTATAAGTTCTTATAGATATATCTTTTTTTAATGATATAACATTTTCCACTCATCATTTAGTTTGTGTACAAATGTTGTTTGTTTTTTCAGTTATTGCAATGCTTGGCATGTTATCGCCAGCCAGTCGAGGGGCGTTAATGACAGCTGCAATTTTCTTATATGTATTCATGGGACTTATTGCCGGCTACTATTCTGCTCGATTATACAACACCATGAAAGGAAAGCAATGGAAACAAGCTGCTTTTCTTACTGCAATTCTATATCCAGCAGTTGTTTTCGGCACTTGTTTCTTTTTAAATTTCTTCATAATGGGAAAACATTCTAGTGGCGCAGTACCATTTTCAACAATGATGTCACTTTTATGCCTCTGGTTTTGCATATCTCTGCCTTTGGTTTATTTGGGATACTACTTTGGCTGCCGTAAGCAACCATTTCAGCATCCTGTACGGACAAACTTTATTCCAAGGAAAGTCCCTGAGCAAGTTTGGTATATGAATATCTTTGTGTGGTAAGAAAAATACTAACTTTATTTTTTAACCATTTTATCAAAGCAAAACTAGAACATTTAAAATATGTGTCGGTGATGTCCTTTGGCGACGATAGCTTACCACCTTACCCTTACCATCTAACCTTGCCCTTACCATCAGGTGGATCATCAGCTTGTTTTTCAGCTAGTTACTTAATAATATTTAATGATATTAATAATGGAAACCAATGTACCATTTTACCTTAAATACCCTTAACTTTCAGTATTCTAATGGCTGGTATACTTCCATTTGGAGCTGTGTTTATAGAACTCTTTTTCATCTTCACTGCATTATGGGAAAATCAGTTCTACTACCTGTTTGGATTCCTGTTTCTGGTGTTTTGCATTTTGGTCATTTCTGTATCACAGATATCAATAGTGATGGTTTATTTCCAACTTTGTGGAGAGGTAAGTGATTATTTATTTATGGGATTGTCACTCATTTAATTCAGTTAAAGGGAGTAGCATTGAGTTTGTGTCCCAGATTTGACTATGTAGTCTTCTTGAATAGGTTTCAAAAGCGTAGGCGTGGGTTAATTCAATTATCATCACCCATCGATGGCTGAGGTGGATATGTAATCCAGCTCATGATTCCATCAAGTCCATGTTATCAAGTTGAAACTATCATGCTCAAAGTCACATCTGAATGTGTTCAATAGAAGAAGTTAAAAAACAGAATATTTGAAACAAGTAGAAGGAGTCAAGCTTAATAAAGTAAATAAAATTAATAGCAGGCTCTTGCTGACAAAAATACAGTTGTTGTGTAAATGAGTGATGACTTATAATATTTCTTGCAACAAATAAACTATATTTTATTATACCTACCTCTTTATATTTTAGGATTACCATTGGTGGTGGAAGAGCTTCATTGTGTCTGGAGGATCTGCTGTATACATATTTATATATTCCATATTCTACTTCTTCGCTAAACTTGAGATAACAGAATTCATTCCAACGCTGTTGTACATTGGATATACAGGTATGTTGTGCTCATGACAGAGTACACATGTCTTAACAAACATTAAACTAATGACATACGCCCCAACTCAGAGTCACTAACGGTTACTTAAATCGCTCATTAGCACAGAATTTGTATGGTGATTCTTTACCAAGGAGCGATTAAAGTACTTAATCGTCAGTAACTCCTGAGTTGGGGTGATAGTTTGTAATTAATTCATACATATGTAATTAACAAAATATGCACTCATGTTTAAACAGAATTATAATGTAGTACTTATTGTATTGATAGTGTAGTTATGGAAGAAATACCCAACATTGGCTGCCAAATGAATGGTTATTCACATCAGAGTTGGATTTTTATTTGACAGGAAAAAATATGGTAAAATATTTTCTGTTTCATTACATTTTTAATTGAATTTTAACAGGTCTCATGGTGTTGACGTTCTGGCTTTTGACTGGTACAATCGGATTCTTCGCAGCATACACATTTATCAGAAAAATTTACGCAGCAGTTAAAATTGATTAATTTCCAGTGTTAGTTGTATTTGTAAAAATATTTAATACAGACTGTTTTAGTTCAGTAATTTTAAGTTCCATTTTGTGCAGAACAAAAGAGATCTTTTGCGAATAGGTTGTATATAAATATTTACTTTGTGATTAATTTATAATTAATATTATTTTTAGTGATGTATGTTTTTGTAGGTGTATTAAATCTTTATGTCTTCATTATGTTTTATTTAAAACCAATGTTATTTTCAATAGTGACCAATGTGTTATATGTATTACCTAAATATAACTGAAAATTCTCTACATTAGACCAATGATATTATAAAAAGAGGTAGATATGCCAAGACGGTGCTGAAATTACGTCAGTCGAATTTAGTCAAGTATAGCGATTTTAATTCAGACAGTTGATAGCTGCCTCTGAGTGAGGCCGTCTAGTTGTCTTTTTCATTATTATGGTTTTCGAAAAAATCGAAATATTATAAAATATTTTTGCACGAATTCAATGTACGCCTGTTGTCTTTTCGGTCGACAACGCGTCGGTGACGTTTCTTGTGCTTTTAAGTTTTCTATTAAGCTTGATATTTTTCGGCTACACGAAACTCATTTCAAGGTGAAGCTACATACCTTTTTTATTGATCTGACTGACCACAGAGTGCTTAATCACTACTAGTACAGTCAATAAAGTAGTTGTAGAGTGCGTGAGCGGGAACCTAAGCGATTTCTTCAGAAACTTATTCAGGGTGCTTAGGGGGATAACATACTAAAAGTCCCCGCGTCTAGGAGGTGAGCCGGAGGGAGGGGGGGGGGGGTTACAAAGGTCTCAATTTTAGGTTTTTCGCCAATATCTCAAAAACGGTGCGTTTTAGCAAAAAATGTTCTAAGATGAAATGAAAGCTTATAAAATTCTCTATAACTTTAATTCTGTACACTTTTTCTATATCTCCAACCGTTTTTGAACTACACGCTCCAGAAATGTCGACATTAAAGTAATTCAGCGTGTTAACCATTACCTGATGCGAAAATTATCTTAAAATTTAAAGGAACCTAAGCTGGGAGTACCTCCACGTAGTAAAGGCAGTAACAGTAAGAAATCGCGTTTTTTATAACAGTGGATAACTGAGCAGAGGCGGGAAAACAATCATGATATTGATGAAGATTTCTTTTCGCTCAATATCTCTAATGCTCGCTGTAGGAAACGCGACCTTATTAGCTAAAACTCCTATTGATATTGTATACTTGCCTTCGGGCTTATGTTATTATAGGTTTTCGCAATTTTATTTTGTCTGGCACGGTGGCCTAGCCGGTAACGCAGGGGGGCAGCCACAAAATATTCTTTTCAGATATACATACACTGTTATTAGTAACACAATTGGGTTACCCAACATGAGTACTAATAAGAGTCCTGTATGCATTTTGTATGACGAGAATGTCGTTGAAGAAAGTAACGATGTCTCTGAGGGAAAGGAAAGGGAATACCGGGTCGTATTAAAGCTAGTAAGGAAAGGAAAGACGGCAAATATCGACGTTTCCTTGACTTGACATCTCTTTTGATTTACATCAGCTGTCGTAAAAATGACACCCGAATTGATACCATTAAAAAAGACGTTAGGCAGGCATCTTTATCTAATGAAGAGGCAGGGCAGTCGCAGCTCAGACCTTCTGCTCCGCCATTTGCCTTCAAGAGTAATTGTTTTTTATGTGCATGTTGCCTTAATGAAGATATAAAAAAGCCTTTTAACGAAAACAAACAAAAAAACCAGGGTCTCATCGTGGGAAAGTAATCCATGTAAGCAAATATTTCTTCCATAGCCTCTACGACATGGGTATCTCTAAAGATCTCAGTTTTGTAGAGTTTTGGGTACCTAACTGACAGGCTTCACAAGTGAGTAATAGTGTCTTCGTGATATTTTGCTCCTTCAGCAACAATATCGGTAATGTAGGAAAAAATATCAAGAACTTCGTTACCCCAGGCATCATTTCTCGAAGAACATACCTGCTTGATACAATATTTAACAGCTAGAGTCTCAACTGAATGTACAATCCGCCTTTTGTTCAAAGGCTTTTTCATATCTTCATTGAGGCAATATGTACATAAAAACAATGATTCTTGAAGTCAATTGGTGCAGCAGAAAATCTGAGCTGCAACGGAACTGCCTCTTCGTTATATAAAGATGCCTGCCTAACATCTTTTTAATGGTATCAGTTCAGGTGTCATTTTTACGACAGCTGATGTGAATCACGCTATTATCACGCTGAATAACTTAAATTGCTACATTTCTGGAGCGTATAGTTCAAAAACGGTCGGAGATACGGAAAAAGTGTATAGAATTAAAGTTATAGAGAATTTTATAAGCTTTCATTTCATCTTAGAACATGTTTTGCTAAAACGCACCGTTTTTGAGATATTGGCGAAAAACCTAAAATTGAGACCTTTGTAACCCCCCCCTCCCTCCGGCTCACCTCCTAGACGCGGGGACTTTTAGTATTTTATCACCCTAAGCACCCTGAACAAGTTTCTGAAGAAATCGCTTAGGTTCCCGCTCACGCACTCTATACCCTCTTTTGAGTCATTCCTTGACTGGACTATACGTTTTATCTGACTTTCTTCGAAAGAGTAATCCAGCCGTCAGCGACAGTTTGTCACCAACTGTGTGTGTGTGTGGTTCTACTAAATCTACACATTAAGACTGTGGATTTTCAATAACTTCAACATCTGTGAATCGATACAGTCTATGGTTGAAATTAATGTGATTGACTGATTGTAGTAATGTCACTGTCAGGATGACCGAGCGGTGAAATGTCAGTGTGATTGGTACTTAGATGTTAAAAAAATATAAATTTATTTATTTTTACAACGTAGTGTTTTCTAGAGATTTTGTTTCTAAATTTCTATGTACAAAATGGAAGCCAAAGTTGCCGTTGTAACGGGTAGTAATAAAGGCATAGGATTTGAGATAGTTAAAGGACTTTGTCGAAAATTCAATGGTGCTGTGTACCTTACAGCTAGAAATGAAGATAGGGGACTACAAGCTGTACAAAAATTGCAAAAGTTAGGTTTGCAACCATTATTCCATGTTTTAGACGTTACGAGCGAAGATAGCATAAAAGAATTTGCTTCATTTATATCAAGCAAACATACCGGCATCGATGTTTTTGTGAATAACGCCGGCATACTTGATTTCGACAAATCTGTTTCATCATACGAAGACTCTAAGAAACTAATCGACACAAATTTCTATAGCCTGCTAACAATATCGAAAATAATTTACCCTCTCTTGAGAAATGATGCTCGTATAATCAACATCAGCAGTGACTGGGGCTTGCTGTCTAATATTAGAAAACAACTATGGCTGGACACCTTAGTGAAAGATGATCTAACTGTGGATGAAATATTACAATTTGTGGAAGATTTTTTACATGCTGCTAAGACTGGCAAAAATGCATTTGTCTCATTTGCTGGCCACTATGGAGATTATAAAGTATCTAAGGTAGCCATGTCAGCGTTAACATTTGTCCAGCAGCGGCAATTCATTGAGCAGGGTAAAGACATATCCATCAACTGTCTACATCCCGGCTTTGTGAAAACAGATATGACAAAAGGCATGGGTGATTTCACTCCAGAACGGGGTGCCAAAACCCCACTTTATCTAGCATTGGAAGCACCTCAGACACTCAAAGGCACTTTTGTTTGGCACGATTGCCATCAGGTCAACTGGGATGACTAAATAAGACTTTGTTTTTAATTCTGTGATAATTTTGTAGTGTCACACACTCACTTCAATATATGGTTTTTAGTTGAAGCATTTGTATTTCACTTTATAAACAATTTTATTGTATTTATTATAATAGTATCCTTTGTTATAAAAATACACAAATGGACTAATATGGTCTGTGAGTACTGAAGCTCAGATCAATTTATTTCCTGTAAAAGTTATAAATAAATACTGAAAGTGTTTGTGTAAATATTTTACTTATCAGTACGGTTAAAGTGAATAGACATAAGAATAAAATTGACAAAAGTTTCGAAAAATGTGAATCAAGAGTAAATATAATGTAACTTTAGTTATATAATTTTTAAAAAGTAAATCTGTGATTTTTATGAGATATTTTATTCTTGTTTTGTGTGTATTGAAACTTGAAAACAATGTCTTGTATGATGTCATGATATATTTATCATGTTGCACAGTTGTTTGAATAGTTTCAGAGGTTTTAAATTCACTGCTAACATTCTTGCATGAATTTACATTTATAAAATCTTAACAGAATTGTATATAGTATTGTTCAACTCTTCTTTTATATTGGATGCTTTTATTAGCAAATACAATAAGAGCTACTTAATTGAAATATTTGCCAACAAGTTAGATGAAAATGCATTATAAATGAATTAAGGAATGCATTTTAATACATAAAAAGTCTTTTATTTTCCCTTTCTCTATGAATATTGATTGGACACAAATAGCTTGACAATAATACTTAGTACACTGGTATGAATACATCATTGTAACTAAAACAACAATGATAACCTTTATCGGACTATACACGACGCAATTTATCCATGATAAAGCGACAGTATTAAAATACCTACCTACATAATTAATTTGTAGTTATTATGTAATGTAAGTTAATGTTATATGCTGGTAAAATAGTTACCTACCTGAAGATAAATAAACGTTATATACTCATAGCCTTACACAAAAAATCTCTGTGTTAACTGTGTATTTGCCATGCAGAACACAAAAACAGAGTACTTAATCACTAACACAAAGACAAGAACACATGCCTCCAAACATGCTCCAAACTGATTAAGTAAAGAAAACTTATAAGTACCTACATAAACAGTACACACTCATGCCCAAGCAGTAGGATTTCTTGTGTCGCGGGTGGCATGTACACTAACGTCCATGACCCGAGTACAAATAAGATATTTATCTATCACATAAATATCTACCCCAGCCGGGAATCGAACCCGGGACCCCTCGCTTCGCAGGCAGGGTAACTACTAAGGCAACTAGGCTATAGGGTCGTCAAGTTACTTATCATTAATTTTTTTGCCTTGCTGGGAATCTAACCCAGGACCTTTCGAACGGCCGGCGGTCCGGCATGCTAACCGTGCGGATCGCTGGAAGATAAATTTAATGGCTAATATTAAATTAAGATCAGTATTCTAAGCCGCTCCAATACTGTTAATGTCGCCACACGTGGACATCAGTACCACTTCACACTAAATGCGTCTCCGTAGTATTTCCGGTCAAAAAGAAGCGGGCGAACCGTATTATTTCTGCGTACCTACATGTAAATTGAGGGCTCACTTTATTTTTCTTGGCGTAGCAAATTAAGATTTATAGAGAATTTAGTTAAAACTTAAAGCAAACACTCATAATTTTTTTAACGTGAATCAACGCTGTTATGGGCAAATGTCTTGGGCCCTTTCCTTTGTGTCAATAATTTTTATTTTAGAGTTTAGAACTAAGATTTTTTAAAATCTTATAAGAAATTCTCAACTGGCTAGTAAATAACACAACAGATTTATCGCAGTTTTACTTGGACCCTCAATTCAGACATTTATAAACTGAGAACTCTGGATAAACATAGGTTTCAAAGAAACACATAAATGTAAGTACCTTGAACATCTCACAGTTTAACATCTTAAGTGGTACAGAATAGAGGCCACAGTCTCCGGCAACAATAAGGCAGCAATGTACTTCATAGACCCCATAAATTTTATACGTTTTATATATATTTTTTCCACTATATTATTTTTCATAATTCACGTTTTTTAGGGTTTTATACCTCAAAAGGAAAAAACGGAACCCTTTATAGGTCTGTCTGTCTGTCAAATCTCAACCCTATTTTTCTCACGCATGGAAGCATCAAGTTGAAATTAATATCAGATAGGTAATCAGATCTGCACATAGTGCACATTTTGCAATCCCTTGGAATCAAAACTAAAACTACTAAAAGTACCTTATATTAGTATTTCTCAATTTAAAAAAAATATAAACTTTAATTTAACTATTTCTCGTTGGTAAGTTGATCCCGACATAATTATGTCGATGTTTGGGGACGACAACAGAACTACAACAGAACAAAGCTAGCCTGCCTCGCTAGGACTCAATGGACTTCTAAGTATTGATTTTCCAGACCTATTGTACATTATTATTACAATTATTAGGTATACCTACAATGTATCTTGTCCGATTATTAAGTCAGTAGGGCGTACGTCAATTTATGGTATGTGTCTGTATTATATTATAATATGTAAACAGTTATAGGTACTCTAGATACAGTTCTGCCACAGGTTCTGCTTTGTAGTAAATCTCATTAGGGATTGCATTCGCATCTTTTTGTATGGATTCACTCTACCAGTAGATTGCTGTGTACTTAATGGTATTACAAAATCATGATGGCGGAAAGTAAAGGGGTGGTGGGTTGCAGCTTATTGTTTCCTCGTAGTACGGTGTAAAGTACCTATACAATGACTGAAGCCATGCTATGGCAGTGTGGGCATGTTTTATGTACCTATTTACTATATAGCAAATACATGTTCCAAGTGTGTTAAGGGGTTAAGTAAGTTTAAGATTGCTTGTTATTTATCTAGGTATTAAAATATTTTCCCTTTTTAACTTACTGTTATGTCAGGGATTTGAAATAGGTATAAGTTTTGACAATATCAAGCAAGGCACATGACCAAGCAGACTTTTAAGCCCCAACTCAGAGTCACTAACGGTTATTCCTTTGTACAGAATTTGTATGGTGATTATTTACTAAGGAGTGATTAAAGTAACCGTTAGTGATTCTGAGTTGGGACGTTAGTGATCTTTTCAGGTGGGGGCGCATGACTACTAGGTATGTCCTGAAACGTCCAGTCGAATAATTCTCAACAGTTGATCAGTGTAGTTAATTACCTACTATCCTATTAGGGCTTCGGGTTTCAGATAGATTGGATCTTATTGAGTCTTTCAGGAAGCTGAATTTTGTTGCTCAGGCTACAATTTGCACAGAAACAACAAACTTCCCTAAGTCATAGATATCTCAAATTCAGATACCATGAAGAGCCAAGCCCCTAACTGTAAAAGGCTCGACAGTACAAACCCCATATGTTGGGCAAATAGTAGGTATGTTTGGCTATTTTGCGGCCGTCGAACAAACATTTTCATGAGCTTATGGTGAGAAATGAAGTAATTTACTTATGTCATGCAACAGTTACTTTTTGCCGAAGATGTGGAGTTTGTAAAGATAGACACCTTCTAGGGTAAGGGACTTGGCAATTCATAAGACCTGAAAACTTTGTAACAAGAATAATATTATCCCGTGGAGCGGGAGAGTCTTGTTTTTAGTGGGGTTCCTCTATTGATAAATGAACCCTAACTAGTCATTGATATGAACTGAGAACTAAAGATCGGTATTATAAAGTAAAATCCTTTTCCCCTATAATGTCATTGGTAATACAAAGTTTATAAGCTCTTGTTACTTGTAACATGAAAATGTCAAATCAATTCACCTCTTTTATAATTTATTGGGGGGTGGCGAAAGCCTCAGTTAATTGTGCAAACCAAGTAGTTTAAGGGATATCAGTCTCTATTCACATTACAGATAACTCTCAAACTACAATATTAATTTCTAGTAGGTACGCTTAAACTGATTTTCTCTCAGCGTGTGCAAGTTTTGGATTCTTCCGAATATGAGCTAGAAGTAATTAAGGCGCTACCGCGAAAACAGTATCTACGTTGACAACAAGGCAAAAACAATATGGCACAACGCCAAAAGCGATACCAGTAAATGGGCCAAAAGAGAGAACAATCCCACGTGATGGTAGGTACTATAATTATGTATAAATAGAGAATCATAGATTTTCTTAACAAGGTAGTGAGGGTTTTACTGGGTCGTACCTACAACCGTCTTTAATACTAATAAGAAACTTCTATAACTGCGCTCTTTAAAAAATTTTATTCTACTCAGCTTCTTTCTGGTCATTTCTGCGCCCTCCGGGGTCAGCCCCTGGGCCTGGATACTGGTACTATGGCACCGCCCTAGTTATATGACACTGCAAGGCTGGTAACGTCATCTTTTTGACCAGCAGTGGTACCATGGACTCCAGTTGGATTGGAATCCAGGATGGCCAGGGCTCCTATGTCATAAAGAAACGAAAACAACATGCGAGGCACTGACTAAGGAACTGACGGGCATATATCACGCGACGGTCATTATTTTGATTTCATTAGACCGTTATTGCTCGGAATGAAATGAAATGTAACAAACGCTATTAATTTAGAATGAGTCGTGGGAAGCCTTGTCTGTTAAGTCGATCGTCCGTGCTTAGTAATTGTTTATTTTCGTTGTCGTCCAGTTGGGGCGTCGATGTCTATCTGTTGATTGTTTTGTGCATTTAACACTCACTTACGTAATGTCCTCCTGGACGACGGAATGGACGAAGTTGATTAAATATCTGTAGTGTGAGGGAAAAGTGCCCACCTGAGTTTTGTTTTTATAGAACACGAGTAACCGCCCTCGCTTTGCTTCGGTTTTCTTTATTTTTTACACCTTGGGTTACATTATTGGAGTTTTATTAAGGATCCCTAATTTTTTTGAAAATGTAATATAGCCTATGTCACCCGGGGATAGTGTAGCTTCCCAACAGTGAAAGAATTTTTCAAATCGGTTCAGTAGTTTCGGAGCCTATTCAATGCAAACAATCAAATCTTTCCTCTTTATAATATTAGTATAGACTAGCGGATACCCGGCGTGTACTACTACTATCTACGCTAAAAAATATGGGAAAAGACGAAAATCGACTTCATTAATGGACCGAATGTCCCTAACGCATTGTATTAATGGTTTCAAACCATCTTCGCATTATTGAAAACACCATATCCACTAGTTTGATATAAGAAAATACCTAGTAAAAGCTGGGCTTATCCACCAATTAGATTAGGTATGTTGTTGTTACATTTTCTGACAATTATACTTAAATAAGATATCGCTCGATCTTGTTGATAATTATTACTATTTATTCATTATATTATTATTTAATTCATTATATTGCTATTAGTTCGTCGAAAAAAGTGCATTCTCTAAAAGTATTGGGATCCTTGGTGTCGACATTTCGAATGATGTTCAGTTTCGGGACCACTTGGTTACTAAGGCCAAACTAGCTGGAAGAGAATTGGGAGTGCTCAACAGAGCTAAGCAGTACTTCACGCCTAAGCATAGGCTAATGCTCTGTAAGGCGCAAATTCGACCGCACATGGAGTACTGCTCCCATATTTGGACTGGAGCTGGCCAAGTGGATCCGTTCAACCGAATTCAACGGCGAGCCATTCGTCTTGTCGACAATCCCAAACTTACAGACGGTCTGGATTCGCTCGAGTTGAGGAGAGATGTAAGCTCACTCTGCGTATTCTACCGCCTGTATAATGGGGAATGTTCTGAAGAACTGTTTGACTTAATCCTTGCGGTTAATTTTCGTCACCGCACATCACGGTGTACCAGGTTCCATCAACACCACCTGAATATACCTAGTGTTCGTCCACAGTTCGGTTCTCGCGTAGTTTTCTACCTCGCACGTGTAAACAGTGGAACGAGCTTCCTGCATGGGTATTCCCTCCAAACTATGACATGGGGTCCTTCAAGAAGTGGGTCTATTGTTTTCTTTGAGGCCGACAACGCATTGGTGACGCCTCCGGTGTTACTAATGTCCATGGGCGGCGATGATCACTTACCATCAGGTGACTTGTCTGCTCATTTGCCTGCTCAAGGCATAAAAAGGGCTTAATTTTCAATTGATTTGTTCGATTTTGAAAGAAGAACGGGGGCTCAATTTTGGAAATAGAATCTCCCGGCGGAACACACATTTTGTATGAGATGTTTGTTCTACGACATTATAATTTATACTTGAATGGCATTCCCTACTTTGTTTTTTTTTGCATCAGAATAAAGCCTACTTATGTATTTACATAACGTTAAAAAGTGACAGGAAGGGGAATTAAAAATAAACAAATAAACTCGTTTACGAATATTTATATTAAACTGGCCTAAATAAATTACAACTTAGCGCTAACTTACATGTATAAATGACTTGACGAAACTTTGTACCGTCTAAACATACAAGAAAGTCATTATTGACATGGTTGCCATCTTCGGTTTCACCGCGCAACTGTACAGTTCATTATTTCAGCTTATTGTACATACATTAGCATATCTAACAGCTAGTTATTACTATATAACTCGGTAATTGATCCACACGTTTAATTACTCAGTCACATCGGCTCCTACGGTACTAGGTAAACGACACATAATCTGTACTCTTTGGTGTTCTAGCCGTTAAATCATTGCACGTCTTGGTATTCTGAAATTATTATAACTTGAATCAAGAATTATATTATAGTGCCTTGGATAAATTTTATTAAAAATAAAAAAGGGTAGGGTAAGTCGGGGCTAAATATGATCAATAATACAAATACTACACCAAATGTAATATTGAGCCCCATCTTTCTCTATTACAGATAAGGTGTTACCCTATCTGATTTAAGAGTTTATTAATATTAGACACTCCACATTTATCCGACAAACTATACTCATACTTGATTGTGCAAATTATAGGCCAGGTGTAACACATTCAAAATAATACTACTTAGGGTAGTAAAAGCAACGTTTAAATTATATTTATGACGGCATGCAGTCTCATATATGTTACAAGGAATTGTAGCCTCAAATTCTACATGATAGCTCAAATAAAACTAAACTTAATCTAATATCTAAATGCAAACAGGATTAGTTACAAATTTAAAATTATGAGCAAATTAATAATTACAATTATGTAACTTTTTATCGTAATATGGTGATGAATGGTAATAAAGAATGGTAATCGAAATGTAGTCATTGTCCACTAACCAAGTAATATTGGTAACCAATTTAGAAGACAATATAACACAAAAATAAGTAGGTAGTGTGTATAAAAATCACCAAGATTAGGTAATGAAGTCACCGATCAATTTAAAATGGTAACCGGTTGGTAGCTTTTAATTATTATATAATATACTTTATCTGGTAATAATTACAAGTCTTATAGTAAAAAAAGGAAATTATTTACATTTACAACTTCTATCTTTCACATTAGTTTTATTTTACCCTTGCTAGCCCGGTCAATTTAGCCCAAAAAATAGGGGTAAGGTTACACAAATTCCGGGACTGAACATTCGTACAAATTTTCGTCCGTCCCGGAATTTTCGTAACCTTGTATGTCTAACTTGACGGAACTATGCGATTATTTAAGTTATATTACAATAAATAAAGGAACTTAATTATCTGAAAATTATATCGATAAAATGAAATCATAGCGTTGTCGTAATAAATAAAGCGTTTCACACTCGTCTTACTCTTAATAGATAATTAACTCACTTTGGTTTGTATGGACTATCTTAATATTTATTTATAAAAGCAAAAATTTCTTATATACTTATAATATATATTACGCCGATTTGAGGTTAATATACTACTAAATGGATAAAATTTGTTGGTAGCGAAATATTTTCTTATACCTCTTTTTCATATCATACTGTTTCTAGTTTAGAGAATTACGAATTTAGAGTTTCACGAATCTACGCAAATTACTTAAATAGGTACATTTTAAACCAATATTATAAATATACTCGATAGTCAATAAAGCATCATTAGTCTTAAGAGAAACGTTTAGAAAAGGCTAAAATAAATTGCTCCTTAAACATTTTTTTCTATCATAGATGGTGAAAAATTCGAATGTTTAAAAACCGTGGAGGCAAGGCAAACATAAAAACTAAATTGCACATAGTACCTACTATGATAATAAAACTATGACTTTCATTTTAGATCCTGATTAATAACCATAATGTTAAATATATATTTCTATCACATTGTTAATTTAAGTGTATCACGGGAAAAGGACGGATTATTAAATTTAAAAAAAATGTTTCAAAACAGGTTGACATATAGCATAATAGAAAAAACACGATTTTTACATTCACCATAAGGCACTAAATAGGTAACACACATTCTTAATATGCAAACTGTACATGCAAACACACAAAATAGGTACCTAAGCATTCCCTCCCCTCTTGTATGATTAATATTATACAAAGTAAAAAAATTAAAACGTAAGTCCATGATGAATACAAGACCACAAAAATCTTACCGGTGCGGGTACGATATGACAATATATTTTATTATTCTTTGGCTCATGTAAACTCACATCCATTTACGCTAATTAAAATATTTATCACAAAATTTCAAAATGTAGGCGATAATTGAATTATGAATTAAAATTTCAAAAATAAAAATTATTTCTTCTAAAATTGAAAATGTACGGAGATGTAAATGTTATGTAGCAAATAATTATGTAGGATGGATAGTACCTACGAGTAGTACATAAAACATTAAAAGGAAATGTTAATTGGTAACGAGCGGTGCGAGAGGTGGGGTAGGTTCATCCCCATAGTATCTGTATCGCGGCGGGATGGGCAGAGCGCTGGCAGCGTTATCAGCGACCTCTGAGTGCTGGGAGTCCCTGTGACGTCGGAGATCCACCTTCCTTTGAAACGCCTTGTCGCAAAGGCCGCAGGAGAAAGGTTTGTAACCCGTATGCTTACGCATGTGTGTAATAAGATTCGAACTCTGACTGAATGCCTTGGAACACACCACGCACTTATGGGGCTTCTCACCTGCAAAGAATAAAGTGTGTTAGATTATAACTAATTCAACTCTGATACAAAATTAAAATTTAAACCAATCAATCGGTACCGTTGCATTCAAACATGCATGGTACGCTCAGTGTAATGTAGACCTATAAATATTTCATTTCCATTCAGTATTGAACAGATCAAAAAACTATTGGCTTCAACCCATTAATGGCCCACTACTGGGCACGGGTCTCTCCTCTTGAGGAGGCCTAGAGCATACTCCACCACGCTGCTCCAGTGCGGATTGGTGGAGGGGTTAGTGGCCAACCCGAGTGTCGGAAGTTTTCAAACCGCCCGAGGGCCTCCGACATGGCTTAACGACTGTTATCATATGATAACAACCGAGACCGACGGCTTTACGTGCCCTCCAAAGCACGGACACGCTCAAGATTTTTTTTTGCCACTAGCGGTCACCCATCCAACTACCGACCACGCCCGCTGTTGCTTAACTTTGTCGATCACTTAAGATCGACGCAAGCCGCAGGGCTATGAGCGCTTCATAAACTCAAAAAACTATTAAAACTTGATATTTTTCAAGCATTGTTTTGTAATTAATATCCAAGTTTCTGTATCGAAAATTATAGCGTTTTATTAAAAAAAACCTTTGCTGCCAATAGTCGTAGGTGACATTAAATTCGCCGATGCGAATGAAATGCAAAAAGGCAAGGGAAAACTGAAATGTCAATACATAGAACAGGATTTATGTAGAGTTTTTGTTGCGGCTTCGGTCGACTCGCACGTGAAGGTCTGTGAAGGCTGCTCGGCTAATTGCGGGCCGCATTTTGGAATATTGATGATGAGGCATTTATCGGGAGGACGAGCGCCATGTACGGTTGCAGTAAATCACTCGGAAATGCGCGGAGACGCGCCGAGATGGCTCGAACGACGACAAATAATGTTCAGGTTTTTTAGATGTTTAATTCGTGTTTTGGATGACTGTTGCTATCGATGCATTTTTACACGGCTTACCTAGATATGATTGCTATATTAGTTACTTTTGTTTTAATTTTGTATCCAAGATATAACGAGTGAGTAGTTGCACCCTCAAAGATTAACATAGTAGGTACTTAGTAGGGTAAAAACTTGAGTAGGTACCTATAATAATACTCCCAAGACCATATTGATACCTTATGTTTTATGTTAGGTACCCATTTTATGCGGCTTAAATCCATTCTTTGTATCGTCTCATAAACCTTAATCAACCTAAATGAAAATCTGAAATTTTCTATAATATATCACTAAAACACAAAGTTAGGTAGGTACAGGTCTATCTACTTAGTTTGATGTGCATTAATTCAGATATTTAAAAGTCTGATTTTAAAAATGGAACAAATATGTAAACCTGCATTTATTAAACTCAATTTTGTATGGATATGAGTTTAAGAATAGTCGAAGTCTGAGGCTAGTTCACTATAAAAGCAACCTCAGAAACGCATCATGGTCTGGCTACGCGTACTTTTTGCTCATTGAAAATTCATTAACACGGTATTAACCGGCTGCGATTTGCTGTCGAAAAGGTAATTGCACGCTTTTTAAACGTTGAATTAATGATGTACAACAGGGTTAAGTCGTATATAGGTATATGCATTTATAATTGCAGTTATTAGAATGATCCTTTTTAGGTTAGTATGCTTATAGTTTCACCGTTATTATTATTATTTACGGTTTACATAAATAAAGCAGCTAATTCAAAAATAAATCGTCAATTAGTTTAGTACCTACTACCTATTTATCATCGTTTATTCCGTCGATACCGAAGTTTCCAAAGCCGTGTAATAAAACGACACAAAACATTTGTAAGCGTAAACTAAGTTATTAGGTAAGTATCACGCGACTTTATTGTTACTCTATAATTTCTCGTAAAACTTTTGTAACAAAGTGGCACTTGTAGAATAGTTAACAAATGATGCTTTCAAAAAGGTTTAGGTAACAGGGGTTTTGGTATTATATTTTGGCGTTGATAGCCATTAAAAAGCAAAGTTAGGAATCAGTAGTTTTTCTATAATTAGGGCCCTATTAAAACACTAACTTGTAGTAGCTTAGTTCCTCCTTTAAGTCCTTCATAGGTTTTATTTGCTTCTTTTTTACATAACATAAATTTAACGTTAAGCAATAAATTATATTTTTCGAGTGTGTGTGTGTATGTATGTATGTATATTTCTTTGGCACGCTCTATAACTCTCTCTAAACGGCTTGATCGAGTCGGGACCCATTTAAATACAGGGCTGCTTGGGAAAAAACAAACAAAATTTGATTGGTTGAAGAATGGGTCGCAACTGTTAATCCTTCTACTGTTGTTCAGTATTATGTTTAACAACATTCTAAACTGCTGGGCTTATTTTTTCTTTTTAGTTTTTTTACCCAGTGGGGTATTTTGTTATTTTTTTTATTAATTAAAAATCCTCCTATAAAAAGCGTACGGGAACACGTTAGTGTTCCCAAATAGTTTACCTGTTAAACTATTCTAGCCCTTCTCAGTAGGTACGACAGGTAAACTGTTCCAGCCCTCCACAGACGCATTTTAAATGACGAGGCAAAGCGCGTATTTATTTTGTATATTTTCACTTTACTTACACATCTTCAGCACTAGTAGGGCCGCCAACAGTTTTTCGGCCGTTTACCGATAAATACGACCTACTTAGTAAGTTGTAAACAAGCGATAATACACGTCTTACATTTTCGTTGGTAAGTAGATTTAGCCAATAAAGTTTTTAACTTGCTAGCTTCTTTTATATAGGTATGGTGTCTTTTTATTTATTTAAGTATATAATGCCGTAATCAGTTGCTTTACAATTTGTTTCAATCGGAAATTCGAAAATGATTGTATCGGTGATCGCTACAAGCAAAAATGTTTTAAATACGACATTAAAAGAACGTTAGGTCTTTGTTACGAGCAGCCTTCAAACTTCTTAGTAATCAAATGACCATTCCCTTCGAGGACTTAACATGAAACTCTTTACCACTTGAAGTTTGACTTTGAAAGTAAGTGTAGTATAAACTTACCGGTATGTATGTAGGTGTGTTTCTTCATGTCCGACTTTTGATGGAAGCGCTTGCCGCAGTACTGACACGGGTAGGGCCGTGTATCTGAGTGGATCAGCAGATGTGTGGAAAGCGTGCTCGAGCGTTTGAAGCATTTTCCGCATTGCTTGCACTACAACAATATGATTTTCATTAGCATAATGAGTTTAAGTCATAAAATGAATTTGTCTCATAATCTGTATCGTATAAGATAACTCTAAGTACCTACATTACTCTCCAGTAGTCAAGTTAGATAGAGGTCTAAATAATATGAAAACAAAAACTGGTAAAACATTTTTGTCTAATATGAAACGAACTTAAAGATCTATTTATGGGCGATTATCTGCGATAGTAATTATATGATTGTAATGCAATCCAAAAAGAACATTCCAATTAGTATATTGGTTCACTGATTCCAATATTTATCCACTTCATTCAGTTCTTAGATTGATCAAAATGTGTAAGAGATTTTGCAGTTAATAATAAAATAGTACCTACTTAAGTTCGAGTATATTTGAATCTAAAAAGTTCCTGAATGAAGTATTTGAATAAAAATAACATTCGATAATGTAAAAATATTTGAACTGAATTAAAAAACTAAACTTTCAAATTCAAAAAACTAATGAAAATGATAGATAATACCGTATTTGACA
Source organism: Thymelicus lineola (assembly GCA_963932265.1). Classification (NCBI taxonomy): domain Eukaryota; kingdom Metazoa; phylum Arthropoda; class Insecta; order Lepidoptera; family Hesperiidae; genus Thymelicus; species Thymelicus lineola. The sequence continues at coordinate 7,092,854 of OZ010683.1, read as the reverse complement.
GCGTCCATCACCTTCGCCGTCAGTCAGTAAGTAATAACAGGGCAGCTCACCCCTTTCTACACGTTTCTTAGATTTCTTTATTAAAATTATAGCTGGTACATTTTTTCTGCCTAGTAATTAGCCTCTATTGATTGGTAAATTTAAATTTGAATTTTAAATTTCATATATTAGTTACTCCTACAATAATTGTTAGGGCTTATAAATGAGTAATTATAAATCCATTTATCTAGGTTACGATGAACGTTTTGCACTCCTGTATGTAAGTATATTATAAACAAATGAATATAGCACTAAATTCAAATATAACTTTTTTATAGTTTTATAATAAGCATATTATATGTTTACTACAAAACCACCTGACTGATTACTGATAAATCCGTTATCAATGATAATTTCCGTCAAGCTTATTGTAAGTGTCACGTGATTCTCTACAGTCTCTACGTCACTTACACGTTCCGTTTTCCGTTACAGCTGCTCATTTGGATAAAATACCGAAGGCGTAAAAATCGGTACCATTCTTTAACGAGAATTTACGAAATATTTACATATTGTCTATAGAGATTCTTGTACCGAAGCCGTTTTGTTCTGTTCACAGATGTTAGACAAAAGATTTTTATTTTAGATTTATTTGATCAGATGTTGGAAGGAATAACTTCGTCGGCCGTGTCGAAACAGTTTACTTATGTTAAAAGGATTACCTACCATATAACCTGAATGAGGCTGCAAATGATACACACGACATGTAAAATACGTATTACAAAAGTGTTTCTTTTTAAAGTATTTAATTTAGAAAATTACATAGGTATGACCTGAGTTTTAATAGTGCGTATTATTAAAATTGCATGCTGATCAGAAGTTCTTTACTTTAATTAATGTCATTATTGTTTGTTACGTGCAAATGTGACTAGTTTAGGGTTTGGTAGACTATCGATAGCTGTCCATAATTAGTAATTGTGTGTTAGTGTAAATTTAGCAAGTTCCACTTGCGTGCTGTGGCTAACAGTCGGGCGCGGGCGGTTAGCTGTTAAGTATGCAATGATAATCCCCTCACAAATCCGCGTAGCGGGTCTGTGACAGTTGGCCGGGCAGCTGCCCGCCTCACGTCTTACAAAAACTGCTAGTTTTTTATTCCCTTTTTATACCGATGCACTCTCTTATAAACAACACAGGTGCTGCGCTATGACCGTCCACCTCCACATATGGTTATCGGTTTATTCCTCGCAGAGGAGATTTTTTACGATAGTCAGATAAATTAAGGAGCGAACGTAGGTACCTATGCATTTTTATGAATATTAACGGCTTTTAAAGGTGGATAAAGATATTCATATTGTGGTTACGGTAGTCAATATTCAAGTTAATAATGTTATAAGATAGTCCACATTTGAGTCCGTATGAGTTCACACGATTTACAGTTGATTATTGAATCTCGTAAAACCGAGCGATATGTTAATACTCTTCTGGCTTTATAATACTTAATATGCACTCAATTAATGCAAAATCGTAGCTAAATAACTTACTTACATTCCTGTTTACAAAGTAGGTAGAGCTAGTTACTGTGCTCTATTTTAAATACAAAATTTTCTAATTAAGCAATCGCGTTAACAACGTCCTCAAGGGTGACTACTGACTGGTGAATACCGTTTAAGATAGTTTGGTGTGATAATTATATTAAATATGATGCGAGCGCCAGCAATTAAGGCGGTAGTGTGTGGGTGAGCGAGCGCGTGCGCGCCACGCGCCGCATTTTCCGCTCGCCCGCCACCGCACCCAGCAGTGCGAAAAACTATATCCTCCTTATGACCGACATTATTTCTCACGTTTAAGATATAGGACACAATAAATTAATTGATCGTATGTCGCATAAAGAATAATGAATCTACTAATCTACGATAATAGTTTCTTAATTTGTTACAATCTACACTATTAATAAAAAACAATATTCTAACAATCAGTTTGCCACTGTATGACGATAGAACTATTAGAACTAACTGTTGAACAGTGGCAGTAGAGGTCCAACATTTTTATTGCGTATGACACAGGATAATTATTCGTTCAATTATAAACCGCCGCGCAGTGATATTAAAAGACGGTATTTTGATTAAAACCGAAGCGAATTTTATAATGACGGCACAAAAAAAGCGAAAAGTATAAAAATGGCGAGAAGACGAGCAGTAGCCGCTGAGGACGCGCGACTCGTTTCGATACGAGAGTACTTATTAAGACAAGGGCAGTTTTTGCTATTTGATTTGTAAAAAGGCTAAAACATATACCGGTTTGCTATTTTAAACCATTTTGAACGGAAACTGTACAGTTATATCGATCCTGTTGAAGGATGTCGCGATTCATTGACCGTTGCATTCTTGCTTTTTGTATTTGTAAAGCTCGGTGAATAAGATTTTAGCAGTATTGGGGCGTCTTAGAATATAAAGATGCCTATAGTCTAGTATAGCCACTAACAATCATGTGGACCGTCAGCTCGTTTGTCTGCTATTTCCATAAAAAATTAAGAATTTCTTACCTGAAAGGATTTTTCGTTTCTGTTTTCGTTTTTAAGAAGTACTGAGAAATTGATGTCTGCGGATGGTGGATGTTGTGGGTAGGCTTGGTAGACGGGTGCTGAGGGGCATCGCCGTGGCTCGGCACTGGAGGGACGATCTGTAGCCTCAGGGCTGCTGCGACATCTCTTCACCAGTTCTAAGGGCGCGTCCATATCTTCAATCCTGTCCCATCGGGAACCGTTTTCAGATTCTATCTCAACGTGCTCGCGTTCACAAGCACTGCCAGGAGACCATATCTGACGATTCTTCATGGACAAGTTCAATGGTAGCTCCTCCTCCCCGTCTATAAACAAAAAGTAAGATTAAATCATGTAAATCACCACAACGGAAACGTCCCAATGTTGGTCCTTTTGAATGCCTGCAAAACATTATCGAAAAATATATTGTACAATGTTATTCGTTTATGAATGAATTCGCCCATATAAATATATCATTGCTTAATACCAGGGTTATTATTGCATAATACCACCTATGACGTGGACGACTTCAAAAAAAGAGTGAATAGGCTTTTATTAAGTTAATGCACTCACCATCCTGAACCACATCTCCACTTACCATCAGGTAGGATTGTGGTGAAGCAATAACTTATTTTAAGAAAAAAAAAGATGCGCGCAAAACTCAACTATTTCTTTTACATAATAAAGTTTTATGCAGTTTTGTTTTATAGAAACGGTTTATTCGGTCGGGTCAAATAGGACGTCTGAATTTGCATGGTTTATTGAAATCCGTACAGTTGTGCAGCTATTTAAATAGTTGTGTCTGACTGTCACTGTGTTTTCCGCTGCAAATACAATATCAGTTTTAATTTATATAAAAGATATAAAGAGACTGAATTTACTTAATTTTAAACCATCGTCATCGTCGCATCCCATACATACATTACTGTATTTTATTTACCCAATATTTACCCTACCTACTTCTCCTAACATATCGATACATATTAATAACTTTTTACTTTCATTATTCATAGTGAACAAATTATATTATTTTTCATTGAGTTAGATATGCGTAGGTAGGTACTTGTAGGACATAAACTTTTATTTATTGCTTATCAGTAATTTGGGTTTAAATAGATAAATCGTTTTCCTTTCGCCATACAAATCAAGTTGCTTTGAATCTAAGTGTTCCACGTTATCAGTTGCGCGCGTCAGTAACCGGTAAAACAATGGATAAGCAACAATTTGAATATATTTAAGGAATTCGAACGCGACAATGGTGACACCGACACTCAGTACCGTATGGCTGCTTTTCCTTGGCGGGTTGAAGACTTTAAGGTAAACGACATTTAAACTGCAGTGTTTGAGCCGTACGAGTTATTAATCGGTGAGGTACACTGATAGCTATTCTAATGAGCAACGACACAAGCTAAAGAAAGAGGCCGAGGTGAATAGACGTTTTAAGAAATCGAATTGATTATAAATGCTTTATATGTACTTTTGTACTGTAACTGTGTAAAGTACTATATTAAGATAATAAAAAAATAATGATACGCTTTTTTAATGGTCAGTCACGTATAATTTTTTTATTATTACATAACGGATTTTTCTTCGAATAGCCATAAAATAATTTTGAATACAATATAAAATCTTTTATTAAAGTAAGATACTTAAAATTATGCTTAAAATACGTATTTACTTACATGAAAAAATTGTTTGGTTTTTTCCATAAATGACGTATTTATAACTTGACGTATTTATGACTTATTGTACAAAGATTTTTTTGCAACTTATTTTCTGTGAGTACTCGACTTTCAATGACCTAATCCTAAAAATCCCGATGACTGAGAAAGGAGCAGTAGAGTAAGGTAAGAAGGCACAATAGGTTTTTTTAATGAAAATAGCCCACAAACGAGCTGACGATCCACCTGAAGGTATATGACTATTAATAACACCAAAAGAATCACGATGCGTTGCCGAATTTTTTATCCTTAAAAAAGGAAGTATCAAGGTAGCTAACTCACCATCCCTGGGCGGCGTGTGCCTGGCGTGGTCTATCGGTGGCAGGTACTGGGATGAGGCCCGGGACATGAGCAGTGGCCAGACCCCGGCGCCGCCGTACAGCGCGCCCAGCCCGCTGCAATACATCAGAGCTCCTAGTTCTGGACAAATCAAACAATTTTAGCGTAAGTAAAAGATTAATCCCCTTATTAAAAATACGGGCAAGTAAGAAAGAAATAAAGAAATGATTTATTTTGTTAAGCACTGCAACAAATTATAAATTGATTCTTAATAAAGCATTTATACAATTATTATAAGTTACATAGACGTAACTTTCTGCAGCACTGCTCAACAAGAAAGGTACGCACTCAGCATATGCTGCGGAGAACCACGGCTGCTAGTTTTCAGTACGACCTTTATTGTATCGCAGTGTAAGTAGCTGTAAAACACTCTTGAGTTTCAGTGAATATCAATCCTTCTAACTATATTGTTCTTGAATTAAACCTCTCAGCAATGCAAGGGTTATTGCCTAATACCTAAGGTTTTAAATAAGAAAAAAAGAAATTGTGACAAAATAAATCATTTTAATAGTAAATGCCAAAATTTGCATGGAAATAAACAGCTCTTCTACCAGTTTCACTAAGGTGAGGAGATAATTTTGTAAAGTTAATGGTTTTTATAAAAATGCGCTGAAGATTTTCTTTCGTTATTTTTCCTCCATGATAAAGTACGTTTCCGAAACGATGTTAGAGTCAAACAAATACGTGCTAATTATGTCAGTGATACTTCTATGAATAAATAGTTTTCAGGAGCATATTGCTGATGTACCTATTCTTTTTTATTTTATACCTATGTACCTATTTACATTGATGTTGTATACACTAAAGCTTTGTAATGATTCTGTAGACTATGGCTTCAACCCATTAATGGCCCACTACTGAGCACGCGTCTCTCCTCTTAAGGAGGCCTAGAGCATACTCCACCACGCTGCTCCAGTGCGGATTGGTGGAGATTCTGTAGAGTAATTGTTAGTAAGTCACCAAATTCGTACCTGTAGCTCTAGCATACTGCTTAAGCGCTCTTCCTGCGATTTCAATGTCTCCAAGTTGCAACAGGTCCAAGCGGTGTTGTGTGAGGGTGTCCGGGGAGTGAGGAGGGGAGTGGGGGGAGGCCGGGGACGGTGGGGATACGCTCCGCTCTGGGGACGGGTAGCGCTGGGCCGCCGTGGGAGACGCTGGCTGGAACTGCTCCGCCAAGCGCGACAACAGCACATGGCGCGACATCCTGACACAAAAACATCCAATACAATGAGGAACTTGAAAATTTTACCAAAAACCGACCTTAAAGAACATAAAATCATATCATAGTCGCCATTAAGTATACCTAAGTATATTATTTGAGGTATTCAATTCCTGATGTATCCCGTATAAATATGGGACTCTGTTCTAAAGAGAAAAAATACTTTTATACTGCAAATGACTGCAGTTGGATATACTTATTCAAGGGTAACAAAAGCCACTTAAGGTGAGATAAAAATAAAAACAAATGAATACATTATGACAGATCTTCAAATATATTTAGTTAATAATGTACCTATTTGTCAGCACCTGAATAAATACAAGTAAACATTTAATCAGAAACGATTCAATGTTCATACTACACACATATGAAATTATTTTCAATAGGTACTAGCGGTGGTTATTGCGCGTCTGATCACGGGAGTATTATCGTTATGATTCACGTGACACGCGCCATTAGTTTGTTTATCCATATATTTGTTGACAGCTCTCGCTTTGATTAATCCGACGGAGCCGCGGAGGGCCGAGCGGTATGTTGACAGCAAATCGTATTAAAAGCTCAATCAAGCAAATGAAGAATCAGAATAATGGACATAGACGGCGCCCGCTGCGTACGCGCATTAATAATGCAAGCAAACAATCTCCATTAGACTAAAACACATTGGACATTAAAGCTCGCCACTAATTTCAGTTACGTAGAAATAAACATTGACAAGTAAAACCGCCACCACCTTCATTACGTAATTGTCGAACTAAATCATAAGTAGATTATGATCTTCCCGAATGAATTGCTAAATTTTCCAATTATTGTGATGGAACTAGGTTGAGGGGGGTGATGGGTATCTAATGAAGGCACCTGTACGCTGTATTCCACTGGACCCCACTAATATAAAGCTTAACTTCGAGATTATATCAAATGACAGACATACCGATGTAGTTTACCGTAATTTGTCCAATAGGATCCGTAGCAATGGTTTTTTTTATGTTTGCGGACTTTAATAATTCAATTAGGTAAATGTGTCAAGGTAAGTACGTTTGTAGAGATGAGTACGTTGATAGGAATTGTGTTTATAACCGACTAACGATTTATATCGAGGAGGGTTGTGTGTCGCAATTTCTTGTATCAATAAAGCAAGTCTTCATTAGGTCGTAAGCGGCAATTACGGCCGCGGTGGAGCCTCCTATTTTTTCCATAGAATACTGGGAACTAGTACAAGTGTTAACGTGGATACTAATCAAAGACACGTAATGTTTTTTGCTAGAGAAGATAGTGAAAGGGTATTGAATAATTGAATTCTAAGTTTTACTTTGGCGAATTTTCTTTACATGTAGGTGTTTAGTGTCAGCTTTTACTGAAGTAAAAAAGGCAATTTAACTCTAAACAGGGGCTTGATAACACGATAGATGTCATCATAATATCACAGACATTTATTCATTTTAAATCAATACACACAAAAATATTAGTGAATGAATAACAGCAATACATATTGTCGCTGCCATGCAAAAAATGCCATTTGTATAAACAAAACCAGAATCTAACATATACGACTAGGTAACGATAATTTACAATCAAAACAGAAGTGGAAAATAATACCATAGGAAATGGTAGGTACCTACCAAAATATTTCTTTCCAAGACATACATATATTATTCTTACGTAATATTTATTTATTATAATATATTAATAGCATAAAAATTATGTACATTCACTATCTCAGTATGATATACAGAATAAAAGGTGCCTGCAGACTAAATTTTGTTGCCGGTATTTAGGTACTCGTAAATCTTATTAATTAGGTGCATATTCTAAAATTTTGTAAACTCTTCAATAGCCCTAAATTACAAAACTTCTAAGATTTAGAACAACCTGATGAACCATTTATAACCGGTGCTGCTTATCTCAATACACGTTATTTTTCTGTTGATACTCATGTTGAAGTTTTACTTTTATTACATAAAGTTAATTTGTGATTTATATGTATTCAGGTCAACTACATTATTTATTTTAATCATAAGATGGAAAAATAAGTAAATACTTCATAAAATAAATAAAAATAGTCAACAAATTCTTACCTCAGGCGACTGAACTCAACACTACTCGGTTTTGTCACTAAATCACTGTCGAAATCCACCACGACGTACGTAAAAGTTTTTATTTAAAAGTCAGTTCCGATTAAATGAAGATTTTTCATTTTAAATGAGATTAAAAATAGTTTAGGGTAGCGGGCGCGATATGTCGCGGCCGCTCGTAAGGCTGTAGGGGTCGGATCGGAGGCTTACGGATACACTGTGTTTCGCGTTCGGCGCCTGGCACCTGACTGAAATGAGGCTCGCGCGCCCCGACCTACCCAACTGTTCTACCACTACAACGTTCTTTTTTCAAAACTCTGCCAACAAAAAAGAGCAGGTCGGGCGGAGGCTGCGCAATAAAGAAATGATTTGATAAAACGGCCACTTGACAGGTGGCTCGCGTCGCATCCTCGCATGCACTGGCTAATTGTTAGTTGTACTGGCCGCATAGAGGACGCGCTGAAAAATGGTTTTTGAGTATTAATGCCCACAAATAAGCGGTTTGTGCCACTGTGACATTAAAACTGCCTCATTACGTCGTGCAACTAATATCTGTGGAGGAGCCGTTTCATTAGAGAGAAACTCGGGGCGGTACTTAAGGAGCCGTAGGTATAGAGAAGCTACATCGAGCTTTTGCGCGAAGGCTGTTGAATCTAGCGCTGAGAAAATCTGAGCGCATACTTTGTGAAGCTTAGATTTCTCTGAGCGGGCGCCCCGCCCATCTAACGCGATTGGTTGCTGCGTAGCGCTGGGCGGGGCGTAACTTAGATGTGGACTTAGAAACCTTTTCGCGAAATGAAAAGATTCTGGTAATCGTATTCATTATTCAACTTTTATCTATATTTAGATTGATGGTATGACCTTCCTTAAGTATGTAGTTTGTTCCGTGTTTGTAGTGTATGTTATAATAGGGTAGAATTAAAATTGAAGTTATTTGATATTTCGTACATTTTATGTTTTTATAAGGAAGAATAATTTTGAACAACAGACCACAGGATATAGACGAATTTCCTATGTTTTATTTCATTAAGTACTACTAATTATAATATTTCCACTTAGACTTTTTGAAATGTCCTTACAGTTTGACGATAAAAGTTTATTAAAAGTGTTAAATTATTAAAAAAATGTGAAAAAGTCAAAAGCATCTAATTCCGAGGTAAATTTCTAATTCCGAGGTATTCGGTTCCTAATTCCGAGTGTAGGTACAGAATACAAAGGAAAAGAGGTGGGGAGAATGATATATTATGATGTTCAAAAATCAAGTCAATTTATTGTGTTTGGATTTTTAGGGTTCCGAAGTAAAATCAGAATCTTTATAGTTTCGTCATATTCATTCGTCCGTCCGTCCATTCGTCTGTCTGTCTGTTCGAGGCATAGCGCCGACACCCTTAGTGCTAGAAAGCTGTAATTTGATATGGATTTACATATTTATTAAAGCTCCAGATTTTTTTTACACAAATAAGTTAATGCTTGACCACAATCCCACCTAATGGTAAGTGGAAATGTTTTAATTTATACTAATATGATAAAGAGGAAAGATTTGATTGTTTGTTTGCATTGAATAAGCTCCGAAACTACCGAACCGATTTGAAAAATTCTTTTACTTTTGGGAAGCTATACTATCCCTGGGTGACATAGGCTATATTATTTTACTATTTTTCCCAAAGCGAAGCGAGGGCGATTTCCTAGTAAGTAATAATAATATTACTTACTAAGAAATCGCCCTCGCTTCGTCTTCTTTCCTCTTTATAATATTAGTATAGATTAAAACATCTCCACTTACCATCAGGTGGGATTGTGGTCAAACATTAACTTATTTGTGTAAAAAAAATCTGGAGTTTTAAAAAAAAAATTCAATATTTTATTCCTTGATTATCTATATTCTATATTTATATAATAAAATTGTAACTCGATAATGTCTGTACATTGAAGATATTTAAGAAAATTTGATATCAGGGGACTATATAGGAGCAATAGATTGCAAATCTGTCATTTTTAAAAATCTTGTCTGTCTGTATGTTTGACACCGCATTACGCCAAAACCACTGGATAAAATTGAGTGCGGTTTTCACAGTTGTATTACTGGTGGTCTAACTTAAAATCTGGTGTATGTTTTATCATGATACGTTGCTTACAAGCCGAGATATCAATAAATAGGACTTTTTGATACGCCACATAACAGCAAGAAATACTGAAAGTGCCCGACAGAGGGACATAAGAGGCTCTTTAGTATCGGAAATATACTTTATTTCTTCAAAAATATCAATATCTACCAGTTTTTTTTTAATTTATGATTTTGCAGTTAATTTGTTCTGCTAACCAACAACAGATGTCAGTGTAGGTAACTAGAAGCCTTAATTAAAAAATGTAAGTAGGTCTGACAACGAGACTTAACCGTCAATAAATATTTTATTAAATTAATGTGTATCAATACATATTTATAATATTTAAAACATTGGGGTTTTAGGTAAATTAGTTACCCTACTCAATCAATGACACATAACTAATGTTATATTTTGCTATTGGATTCCTGTATTAAATTCGCTGTATGATGGTGTGGGTCCGAGTTAGCGATAATAATATGAAAAAAATAGGAAAATTATCAAATAATGTTTTTTTTGTAAATAAATAATAATCTTAAATTTTGATAAAGAATTACAATTTAGATTTCCTTATTGTATTGGAGGAAAAGGCACATAGAATGTAGAATAAAATATTTACGAATTATCATCTACTGCTGTCACCTACTGGTCAATGCGTAGGTACCAAGCCGGCCCCGCATAGGCTGATAATGACCGGACGTAAGTGCAATACAAATGACTAAATTATTTTTCAATTTGCGTATAACCACTTTTTTTTTACACAAATAAGTTAATGCTTGACCAAAATCCCACCTGATGGTAAGTGGACATGTGGTGCAAGGTGGTGAGCATATTATTAACTTAGTAAAAGCCTATTCACTCTTTTCTTGAAGACATAATAGGCGTGCGCGAACGTCGACACAGGCAAGTTATTCCAGTCCTTGGCGGTGCGTATAACGAATGATGAGGCAAACCGCATCGTCCGTACAGACAGGATGTTCACGACAAAAAGATGCAGAATACTCGCCGTGCATCGTGTCGTTCGATGGAGAAACAGAGATGGGGAAATTATTTCAAACAATTCCTCTGCACATTCTCTTAAATGTGCCCTGTAGAAGACCGAGAGGCTGGCTACTCCGCGCCTGTGCTCAAGGCTTTGCAGATTGGTCTTAACCAAATCTGGGTTACGAATGAACCTTGCAGAACTTTGGCTGCGTCTTCCCAAATGTGCGAACAGTATTTTACGCACGGCCGAACATGAGCTTTGTACAAGGTAAAGAGTTGCCTCGGTGTGAAGTACCGTCACACCTTTGCAAGGACACCAAGTTTCCTTGCAGCAGCCTTAGCCTTGATGTCAATGAACCGCTCTAAGTTGTTTCCAGGATATGTCTGCTCCTAACAAATGTAGGCAGTCGGTATAATCCAAGGACACATTCCGAAAAGTAGGAGCCTAGATATTGTGAGCGAGCTCCTAATGGCGGTAAATAGTCACGTCTGCGTTTTAGTGGCGTTGTATCTCACAAGATTGCATGGCTTCAACCCACTCGGACGCAGCCCGAAGTTTGAGATTCATACGAGCCACCATGGCCTCTCAGACTGAATTTCGTCCAGACTGGCTCTGGAACTTGATAGGTATCTCTCTACCACTGTGTACCTGTCTGCGTACCCATAGACACATAAAAGCAGACGAGCCGCGTGATGAAATTTTCATCGTCCTCCATGGATTACTAAACTTAAAGCGTCTTCCGTGATCAGACTAAAGGCATCACCTATGCGTTGTCATCCAATAAAGAAAACTAGAATGAAAAAATAATAAATTATGGAGATGATTCCATTCTATAATTTTTGAGAGAGTTGTTTATGATCTAGAAGAGCTTAGAATTAAGATGTATCGAGCTATTGGTACACATAAATATCAGTTAAAATAAACTAATCTTAATAATGCTAATGCTGCAGGCATCATCATCGTCGTCTCATCCAGAATCAGCAGTGAGTAAACAATGAGTTCCTTCTAAAACGTTTTATAGGTACAATATATATGTACGTATGGCATTACATACATATACGTACAGGTACTTGGACGAAAAGCTCGGCCTTGCGTAATTGGAAATTACACTTAAAAATTCCAAGTCCTTCAGGAGAGGAATAAACTCAGGAGAACTAGAGTCTCCCGGAGAGGCGGGCCCTGCTGTCGGGTAGGAGATCCATTCAATACCGTAAATCTAACTGGTACCGCAGTTGCGAAACTCCCCAGACAGTCAGGGGTACACTTTTGACTCTTCCTGCAGAAGCGTTTAGCTCTCAGACAGTCAAATGTGGAGGGGCAAGACATCCCTGAGTGACTCACGTAGCCCGTGGTGGTGCGATCTTAGAATAGAAAATAAATGTGTAAGACCGTGCCTTGGGTTGTGTTAGATACTAAATATGTAAATCTTGAATTGATAGAAATAATAGAACCGTTTTTAGAGATAGTTTAAGTTGTTCATATTGACATTACAAAACCAGTGCATTGACCAATTCAGGGTCTGGTGGTATATTTTAGAGACAGAATACATATGTAACTCTAGAATGATGTCAGAGTTGGATCTGCTTCTTCAGATAAAGGCTATAATTTAGTTTGGAAGGTGGGCTTACAGGTTATAATTATTGTTTGGTCTGCTTTTACGTATGTGCTACTAGGTACATATAATTTTTATATAATTTTTTCAGGGTTTTGTTCCTCAAAAGAAAAAAATATAACCCTTATAGGATCACTTCGTTGTCCGTCCGTCTGTCTGTTTGTTGACCCTATTTACTCAGGAATGCGTGGAGGTATCATTCCAAAAAAACTTATTTGGTTAATTGATCGGTAGGTCCATATAAAGTGAATGACAGTTTTACAGCGGCAAAGTTAGTTTGTTTCTAAATCATTTAATATTGCTCTTATGTTCGGTTCTATAAGTTTGTACAAATCCCTCGATGCCGAAAAATTCGCATTTGGCCGGGATCTTTTTTAATTACTAATTATTCTCAAGTCCACGCAGACGAAGTCGCGGGTAAAAGCTAGTTCATAGAATAAAATATTGAAAAAAAAATTTTTAAGTAAGCGTAAGTTTAGCTTTAACATAATAGATATATTAATTGCTAGTTCACTATTATCTAAACTAGGCCGAGCCTATCCGTATCTACCTAGACCTACTATAACAAAACTCAAAGGACAAATTTTCTGTACATTGAATATTTTAAAAAAAATATTAGGAGGCACTTCAATAATGTGTTAGAGCACAAAAATATTTTTTAGAATTATTGTCTGTCTCTCTGTTTGTCTGTCCGGGGATCACATGAAAACCCTTGAACGGATTTCGATTGGTAAAGTTGGATAAAATTAGTAAAGTTAGTTGGTTGGTTATTACTCCGGGTCATATTTTAGGAAAATTTTTATCCCGGAAAAATAAAACGTTTTCCTGGGAAACGTTCATTGGAAAACAGTCATTTGGCGGCTGACTCATGCTCAACGGTAGTAGCTATCTAGGCAAATCCTATGGAGAAATAATAATAGTAATAATGGTATTAATCTACAATTAAAATCAATATTACCAATATAATCCCTCCGAGGGGCCCTATCACCAGCGGACCGGGTTTGAGTACTCAGTAACAGAATTAAATTAGGGCCAACTTAAAATACCGCCTTTAAATATCACCTACGCCACCTGCATATCTAGTAGGTTATATCTGATCGACTCCGCGCTATCACTCAGTAATAACGGGTAACTGTTGCTAAATAGGAATTAAAGTATTTTATGACCATTTCCACTTGACTAACGGCAAGATTGTCTAGTGATTAATTTATAGGTAGTAATACTAATCAATAAGTTGGCAAGAAAATTGTTGTGAGAACTTTAAAGTTACAATTTTTTATTTTTTTATTTCAATTCAAACAATCAAGTCAAGCGATATAGAGATACATATAACTATTTGAAATGGCTGACATGTATCGCCAATCTAAGACTTCAAATTTTCTTTGTGCATTTTTAGACGATACAACCCCAAGACCATTAGACTGCATAAAAAAGAAAGGTGTATAAAAATTGGCCTCGGTATTCCTGGTCCTCCTGCATATTATGAAGGCGCTTCTCATGATCATGCTGTTAACCTTATATTAAGGCTATTAAGTAGGTATAATATTATATAATTTTAGTAGTAGGTAGGTATAATAGTAGCTATCATTAATAATGATCTCCAATACGAACTACAGTTGAGTGTCTTCAAGTTTTCTTCTTTTATGAATGTGTACCTATATTATTTTGTGAACCAACTTTTCAATAAACTTTATAGGGGATTGAAGACCAGTCCTTTCCCTTGTTTCTTCAGTCTTTTTTTTTGGTCGGCAACACATCGGTGACGCCAATGGTGAATGGTCTAGTCCGTGCCACGAGCAACTGTTACCACTTCCCATCAGGTGGATCATCTGCTCGTTTGAGGACATAAAAAACGGTTCTGTACCATTGAAGTATAATGTCATAGAACCGACACCTCGAACACCATGTATGTCCCAATGCATTGGCGCCACGTGACTACAATTTTCAATGGATTCGTTTGATTTTGAAAGGAGAACGGGGGCTCAATTTTAAAAATCGAACCTCCCGGATGGGACACACATTTTGATCGAGATTTCTGTTCTATACGCTAGTAATAATACTTCAATGTTCTGCACTGTGTTTAGAAAAGTTAGTTGATACCAGATTATCCTGCATTACTTAAACAGAAATGAAAAATATTATCATTGATTTTCGTAATTAATGATTTTTTTTAATGTTACTGGGTTCCTGCTACTAATTGACTGTGATGACTACAAATGCACGTATTTATGCAATTAGCTACAGTATACCGCTAAATAGTTGTCGTTTGGCGCCGCGGCGAAATTACCATCACGCATCACACAAATAAATATCTTTACATCAAATGATGACGATCAGGTGTCATATTGCAATATTATGATTATTTATATTTAATATTATTTATTTAATATTCTATATATACTTAATATATCTAGTTCGTCTACCTCTATATTAGGTAGTATAATTATGCGGTTTTACTTTGGATACGTTGTAAGCGTATCTACAAAAATAATATAATATTTGTATTATATATTAACCACCAAAGCAACATACTAATATTACGATTTATCACCGTTTAATTCATTCAATTATGTAGCAAAATAAAAATACTATTATAGTTTTTGGGTCGATCGTTGATACATACTTTGTTTAATTGACATTTCACACTCGATTAACCCCTTGTAGTAGCAATCTCGGGAAATTTAATTAGCCGGATAATCTGCTTTGGTTATAAAGTGTACAGTTACGGCGGCGCTGTATGGTTTCAGGGGAGGTGCTTCAGCGATGCTCGATGGCGTTTGTTACCGAGGGCGATGTGACTGAAGTGTTTATTACATACGGGTTATAAAATAAATATTACAAAGTAAAAATACTTGACTTCAACCCATTAATGGCCCGCTACTGGGCAAGGGTCTCTCCTCTTGAGGAGGCCTAGAGCATACTCCACCACGCTGCTCCAGTGCGGATTGGTGGAGGGGTTAGTGGCCAACCCGAGTATCGGAAATTTTCAAACCGCCCGAGGGCTTCCGACATGGCTTAACGGCTGTTATCGTATGATAACAAC
The DNA here is from genome assembly GCA_963932265.1 of Thymelicus lineola. Taxonomy (NCBI): domain Eukaryota; kingdom Metazoa; phylum Arthropoda; class Insecta; order Lepidoptera; family Hesperiidae; genus Thymelicus; species Thymelicus lineola. The sequence goes on along the minus strand of OZ010683.1, from coordinate 7,077,249 downwards.
CGGGACTGACAGCTTTACGTGCCCTCCAAAGCACGGAAACGCTCAAGATTTTTTTTGTTACTGTATTTTTACTTTGTAGTAAAGTAAAAATACAGTAACAAAAAACAGTAACAAATAACAGAATTAATATTAGGAGCAGATACGTATACAGGAATAAGTACGATTGATATTTAAAGCTTGGCTAACGTACAATGTGCCGAAATGTGTCGAAATCCAGCTGTTAGTAGTTTTGTATTTTATTTTATTGCAAACTTAATAACTGTAAAAGTTATCAGATCTAATAAAGATATAGCCCCTAACTGTACAAGGCCTGACTCTACAAATCTATACATCCAGGTAAAAAAGTATGGCAAGGCCGTCTAATGCCCAGCACAGGTACAATTCGGAGAGGTCGATGAACTAATATTAAAAAAGGTATAATATTTTACGCTTTCATATATTTTTATAAGTCTGCTCACTACATCTAATCCTGAAAATTAATGCTCTAAAAATTATCCGAAGCTGGGAGGGTTTTTCACATGTCTAACACATAGGTACCATTTAACTGGCAAGGGAAGACGACACTTGATTCTAACCAAAACTAGCAATTTAAAAACCTAATATTTCGCAAACGGTCGCCGTATTGGGGTGGCTTAGAATACTAACCCCAATCCCACGCCGGATGGGTGTCGTAAGAGGCGACTAAATCCGGCCCGCTGGTGGTAGGGCCCTTGGAGGGATTATATTGGTAGTATTGATTTTAATTGTTAATTAATACCATTATTACTATTATTATTTCTCCAGGGGTTCGCCTGGATAGCTACCACCCTCGAGCATGAGTCAGCCGCCAAACGACTCGTCGTGTTCCGGCTGGGGGCTTGAGAGCCAGTTCTTTCTTTCTTTTTCTTCTTTCTTTCTTGGCCTGCAATGCATCAGTGAAGCCTTTGGTGTTGCTGATGTTCATGGGCGGCGATAGCCACTTACCATCAGGTGGATCTTCAGCTCGTTTACCGGCTATTTCCATAAAAAAACGGACCTTAAATCAAAAAATGGACTTGAAAGACCCATCATATTTTTGAAAAACTTTTTCAACGATACCGACTGTGGTGTACATTGTGAGGTAGATGAGAAGAAAAATCATCCCCACTTTACTTGTATGAGAGGTATACCTACCCTAAGAAAATATATTTTCTACCACTTTGTTAGAATGATGAATATAATATGATATATTATAATATCAATGCCAATTACATTAGAGCTCTCTAGCAAGTATCTCTCCGCTATGCTGCGCAATGGATCGACGAACGGACGGACGGAGATGATGAAACGATAAGGGTTCCATAGTCAAAACGGACTAAAAATCGAGAGTACCCGTTTCAGCTGCAAAGATAAATGAAGATGTAAATTCATTTTATGGCTCTAATAAGTCCGTATAACTTGTAGTGTTACACATAATTATTATAAGCGGAAAGTGTTTTTTCTCAAACAAACGCCATACTTAATGCACACTCTGTATGCAAATATGTACAATTTAAAAATAGCAAGTTATGAATAGGTGCAGCAGGGTGCAAACGAAAACTAGTAATTTAAGTATTAAGTATTTAATTTAAGTATTTCGATATTAGAAATTACATTTTTAAAATACTTATAACTAGGGTGATTACGGTCGATGTTTGTACCGAAATTGTCCGAAAGCTTAGGTGTTTAGGTTCCCAGGCTCGTTTCCGCGAACCATGACGGTTCGTCACAATGATATCTTGACTATACTATATGACTCGATTGATCTTGTATATATATTGTATGTATGTATGTATGTATTATATATTAATCTCGTTAGGCATACGTAACAATCAAAATAACAGAAAACAAACAACTACTTACCTACTCACATTCTTTATTTATATAACAAAGAATAGCATGAAAACTTCACAAAAAAATTTAACACAATAATAATGCAGGTCACTACCAAAAAATACATTTAAAAATTTGGTTTCATTCATGAAAAGGTATTAGGATAAAGCAGGCTGTATCGGGTGTGCGCGGGTGTGAGCGCGGCGCGGCGGGGGGAGGGGTAGGCTAAGCGGGGTCGGGGGAGACGAGGCGGGGCGCATAACGGCGCGCGCGTGGCGAGCCCGTTACCACGCGCACATGTCGCCGCGGCACGCGCCTCGCTTTTTATCCTCCTTTTTCTCCCTCAGCCCCTCGCGATCGCCCTTTGTTCCATTTTCGTGACCGGTGTCTCTTTTTTGATTGCCCAAAAAACAGATCTAAAGATATCGCGACGAAGTTTTTATTCGGAACTCCTTGAGGACTCAGGTTGTTCGATTGTGATTTTATATCTGATTAGGTTGCATCGAATTATGGAATTAATAAAACATTCTGCTATGCATCGACATGTAAGGCAACTGCGCATCAATAAGACACAATCGAGTTCCAATCTCGCCTTGTCGGTCGAGGCGGTTAAGGCGAGTCCACATAGCTGATATTGAAGTAAATCAAAATAAAACGGCGAGCGAGTACTTACGAGTATGTTTCAGCTGCAAACAGAACCGGTACCTGGAACGCAGGCGGCTGGGGCTGTCACCGTGCGCCATTCCTTACAGTCAACTTTTATTAATTGGGCAGATGAGAACCACGGCCTCCATGATGAATGCCTCGCCCTTATATGGACTCCAGTTCGCGAAACCTTTTATAGATTCTCAATTAAAAGTGTCTATTATAGTTAATAGGACGCGCGGACATGGTTGAGTTTAAAGAAACAGGAATATTTGCTTTATGTACGGGAAAAAACAGGCATAATAACGGAAAGGACGATTAAGTGGAATAAAATATAGCGTGGGGGTGCGGGCGCCCGGGCGGCATGCGGCAGGTGGCTGCGCGCTAGGGATGCTCCCGGCGAGGCTCGATACACGCGCCCGCGCCGATTCATTACCATTCCGCTTAATTGTTACTTGAACGCAGTACACACCATACCATGTTTAGATATTTTTAGAAATAGAAACGACAATGATGATTTGAAATCAGAATAATTGCTTTGTAGCAGTGACTCTACAATTATACATTGTAATAGGTATAAAAAAGTTTGTATAATATTTGATATATTAGTCGATTTCATTGTATATAAGTAGTATCTATTAGTAGTACATAGTAGTATGTAGCATCTATGTACTTAGTGATCTGATTAGTTTTAAAATCTTTCTGTAAAGCATTGCTCTTAAAACATTTGTCAGTTTGTGCTGCCACATTTACAATATTCCAATGCTACATTGTAAAATAAATATAAAATTTAACAGGTAGAAATTATTGCAGTGAAATTTTTACCAACAAAAAAAAAATATTAATTCAGAAATAAATCACTTTAAATTTTTTTTTTGTGAAACAAAATTATGATATATTTATTTTGTGAACATGTGTATTTTGCTTAATTTATAAAAATATTTTCTTGTCGATAGTACAGTCAACCCCTAGGAGCACCCCCAGTCTCGGTCGACAAGATTCACCGGCGACGCCCGCGCGCGCGGCATGTGCCCATAACGGATTTATTCAAACGTCTCACTACCTCAAGAATTTACAATTAACTTTATTACTTTAGGGCGAAACGGTTACTCGTGCTTCTGATTGAGTAACTTTGAGAGTGTGTGAAACGGCAGTCTTGAAGTTCAATGTAACAATTTAACAATTTTTAGGTGTACTTTTGATATATTGAATCAGAGAGATGAAAGGATTAGAATCTATCTATACTAATATTATAAAGCTGAAGAGTTTGTTTGGTTGAACGTGCTAATCTCAGCAAGTACTGGTTCGAATTGAAAAATTCTTTTTGTGTTTGATAGTCCATTTATCGAAGAAGGCTATAGGCTATGTATCATATTTTATTATTTAGTTTTTTCCACAAATTAACGCGGGTGAAACCGCGAGGCACAGCTAGTTCTTAGATAAATTCACTACTCAGTGGAAATAGTTTTAAAGTCAATCAAAATTAATCAATTAGATTTATGGTATATAATCGATAACATTTAATTTTTTATAGACCATTTCAAGTACAAGTAATTATGAATTTAAGCACAGCTTAAAAATAACGACTTTATAAATAGTTAAGTGATTCTATGCCTGTAAGTAATTTATAATTACACGCAGCTAAGTAATAGCTAAAAACCGGAAACCGGTAAACCCGTTCTGATTAAGGATTGTGGTAAAACATGTGTCATAAAATAGCACAATCTGGGCCACATTCGATTATTTAGTACTTATAATCGAGCTTAATTGTGGAAGCTCTACGTAAAAGTAAAAGTGACCGCCCGGCGCGCCACCGGCCGTAGTGCGATAATATTTATTACTGTATCTATAGGTTAACTACATTTTGCCTACTGCGGTCTTTAACAATATAGGGACGTAATAAACGTAAGCAATTTCTATAATTTAATTCGAAATTTATGACGGAATTAATCATTATTACAGATTACCGCGGCAATTTTTTTTAGTTTCGTAGACATAAAAATAGTAAAACTGTGATTTATGAGTGTGATATAAAAATGGCTGCATATAAATCAAAACATTTGGTGTGAGATTTTAAATTCCGATGCGAAATTTTGCATCATGACATGACATACATATTTTGTAAAATTTACTTATAAGAAAATAAGGGGTTACAAACAATGGGGCACGGGTTGATTGAGCAAGGCATTGCACGCTCGTGTCTGGAGACAACAGTTAGCGAGCGAGGAGTCATGGAGTCATATGGCGGGCGGCGCGTGAAACCGTAAAAGATCGAGCGCATCGCGACGCAACCTGTGCGTTTCCATACAAAGATACAAAGCTGCGCTGCGCGTTGCGCCTGCGCATTGTGCGCCTTGCGGTATAACTACCCGCTCGTGACGGCTCGGGAGCTGAGTGCAAAAAAATTTCGCGAATAATGTAATTTAGAAAAACCCTTAGAAGGTATTATTCGAAAGGCGTTTGGTTAATTTAAATGCAATAGTTTTTTTATTATTAAAACTTTGCTTTCTTATACAAAATGTACTTATAATTTTTAAAACAAGTTTCTAAACGAAAGTTACGCCTCCATTTGACCGCATTCGCAACATAGCAAAGAGATCCTTAGTGCCAGAAAGTTGAAATTTGACATTGATTACATATAAATGGACGACTAGACATTTTATTAGCAGTAAGTTGACATTACATTTTGACTTTAATTAGGTACAGTTATTAAATTAACTTAAAATAAACAAAAAAAAAAAACTAACTGAACTAATACTAACAAAAATAAATTACTATAACTTACACTATATAAAAAAAGATATTAAGTAAAGTAAGTACTATTTTCATATAAATTAAAACTACAAAGTACCTAGGATAAATACATATTTTGAATTAAAGTGCTGAATCTTACAAGGTAAAAATCATACAAAGTCGATGAATTTACAGCTACGAAAAATTTACTGACGTTTTTAGTTATAATTTTATATTTTACCGTATAGCCATTATTCCACTCGGCTCCCGTAGCACACCACGATGAATTCATCGAGGCCGCTAATTGCGATCATTCTTGTGCTCCCATATTCAATGGGCACATGTTCCTGCGAGGCCGCGGTAAGTGCCGTTGTCGTGCCGCGGTCGCCATGCCTTGTGGTCTGCGATTACCGCGACGATCACTTCAGTAATTCCATCTCATAATCCTTTTAGTTGTAATTTTTATGAATAAACACGTTCGCTTCTTATTTATCTTGTATAGTAAAGAAAGAAAAATGAAAAAAGGTAAGTAGGTAGGTAAGTAGGTAGTCACATCTTGCATACTTTTAGTCTTAAAATTTGAATAAACATCTTGTCTTTTCTCTTTTCTTCTTGTCTTTTGTCTTTTTTCTTTTTCTTTAGTATTTCTAGTTCTTTAGTAATTTGTATTTGTTTGTATTATGTGTGTACATGTTTGTGAGGGTGTGTGGATGTTTGTTAATCTTTCACGCAAAAACTACTGAACGAATTATTATGAAATTTAGTACAGAGTTAGACGATGATTTGATAACATTTTATATAATTTTTAGTATCACGAAAAAGGTGGAGGTATTCAATTCGACTGAATTATTTTTATGTTTGTTACCTCTGAACTTTCGACTGAGTGAACCGATTTTGATGGTTATTTTTTTAATCGAAAGCTGGTGCTTGTGGTCCCACTTAAATTTGAGCGAGATCTGACGAGAAGTTTTTCAGTTATTCTTAATTTTGAAGTCGGTTATTTTTTGTAACACTTTTGTTTTAAAAATCAAACAAATTACAAATGAAAAATGCAAGGTTACTCCATAAATTGTCTAGAGGCGATATCTATGGTAGATATGGTAGATACTAATAAATAAATCTGAAGATTTTCTCTGTTGGAATACGTTGATCTCTGGAAGTTCCAGCTGGACTAACTTTTCTATAATATAATACATAAAGTGGTTCAAAGAGAGGTTGTGGTCCATTTAATACAAAGAATTTAGGCGTCAATGATATTACATGTAGAGTGAGGCGTTCATAATCCGTTTCGTTGCTGATATACCTACGCGTATTCCTAGTTTATATCATGACATTAATTTGGCAAATATTATAAAATTTCAGTTTTCAATCCCAACTTTAATTATTTGGTTGTTAAGTGGTTCTTACAAATTTGGTCTGCATCTTGATGTTACTAAATCGCTAGCTAGCGACTTGTTTTCTACGGTTCTAACATAGACAGAGTGTAAGTAGCATATGCAATTGACTTTTGATTATTGGATTGGAAGCTATCAGGGGCGTATATAAGTATCTGTACGTGTATTCTTTGACAATTTAATAGCATATGCGCTTGCACCTGCCATTGCAAAAAGTAGGCGCACGCTTCAGGCAGTGAGGCAAGGAATTCGTCGCAGCGATCGAGCTCATAGCCCATTTTATGCGCTATTTATCGGTAGTTGATTGGCACAAATGCACCCTGCGTGTAACGTTTTTCTGCTTTCCTATTTATTTATAAACATGCTAGATTACTTTTTCGATATCGTTGGACTGCTGTCACGTGCAATGATGACACTATTTGGGAATTTAGATAGCAATTACAATATTATTCTACTTTAGATATTATGTTATCAAATATGCAAAAATATACTTAATGGAGATAATGGACATTGAGACAGACATTTGCACATGTTTAATTTGTTTCATATATTATATCGAATATACTTATGGAGTCTTATATAGGTATATTTTGTATGTTTTGTCTACATAATTATTATAACTTAATTACTTAATGCTCATGTTTAGTATGTATTAAATTTAATTTCGTAATGATAACCATCATCCAAATACTAGGCTTTCACAATTAAAGGCTAGTTTTAGCAAATTCTTAAAAGCATGAAAAATAAAAAAAAATTTACAGGTACAGCAAGGTATACTATAGATTTTCAGTGAAAGCAACCCAGAAGTAACCAAGCTCTACATTTTACCTCATCCGTTCCAGCACATATACAAAATTGTTATAAAGTCAAAAAGACAGGCAGACAAACAAACTCGCAAACTATTTTTTCAACGGATGTAATCTATTATATATATAAAAGAGGACGTGTGTGTCCCTATATTTCACTTTGCAGCCAATACTGCACGTTGCAAGCGCATAGTGTGTATATGTCGCAATAAGTACGAGGCTCAATTCTCAGATAAGGGTGGTTGCAAGTTGATACCTATAAGGGTGTTGAAGATACGGGGTTGAAACGTGTTGAATTGAAACGCCTACTTTTTCGTGGGAGCAATGTTTTGTAGAGCCGCGCATTGCTGGTACATGACTAGGAAGCTATCCACGCAAAATTATTTGTTATCTGTCGACTGTCGCTTGAATGCATTCATCCTCTCTGTACTTTTTTTACAATAATAAAATGTGTGCTCTCGAAAAAGTTTTAATTATTCGCTGCAACAACCAGTTATTCCTCTAAAGAATTAACAGCGTGTGATTTCTAGAAATGTGTGATTATCATTAATATAAAAACATTTTAACTGTTCTAGATTTTAGAATGACCTAGAAATTTCTTAAATGATCTAGATTGTATGCCAATTTTCTGATCAATATAAAATGTTCTAGAAATTCCTCCAATAATCTAGAAAACTCCAAAATTAGGTAATATAACTTATTACGCATTTTCGTCATTTTTTAAGTTAAAAACATGAACATTTATATATTAGGTCCAGATTAGAAACAAAATTTGGAAACTTAATAAAATTTTTTTGGAATTTCATCCCTTAAAGTTTTGAAGTTAAGAGGTCTTTTTAAAGTGAAACTTTTATTACATCGTCTCAAACTTTTTGGTATGTGTGTCGCATGTTGCGTGACGGTCGGTTCTTAACTTATCGGTTCTAGGTAACGAAAGTACTTAGGATGACCTAGCTTTCAACATATCTGATTGAGTACGGGTGCTACTACATGATACATTCTGAAGGTCTGATGATGACCAGGTATGTACTTATCGGTTCTCAGTAACGGAAGTACTTAGGATGACCTAGCTTTCAACATTCATCTGATTGAGTACGGGTGCTACTACATGATACATTCTGAAGGTCTGATGATGACCAGGTATATACTTATCGGTTCTCAGTAACGGAAGTACTTAGGATGACCTAGCTTTCAACATTTATCTGATTGAGTACGGGTGCTACTACATGATACATTCTGAAGGTCTGATGATGACCAGGTCTGTACTTATCGGTTCTCAGTAACGGAAGTACTTAGGATGACCTAGCTTTCAACATTTATCTGATTGAGTACGGGTGCTACTACATGATACATTCTGAAGGTCTGATGATGACCAGGTATATACTTATCGGTTCTCAGTAACGGAAGTACTTAGGATGACCTAGCTTTCAACATTTATCTGATTGAGTACGGGTGCTACTACATGATACATTCTGAAGGTCTGATGATGACCAGGTATATACTTATCGGTTCTCAGTAACGGAAGTACTTAGGATGACCTAGCTTTCAACATTTATCTGATTGAGTACGGGTGCTACTACATGATACATTCTGAAGGTCTGATGATGACCAGGTATGTACTTATCGGTTCTCAGTAACGGAAGTACTTAGGATGACCTAGCTTTCAACATTTATCTGATTGAGTACGGGTGCTACTACATGATACATTCTGAAGGTTTGATGATGACCAGGTATATACTTATCGGTTCTCAGTAACGGAAGTACTTAGGATGACCTAGCTTTCAACATTTATCTGATTGAGTACGGGTGCTACCACATGATACATTTTGAAGGTCTGATGATGACCACGTATATACTTATCGGTTCTCAGTAACGAAAGTACTTAGGATGACCTAGCTTTCAACATTTATCTGATTGAGTACGGGTGCTACTACATGATACATTCTGAAGGTCTGATGATGACCAGGTATATACTTATCGGTTCTCAGTAACGGAAGTACTTAGGATGACCTAGCTTTCAACATTTACCTGATTGAGTACGGGTGCTACTACATGATACATTCTGAATGTCTGATGATGACCAGGTATATATTTATCGGTTCTCAGTATCGGAAATACTTAGGATGATCTAGCTTTCAACAGTTATCTGATTGAGTACGGGTGCTACTACATGATACATTCTGAAGGTCTGATGATGCCCAGGTATATACTTATGTTGCTATTTCTTGCTTTTGATAAACAACGACACAGTTAATCAGTCCGAAAAACTGATCAACGAGGATGATGCCATTTTAATGTACCCTAAATCGAATATTTATCCAAAAATTTTTAGTTAAATGTCTACAATACGAAAAAAAGTTTCACTTATACCGTGGTTTCATAAAACTACACAATCTTTTTTTTGTGTAAGCTAAAAAAATATAGTAATTTATAGCTTTCACAAAAAAAAGAAACGTATACTTATGTACGCGCTTGAGAAGTTATACTTCTTTGGCATCATTAAATAAATATTTAACACTAGCTGTCTTGGCGAACTTCGTATCGCCTAATAATCAGTGAATGTACTTTGTTGGTACTTTTAACTTATAGTTTTAGGTTTAGGTTTTTTAGGGGAGCGGAGTGGGAGGGGAGGGGAGACTGAGGGGAGGGGTAGCGTGAGGAGTAGGGGGAGGGGAGGGGAGGGGAGCGGAGAGGAGGGGGAGGGGGAGGGGGAGGGCTAACGGAGGGGTGGGAGTGGGAGAGGAGTGGAAGGGATGGGGGGAGGGGAGTGGAGGGGAGGGCTAATGGAGGAGAGGGGAAGGGAAGGGGAGGGGGAGGGAGAGGGACCGGAGCGGGAGAGGGGGAGGGCACTTTAATAACGTGTTAGAGCACCAACAAAATTTTGTTTTAATTTGTTTGTCTGTCTATCTGTTTCTCTGATATCGGCATCACATGAAAACCTTTAAACTGTATTCGACGAAAATTAGTTAAGTTGTTCCTTATACTTTGGGTCATATTTTAGAAACCTTTCTTCCCGAAAAAAATAAAAGTTTTCCCCGGAAACAAGATGAAACTTTGTATGGAAAATTATTAATTAATATTTAATTATTATTTAATTAATATTTCCTTTAAATTTGCAGAAAACGTTCCTCCTTTAATTGAAGGAAATCATTTTCGAGTTTTTTGATATTTTTCATGAAAAAGAAAAAAGAAATTATACAATATTATTGTTGTATTTTTTTCAAAACCCGCTCCCGCCCGGAGGAATGATTTGTTATTGTATCGTAGGTTTCAGTATATAAATTCCTAAATATAAGTAGTTCAATATAAATTAACCTGTTTTTAAATTTTCTTCTGTAAGGGGTACAAATATGATTAGCATAATTTCCGCGTGCGAAGCTGCGGGCAACACAGCTAGTTTAGATATATTTTAAGTGTATTCCTTGGTGAATTGAAAAGAAAATAATTAAATTCATTTTTAATGTAATCGTGTAAGTATATTATGCTAGCTATGCCGCGCGGTTTCACTCGCGTTAATTTGTGGAAAAAACTAACTAATAAAATATATAATTTTATATAGCCTTCCTCGATAAATTGACTATCAAAGACAAATATAAATTTTCAATTTGAAGCAGTAGTTCTTGTGTTCAACCAAACAAACTCAACAAGCTTCATAATATTAGTATAATTTTACGCACTTTCGTTTACCGACTAATTAATAACTCACACTTAACAAATTGAAGGGATTAATTAAGCATATTTTTCAAAGCTATTAAATTGTACGCTAATGACTTAACGTGATATGTGTAATGTAGGAAATGTAGACGACATTATAGGGTTACATTTAGGCGGTTCACACACGTCGACAATTTAGGTTGCCGACTCTACACCTTGTCGTATATTGCTATAAGTTGACGTACAGACGTAGATAACTGATCTACCTACTTTCTATGTGCTCAGATTGCAAATGATACCACATGTATGTTTTTGGCAGCCGGGTTAAGGGGACACAAAAAATAATTCAATCGGTGCGTGAACTTGTAAAATGTTACCTTTTTTGACGTCGGTTAACAAGAAATCGAAACTACGGTGGCTATCGATGCATACAGATTTTCCACTGTCTCTTCTCCTGAATTTTAAAGCAACATTTGAAACGATGGTAGAAGTCAAAATCGACGTCCATAAATTTGAATAATTTCGAATTTGAGCTGAAAGGTTACAACAAGGTTGGCGATAGATCGGTTTCATAGGAAACCTTTCTGGTCTTCTAATCCACATACTTTTGTGTACTGCCTTAAATAGCTACTAGCAGAAGCTGTGTGATTATATGGTATTTTTTTATGGTTGATCAGTGAAGACGTCTGGCGGGGCGCGGTGCGACGGCGGATTGCCGCGGGCGGCTGCGGTCGGCATGTCGCCTTAATGAGTGTTTTAACTGCTGTGGGTAAATCATCTCCTTACGACTTTTATGTTAAAATAATCAGCGGCGTAAATGTTCATATCATGATTTACTTGTAATATATCTGTGTTCTTGTATTGACAATCACCTTTCAAATTCCGTTGTCTTGGATAAAATTAATGTTAACACGAAATATTTACTGATAGATAACTTGATAATAATATAGTGATGGAGCGCCTACTTTTATAACACCTACCGAGGATATAATAGTGTAGTGCGAGTGTGAGTTTTATAAAATATCATAAACACCTTAACGAATAATAGTCGATTAACTTACAACTATAGAGCCCTACGTTTTGCGGGACTGTCTTTCATTTCTTATCATTTATAACTTCTGAAAAAAAGAAGTTAGTAATAAAAACAAAATATGTGGACAGTAAAATGATTATTTATTTAAACAAAATTTATTATGACAGTCATTTGTACCTACAATAAAATAAAATTCAAATCGTAATTAAAGACTCTTGAAGAAATGTGTGGAACTGTTGTGTTGTGACAGTTGAGATGAGAAAAAGTGGTAGAGGTGTTCCCGAGAGAAGAGCGAGGCAGGTGGCGCGAAATCCGCACCGAGCCCAGTATCATCTTTACTTAATTGATACCAATCACGGACAGATCCTTTATAAATCATTTGGCAGACTCTTAGCATTCTGTATCCATTACAAAGCAGCTAGTTAAATAAATTAACTAGATACTTGCCAGAGATACGCAAATAACATAGATTAATATCCTATCCTATTGATAGGGGCGTTCGTATCGGACTACGTGCAGCTTGGGTGTCTAAATTTGCAATCAGATTGTGTATGATAAATAAAAAATATTGTTTAAGTATCTGAGATAAAATACAATGTCATTAGAATTATTCATTTTATACATTTAAAGGTATACTCGATGCAGTGACTTAGCAACATTGAAACTTACGTATAGATTTAAAATTGAGACTGTGTACTTATGTACAAAAAATAACTGACTCAAAATAATGAAGACATAAGATAAGCGCGTAAGCTCGCAATTTCGCAACCCAAAAGCTTATGACTTCTTAAAACCTCCAAATTGTAGTTTTCAAGTTTCTTTGTCAGTGTATTCAATCAGATATAACCCGAATGTACGGAGCTTGTCTGAAAAGTTTAACGAGTGCACAAATGGTGTATTTACTCGAAGAGACCGACGCGTATAATTTTGTACTCCCCGAATGATTGTCGTTAACTGCATTAATCGTGAAGAAGGCGTAAGCGCACAATAAGCAAGCCTTCCGTTGCGAGGTTGCAAGGCGACCGCCGTCGAAGCACCGATTAAATTGCAACCATTAATCCGGGCCGCCTCGCTTAGGGCTGTCACGTATACAACATTATTTTTCACAAGTATTGATTTATGACTCATGATGAAATTATTTTTCATGTTACCTATGTATATTCGACGTTAAATAATTTTAGGATTTAACTATGTAAACTTTTAAGAAGTCGTTAATTTTAGCGTTATTCTTTACAATGGTGTTTCTTGTGAAATACTAACATACCTAATTAAGCCTCGTATTATTATGTCAGCTGGATCACTCGCTTCAAATAAGACCCATATTTAAGTCTATTATAGGTTTGCAAGAGGCTACAAGTACGTAGCAGCTGATGGACTTCTCTATAATACTCGTAATACATGTATCACATGATGCTCATTAAGTAAGTATATAAATAAATAAATGGCCACGCAAACCTTTAAATTATTGTGGTGAAAAACACTTGTTGATCCTAAATTACATATGAACAAGAACATGGCAAATGGCAACCCTTGAAAAGGCTCTTTTAGCAGACAGCGTCGCTTTTATTACAAGCTTCACTTTATTAAAAATGGTGATTTAAATTGCTAATAATTACAACGGATTGATGGCTGCAAGGATCTGTAGTTAGCCTTTTTGAATTAGAATGGCATGTGGACATTAATAGGTTCATCCTAGTCAAACTACGTTACAACGGATTTTATTCGAGAAGTCTATTCTAATTACAGTTTTAGGTCACCTATTGTATATTAATGACTAAACTATAATTTCAAAATAGGTAACATATAATGTGCAATAAAAGTCAACAAAAGTTCTTGTCGCCTCAACAATTTACATAGATAATAACACATCCAAGCGCATAACGAGTCATTTAAAAATAGCCATTGTTTAACATGTCTGATTAAGATCCGGCAAAAAACGCTGATAAGTAAAGGGGCAAGTGTTTGGAAGAGTAGCATTTTCCATATCTGTCGAACAGCGGGCGAGGCTGGTGGCGGGGCGCGGGGTGCGGGGCGCGAGGGGGTGCGTGTGCCACGCGCCTAATAATTACGCGCTAAAGGTCGCGCGCGCACATTGCGTCCGCGACTGCGTCTGCGCATCGCACTGGAAAACAGGCGCGACTCCAGGTTTTACATGCTTTAGCTACTAACTATAATTGCTTTCGATTTATTGGTTTAACCATTGGTTTATTAGAATAGTAGTAATTACTGATTTAGTACATAATGTTGATAAATATGACGGTATTGTTTTGACACATTGTAAAGTTTAAAATTATATTACTTACTTCTTTATCAAACATACAATTATTTTGTTTGTTGTCGTTAAGTATCTAATTATTAATTGATTAATTTTTAATCATTATATCAAAATACGAAAACACAACAATAAAATTTCTACAGCAATGAGTATCTATTTATATACAATCGCTACGCCATTTGATTAGTATTAAATTATTCACGATTATCTATAGAGACAAGTTATTTAATGTTAAGCATCACATTTCGCGATGGTAACATTTATAAATTGACCGAGGCGATTTAAAAGATACCTAGGGTGAATTTACTGCAGGTAAGCTTTTGTTAAATATGTATGTAATGACAGTAAATATTATCTACAATCTTTTCGAATATTGTTATTCATAATTTACTGCATAAATCAGCTTTTTGTTTTATATGTCATCTGAAATTAATTTAGGTTCTTTATAAGTTTTGAAGACGATGTCTTTATTTCTTAAAAAATTAAAATATTTAATATTTTTTAAGATTATTTTATCTACTATATTACTAAACACCAAATTTAAAATTACTGAGTAATAAGTAAGTACTTTCTTCTTGTTGGATGTCAGGTTCTAACTCGTACGAATGCTTGGCCGGCAATCTCTTTAACAGACCCGTTGGTCAGGGTTTTGATCTTGTCGATCCAGTGCAGTCGAGATCTCCGGGACCTAATTCCAGTCACTCTTCCCTACACAACCAGACGTTTTATGACATCCACACGGAGCGTCATTTGGCTGAAGAATAGAATGCCGAGTTCATTAAGAATAGAGATGTTTGTGCGACGTTTGCTCCCACGATAAACGCAATTTGTGCCATAAGTAATAACCGACACACGTTGTCTTTTCTTTTCCTAGATGGTCCATGTTCCTGCGCCGAATAAAAAATAGAAAATACTAGAACCCTTACAAGCATATCTTGTAAGCATAGTCTATCCATAATGTCTATGACTGATCTCGTGATAACGATACGCACGATACGCGATATCTATCTTTGCCTGAATCGTGAAGGAAGACAAAGAATATTCTAGTAGATAGTAGATACTCGTATACGAGTTATTCGTTGTCCTCGAATGCCTTCAGTAGCCAGAAAGTTTGTAGGTAGATAAATCACACTGCTAGTTAAGTATTTATTTTTAGTTTTTGCCGATAAGTGGTGAGTGACAGCACGAAGATTAAATCTATAGTTCGCGTCTAGTTCGTAAGGCTGTCGGCTGTCGGCGCTTGTAATAAAGATGTTTTCCGATAAACTGTAGATGCCACGGTCTTACCGACGCTTAATTATTGAAAGCCAATCGCAATTAAGTGTTGGCGACGGCATCTGGCAGCGCGGTCATACAACAAAGCCTCAATTATGACCGGCCATGAATTTCACGTGTTATGATTGCGCGTCGCATCGCAGTTACACTTACATGTAAACGCATCTGTTGGCTAGATCATCTACTTCATACTTTAATAGGTGTTAATAAAATAGATAATTTAATGGCTTTTAAAATATTTTTCCCACGACTTTGTATCAGCAAAGTTAAGCGTTAGACTCTAGAATAAGGGAACTGGATTTGATACTGCACGTCTCTAGACATGTAATTACAATTTAATAATTCTTCAACACCAAAATTTTAAGTAAGTACCTACCTTACTTAAAATTTACCTATATTAAGCAAATCTAAATAATAGAGCTGAATTTATTGCAAAAACACATAATTATGGAACTTAAATTATAATTTATACCGATTATTTAAGTTCAACCCGTTAACTGATATGTAAAAAAGTAATTGCAATAATCCTCAATTTTAATACTTTACATTATGACTGACATTAATTAATTTTTTAATTTTATGTATACCTCCATAATATTCTGATACATTAAAATGTAATAAAAAATCCTTTGTAGTTTATGTCAGACACAGAAATCAAATTAGGTTTGTTATTTTTTTATGGAAATAGCCGGCAAACGAGCTGACGATCCATTTGATGGTAAGTGGCTATTTTCGCCCATGAACATCCGCAACACCAAAGGCATCTTATGCATCTAAGGCAGATTAATGCATTACTGGCCAAGAAAGATAGAAGAAAAAGAAAGAAAGAATTGGCTCTCAAGCCCCCAGCTGGAACACGACGAGTTCTTTCGCGGCTGACTGAAGCAAGAGGCTAGGCTATCCAGGTGGTCCCCATCATAATAGCAATAATGGTATTAAAATCAACATAACCAATATAATCCCTCCGAGGGGCCCTACCAGCGGGCTACCACTAGAAGGCCGGATTTAGTCGCTTCTTACGACATCCATCCGGGGAGGGATTGGGGTTAGTATTCTACGCCACCCCAATACGGCTAAAATTAAACTATAGAAGTTTTTTTATTTATTTTTATTTTACAGGAAGTATTCATTATTTTACTGCAACGAAGTCAAACTATCGATTGCAGTATTCTTTTCGTAACAACATAAATTGTGACGTGTAATCGTTACAGTGTGCGAGTGCGTACATCACTATAAATAAAACTTTCGCGGCTCAAGCGCGTTAAATCGAATCCGACGACGGCTCCAACTCGTCCTCTGCACCTGCGACAATTTTTATAGTATAAATTTGCATTAATTCATTTAGTCCTGTTTTCATCACAACGCCATATATAAATGGGTTAGCCGGTAAGTGGTGGAGCTAGCCGGTGTAGAGCGATGCTAGTCGGCTAAATTGATGGCCTAATGTCCCTAGCTAGCCGTCGCGGCTCACTAATAGCGGTTGAGTTCTTGCACTTACACTTTTTCATGGTAATAGCCTAGATCATTCTTCGATATCTCTTTTTAAGTCAGGGATCATAACTTCTTTTTAAGAAGATTGTTTTCAATTATGATTAGGCATACTCTTTACATATTTTATTATAATTTATGAGGTCTCGCAATTTTTTTGTAAAGCGTGTCCGTTACATAATGCTTTCAAGAGGCGGTTGAGATTGCCGCGCTTTTATAGGAAAGTGTTTCCAACACGTTTTTAGACACACGTCTTCGTAACAGCTCCAACAATTCCAACAACGTTCCAAATTATTATGACTACAGTTATATTTGTATTATCTATTTTTTTTACTAATAGATTATAAACTAACTAACAAAACAGTCTCCTTTTTTGATAAATTTTATACACAAATTTACTTTTTGATCCATAAAATTGTCGTTAAAATTAAATGACACCCATTTATTTATAGTTAAATTGAAATATTATGTGACAATAAATGATTTTGATTCATAAATAAAATAATTTTTTTTAATGAATTAAAAGGCAATAAATTTGCGTGACAGTTGATAGTAAGATTAGTTAGTACTATAGATTAGCGCTTGGAATAAGCTGCGCTTAAGATAGATAAATGGAGAGGCGTCACGAAATTACATGGTTGCTAGATTTAGTATTTAACTGTGCCATTAATTATACAAGAAGCAGATGTTTTGATTTGCAGCTAAATCCTTCTCTTTAATCATATCACAGTCATACATATACATATGCTAGTCGTGCAACATTTCACAGCGAAAGGATGAGTTGGACTATTCAAAAACTTAATGTATTAAAATAATTATATTGCAGAATATTATATTATATTATAATGTTCTTAATGCCATACACACGGCTTACAAGACAAATGCCAAACATCATAGGATTATTGAAATCGATCTAGCTACAAATGATAATTCAATTATCTTCCGATAATTCTAATGGATTATTTCTAAGTATATTTTCCATTATTCATGACAAAAACTTATAAGCGACAAAGCTTTGGAATATACATTTGAAAAATAGCCAACTATTTATTTACCAGTGGTTCATAATAACTATATTGAATTACGTAATTAAGTACAGTACATTTATCGGCGTACTTAAGTGTACAAACGGTCCTTCGGTTTATCAATGCCACTGACAACTGGTTTACGAAACATCTTGCGAATGTCTACATTATCTAGTTTTACTGTGGGCACAGGGCATGTGAGCTCAGTAATCTTACTACCTTTTTTCTCTAAGATTATATTCGTATTATAAAATAAATAAATAAATAACGCTTCACACTCATAGCCTCACACTAGGATTCCCCGTGGGTGCCATGGACAACACACAAGACAAGGACACTCACACCCAGACCGAGAACAGAAATTCAAACTCATCATTCAAACCGTCTCGCTGGAAATCGAACCCAGGACTCTTGGCGCGGCGATCCGGCATGGTAACCATTGCGCCACGCGGGTCGTCGAATTATTTACTAGTAGGTAGGTAACTAACCTACGCTTTGCTTTGGGAGAATTTTTAGACGGGATTCATTTAATAGACGTAGGTATATAATCATTTATTTGTGAACTGATTGAAATAATAATCTTAAGTTAAAATTTAAAAAACTCCCACAGTTTTATTTACACTAAACATAGCTAAGAACACTCGATTAAGTCACCTTTTAAACAAAAACTAGATCAAAATCGATTCATCCATTTAAGATCTACAGATACACACATACATATACATATATACATACACAGATACATACGAGTAGATACGTCAAACTTAGAACACCCCATTTTTTTTCGGGGGTTAAAAACAATAGATCAGTGACTCTTGCCATTAATGACTCTGAGTTGAGGCGTTAGATAGAATGCGTGCGCAGAACGCAGTTACCGTTAAAAAGAAAAAAAAACATTGGAGACACAATAAATGTATAGCGGACAATTAATTTACTAGTTCATACATCATTGAGTTAAAACATTGATATGCACGTGGTGCACGACAACAAAAGGCACTTAAGATTCTAATTTAACGTTAGACGTTGCTATTAGTGAAAGGATCCGGGCTAACCGCCTTGTTTTCACTTCCCGTGTTTATTCCCACAATTAATTATGTAGGTACCAAACATTATACTTTTTTTTTACACAAATAAGTTAATGCTTGACCACAATCCCACCTGATGGTAAGTGGAGATGTGGTCCAAGGTGGTGAGCACATTAACTTAGTAAAAGCCTATTCACTCTTTTCATGAAGACATCCACATCATAGGCAGGCGGGAACGCCTTACTTTTTACTACAAACAATTATCTCACTTTTATGATCTGTCCATACATATGAAGGGGGTTTAATAGGTCATAGGACTCACAAGTCATGCAGGCAGATAGTTTTTTGTTGGTCAAATGAGTATCAGTAGACTTCCTATCTTTGAAAACATTATGAAAAGAGCTTTTAGGTATGTATAATATATAAGTCACGTTATATATTTACACGTTGTTTCAATGTCTATATGCCTGACCAGAATATAATTGACTATCTACATCAACTAATTTATATTTTTATTATATTATTTATATACTTTCTTCATTATTCAAGTTACGTAATAATTACTTCAATACTTTAATAACAATAAAAAGGCTTATTTACGCACAAAAAGTTACTTTAGTATCAATATTAACTAATACGATATTATAATAATACTTACCGTTACGATGTTATTATCTGTATACAAAAGATTTCAACGAGCTTTCGTAGCACGTCAACGTCATGCTAATGATTTTTTAATTCACAAAAAATAACTTTCTCCGGTGTTTAGAAACATGTGTATAGTAAAAACAGTGAAGGTTTTTATACTTTGCCTTACTGAAAAAGTATAACAGTTTCTTGGGTAAAAAATCGTGTAGGCCCGCAACACAGCCGCCTCTGTGGAACTTATACTGCTTGCATTACGTAGGCGTGTACAAGATTATTATTATTTTTAGCTACTGGAAGTGACAATTGTTAAGTATCTACTAATAATCAGTATTGTAGCAAATATGCTTTTTTTATTTTATATTAATTGTTGATGACTTTGGAAATATAAATTGTTGTGATATGCATTAACTTAAAATTACGATTATTATTAAACCAGTATTCTTGACAATAAAAATTTCAGTTCAAATGAATTTTCCTGCATATAAAATCTGGATAAGGAGCTTACTTTGGTTAATAACTTATTCATTATTATATGATTAAAAATTGTTTCTGAAATTAATACCCTTAATTTTTTAAAACTTAAAGCTAAAACTTATACATGAAGGTTGGTTAGTTAAAAGTAAGTCATTACGGATACATTGAAAATTAAAAATGAACCGCGAACACTCTCTGTTATCGCAACATCATCATTAAATGGTTTTGTTTACTTTTGAGTTGTAATTTATTAACACTAGGTTAAGTAGTTATGTATTTACAAACTACATATGGTGCAAAGTTGGTCGAAATATTTTTTTTATTATTTTGGTGATTTGATTTTCGAAAATGTACCTTCCAGTACATACGTATAGTAAGTTTCGGGGATCACCGGTTGAGTTGTTCGCGATGGATTCACCATATGGCGCAGCGGCTCACATGCGGCGGACACCCGCTCGTGCCCTCCGAAATTGCAGGTTATATTAATTGCTCTCATTGAATTAAAGTGGGGTCATCTATTGCACTGTTTAACGAAACACGTCATCAAACTAATCGTCAATAAAACCTTCACACGAATTTATACTACCTAACATAAGATTTATTTGGGAAAGTGTTTTACATTAATATTTATTTTGTGGTAGACAACTGCACTTTTATGCTTTGATGTGGCAGCGCCGAGTAACCTGGGAAGAATCAGCGCATCCAGTTTAACTATTATAATTTCGCATTATTATTAAACGCTAAAGGTTAAACCGACAATAAATCAGATGTTTGTAAAGGCTGCTGCAGCGATTTTTCATTTAAAGATTTATTTTTTTCTTTCTTTCTTTCCAGGCGTGAAACTAAAACATAATATTAGACTCGTTTTCCTAGGTGAGTAATGAAAGCGAGGCGAGGCGACGCGATCTGCGTTTTATTATAAATCTTATAAAGATAGCATGAGCTTGAGCCACCATCCACCATCCACCCATGGACAAATGTATCAAACCTCGAAGAAGACTGTAGAAGAGACTGTAGTGTTGAGTGTTCAAGTTCATATACATATAAGTAATAGTAGTTATCATTCGTTAGTAAGAAGACAGTGGAAGTTATTACTGAAGTACTTAATTGCGTTGCTGCGCGTTTTAAATAATAAATTTTTACGGGCAAGTATTGTACGTGATTTACGTACAATTTACACAAAATAATCTATGATTATGTAATGAACAGAAGAGAATTTATAATTTCTCATCACATCAATTCTCCCCCAACAAGAGAGATGATTAAACACGCAACCAATTAACAGGATTGACAGTGGCGATGAGAGGCCTATCGAATCTGAACGACGCCCCATTTTAATAGTTACACATTGTTTTAGAGAAGCAATATGTCGGAGGCGTCGGGCCGTTATCTGATGAAATATGTCCGTTATGATTGGCAAACAAACAGTATGGCGCCGCCACATGTCGCGGCACGTGCGCGCGCGCATCGCTCGCGCTGCTCACTCAGGGATGAAACTATAGACCACAGGAAAAATTATACGTCCTATAAAATGGTGCAATTAAATTTTAAATAATTAAACTACAGACATGAAGTGTTTCATGAAAGACATGTCGAAACGACTAGTCCGCACTTCTGGAGACCTGAAGGCTGGCAGCTACTTTGCCCAAAGAATTAGTTTGGCAATACAGCGGGGTAATGCTGCCAGCGTTCTGGGTACAATGCCTAATTTGGGAATTTTCGGGTGACATTTATTTCTTGTAAATATACTTTAATGTCTAATTTAGTTATAAGATCTACATGTCAGTTTATTTAGATTTATGTAAATAAGTTATGGTATTACTAATTCCGAAAGACTAATTTTATCTCTAAAGAATAAAGAATAAAAACTACCTACTGTTGATGAGACTTGTGGTTGCCTTATAATATGCTAACAGCGACGTAAAGGTATTGGGACTAATCTGCAATGCTGTAATACATTGATATCTGATAACAATTTCCTTACCCCTAAACGCATAATCATACTAACTCGTAAAAGTGAACATTTACAGACAGTAGCTAAACATCAAATTGAAAACAATATTACTTAAATGCCTGAGGGTTCAACTAAATGTATCTTTAATTTATTTTTTTCCTACACAAAAACTGACTCCGTTTAACGGAGTTATTTTATTGTTAATTTCAATAAAGAAAAATAATCCTATATTTGCAACCATTAATTGTTTTAACGCATCTGCAGCTGGTTAGTGATCCTGCCTGCCTAGCCAGGGTCCTAGATTTGAATCCCGTAGGAATTTAAGCAGACATTTATGTAGAAAAATGATAATGTTATGTTATGTGCGTCTCTACCATCCGCGACGAACGGAAAACTAGAGTGGCGATATGATTGTTTGAGCGTAAAAAATATCTATTTACGTTGCGCGTCTATTTTAAGATACAATTGCTGTAAAGGAGAACCCCAGTTTCCATAGAAACTCAGGCCTAAGTAGACAAGACTGGAAATTGGCTGTTAATTAGATTATTGCAAAAAGTTCAATTTCTCCAATTTTCACGGCTGCCAGCAATGGCCAACTAAGGAAATCCTAGAACGAATCACCCTAATTATAGGTTATGATTATGTCATACTCGTGTCACAGTGCTATTTAATATGTATGTTACACTTATGTTGGCGGGTGTCTATTATAATTCTACTACTTCAATGGTTTTCACCCAAAACGAATGTCATAAAAAGGTTGTATAATAAAAGCTATTGCATATTTCAAGAGATTTTATTAGTTATCATTATAATGTATTAATATTTCGTGTAGTTGTGCAGGAGGCGTTATATTTCGTTAGTACCTTGCCCAATCAAGATACCATAATATACTCATTGTAAGTATGGCCACAGCAACTTCCTGATCTTCTAAAGATGTATAGGGTACGTTATCCAGTGTTCAGGACTTATTCTGAACCTTTGTCAGTCACAAAACAGGCGATTAAGGAGTCCATATTCATATAGTATTGGTTTGCAAGAAATTGTAGCGAAACTGCGAAACACATTCACCAAAACACCAGTACGAAAGCGAATACAATAGAAAATTAAAATCACTGTGTACGTGTCGATGAGTTTCAATAGTAAATAGGACTCCAAATACGCTGAAAATATTTGATAGTAAAAATATACAAGAACACGCGTAGAAAGATGAAAGATCGATGACAAATATGACAATACAGTGGTGTTATTTATAAATACTATGGTTACCAAAATGACATTATTAGGGATTACATCATCATTGTTGTCAATCGATTAATCGATGTCAAAATATTCGAAATGTAATTTAATAAAATTAGCGTAACGATTGAATGGTAATTATAATATATTACATAGTTTTGATTTATATGGAATACGAAAATATGTAAAAAATAAATTAATATTATAATTATAATCACTAAATAATATATAAAATATATTATTATGTTCCATCAATCGATCATTATCAATCGATTCAATCGATTATAAAATCGTATGTAATGAGGTAAATACTGTGAAAACTTTTTTGCATTATTTTGTTCATTTGGCAAGAGCAGCTGAAGCTAAGATTTAAATATGTTTATCTTATAAATAAGACGAATTTTTTGGTATATAGTTTACTCTTGTCTAGTCCGATGTTCTAGCACAGATTACATATGGTTCGGGGCCGAAAATTGGGGATCGCCTTTTAAAATCTCCCGATGCTTTAATTTTCACCAAAAAGAGCTCTCAACTTTAAAACGCCTGAACAAATTGTAGAACCATCTTGATCACATCAGCTTTCAAACAAAAAACCGCAATATAATTGGTCCATTTCATACACACACACACACACACACACATATAAACACACAGACACCTCAAACTTATAAGTTATAACATCCCTTTTTGCGTCGAGGATTAAAAAGAATAACCAAAATGATGATGTAATCTGCATAAATAAACTTAAGATAAGTATCTATCATATGTGTACATTTCTCCGTGTCCACTTTACGAGATAGTGAAGTCTATGGCGAGAGAAGCCGCGCGGGCCCGCTACCCATCCGTCAGTGTAATCGCTTGTTAATCATTTTTCGGTCGATGGGGTTCATTGTGCTGTCCTCCACGGATTATAATAATATTTACGGTATATCCACTGTGCAAAATTTTCTAAATTTGCGGTTTTAAGTCACATGTTGGATGTTTATGAAAAATTATAGGCTGGGGGCAATACAATGGCATTCCTAAATACTTTAGGGTATGTTTTTTCAGTGTTAAATATTATACTTACGTCATCACTACGAAAGTTATAGAAAACTGGAAACTATCAAAAACTTTAGATTATACGGTAAGATAGATCACATACTTTTTATCAATTGTTTTCTCATTAAGTAGAAACTCATTTCAAAAGTGATATAAGATTAATAACGGCATTTATTAGCGCCGAAGACGTGCAAACTATAGCAAAGTTTTGATAAGATAATGGAAAAATGGTGGAACAATGTGGGTACCACAGAGAACTTAAACACTGTGGGTAACATACCACCTACCTAGTGATGTGGTGACCAGAAAACGTCAACGAGTTGATGGTCAAAAAGCTATAGGTACGTACAATCTAGCCTCACTTGGGATTTAGCTACCAAACAACTTTTACAGCTGACACGTTAAAATATTTACCCATGTCCTAGGTATGACGGTTGATTTCAGAAAGATGGTGGTAATTGGGTGGTCAGGTCAGGACAAAATATACCTACTTGTGAAAACCGCTGTCATCATGATGAATGTATGTTTTTGAAAAATAATAGGTGATATTTTATTACGACTATACCTACTTCATATATTGAATCTTGCCTTACACATAATACTAAGCTCAGCGACCTTTATAGACCAGGGTAGAAGCCTTTAAAAATAATGAAAAGTGAAAAAAAATTATAATAGAATGAAACCTATTGCAAAAGGAAGAGAATATAACAAAAAATAAAGGAAAAATAATTTACGGGCGATCTGAGGTCGGGAAGTGGGGGGGAGGGGGGGTTTAAGGGTAAAAAACGGTTTATCTCAATTTCCAGCAAAACTATAAGTCCTATGGAAAAAAGTTAAATGGCAAAGTTATAGGTAATAAAAAGGTCTACAATTTTTGTATTTACACTTTTTTCACATAACCTCAAAATTTATGTGAAAAATTCAAAAAACCAAGTTTTTGGTTTTTTATTTTTATCTTTTACAAAAATTTTTTTTTTTTTAACGAAATTTTGTGAAAACTTACCTTTCTATGTCCCAAACATACTGTAATTTTTTTGATTTAAAATATTTATTTTTTCACCTTATTTTGACTTAATATCGAAAAATCACCCTAATTTTCAATCGAAAATTCACCTGTCAAAATATCCGCTTTTTTAAAAAAATCTGTGAGCTTTTTATTTGCTAAAATCTCTACTTTCTGATGGTATAAAAAAGATATACACCACTATGGTAAATTTTCTCAGAAAATGCAATGAAACGACAACTATTTTTGCATGTTTCTTGCAATCTTTATGGATTTGTAATTTTTTTGCTTATTAATTTATTAATTTAACATGGATTTTGACGTTTTTCGATTAATTAAAGTGTAAATTTTAATAAATGGCTCAAAATTGTACATAAATATTAAAAATATATATTTAAAAACTCGAACTCGAATAATTTTTGTGAAAATAGTTGTCGTTTCATTGCATTTTCTGAGAAAATTTACCATAGTAGTGTATATCTTTTTTATACCATCAGAAAGTAGAGATTTTAGCAAATAAAAAGCTCACAGATTTTTTTAAAAAAGCGGATATTTTGACAGGTGAATTTTCGATTGAAAATTAGGGTGATTTTTCGATATTAAGTCAAAATAAGGTGAAAAAATAAATATTTTAAATCAAAAAAATTACAGTATGTTTGGGACATAGAAAGGTAAGTTTTCACAAAATTTCGTTAAAAAAAAAATTTTTTTGTAAAAGATAAAAATAAAAAACCAAAAACTTGGTTTTTTGAATTTTTCACATAAATTTTGAGGTTATGTGAAAAAAGTGTAAATACAAAAATTGTAGACCTTTTTATTACCTATAACTTTGCCATTTAACTTTTTTCCATAGGACTTATAGTTTTGCTGGAAATTGAGATAAACCGTTTTTTACCCTTAAACCCCCCCTCCCCCCCACTTCCCGACCTC
Organism: Thymelicus lineola; assembly: GCA_963932265.1. Taxonomy (NCBI): domain Eukaryota; kingdom Metazoa; phylum Arthropoda; class Insecta; order Lepidoptera; family Hesperiidae; genus Thymelicus; species Thymelicus lineola. The sequence goes on along the minus strand of OZ010683.1, from coordinate 7,050,780 downwards.
AGATCGCCCGTAAATTATTTTTCCTTTATTTTTTGTTATATTCTCTTCCTTTTGCAATAGGTTTCATCCTATTATAATTTTTTTTGTTTTCAAAATTATCGACCCTGGACTATTAGCGGAAGGATCTAGCGTGATGGTCGCAGATACTACAAGACGTAGACAATGTAGACATCCACTTAGACTTGAAAATTGGAGTTAACATTTAGGTACCTATCTATGTAGGTATAGGCTGTATAGGTTATACGGATGTCAAAGGTTCTTAGATGGAACTCGACTCGACGTAAGTGCTCACGACTAGAAGTAGATAGGTAGTAGGTATGAACATGAGTACCTACTGGTAGTAAAATGTAAATAAAACAATGTTAGAGTACGTCAACTCCGGTCGATCAGCCCGTATCGTTCGACCGCGGCTGCGACCCTTCTATTGACATTGAACTCTACGCTCTGAGCCAGGGGAACTAGGGGAAAGTAGGTGTTGGTAATTTTGAACTTGAAGGGAGACGGCTCAAAGACATTCGAGGTAAACGATAAGTAATAAAAAATAAAATGCCAAACTTGCTGTTTGTATTTTTTATTGAAGCGAAATATACATTTTCAAGGAGGAACTTAGGAAATAATTGTGAAAACATCGTGGTGAAGATAAAAAAATCGTGAAATCTATGATGAGAAAGTCGTGGTTGATTATCTAGAACACTCAATCTGCTAATTTAAGAAAATACTGTAACTCATGTCTCAAAATATACTAGCTATACGAATATATGACATTTTGTTTGTTGAATAATTGTATTGAATTTGTGATTTTAACGTTTAACTTAGATTTTATTTTAAAAAACTTAAGTTTTATTTAGAACACTCAATCCTCCTTTAGTGCATACGGAGTGTTCCAAAACTCTCCAACTTTGGCTAATTTTTATTTTATTTTACGAGTCCAATTTATAAAACAATAATCTTGACGTAAAACTTAATAGTTAGAGAGTAAATAATAATAAAAAAAAAACATGAGAGGTGTCAAGGGACACCCGAATGGAACGAAGTTCCTTTCGATTTAAGTATCGTTGAATCATGCTAGTAGCGCCATCTCTGTAAAACTCTCTGAATCACTTCAAAAAAAGTGTCGTCATTCGTAAGAATCAAAAAGTGTCGTATTTTTCCGTCCAGCCCCCTTTCACAACGCGCGATACTTATCAATGTCCCGTTTGAGTGTTCCATGTTTTAGCGGTTATTTATTTAACCCGAACTTTAATATAATACAAACGGCAGCTTAATTTTAACAATAATCTTCGTGGAGTAGGCCACTCCACAACGCTACTTCATTATGCGTATGATAACTCAATAGTTATCGGTAGTTAATAAAAGGATACAAAGGGCTCATAGGTATACAATTGCAGAACGACTTGTCAACTATAATTATCGGCACCGTCGCCGTAACATTATGATACAAAGTTTAATTTAAGCAAATATATTTATATATTAATGTATATTATGGTTGGTCCAATGTAGATGCCGCCTCCCCTCGCGTGTTGTGGTGCGGTGGCGGGCGGTGCGGTGCGGCGGCGACGCTGCGCCCGCATGCGGCGGTGATTTGCATGCGCCTGCGCACGGATAACACCATCGATAACTTTTTATTTCTTCTACATCAGGGCCATAAATAACGTAAGATTTCCGAAGTTCTGATATAATAATAATACTTACCAGTACTTAGTTATATAACTAAAAATTACCTGTCTGCTACAATTTTATGAAAAATAATATGAATTTGAAATATTTAAAGTATGAGAGACCCTAAGTTTTTTAGTTTGTATTTGCTGTGGTAGGTTTACATTGTGTTTGGACAATCTGCCTTTTGTTCTATAATCTAAGTATCTGTGATTAAAATATTGTTTGAATAGAGCCAGATTTATAAATTGTCAGTCAACGATGAGTTGAGGTGTTCTGTAGGTACTTAATCTTTTTTTTTACATAAAATAAGTTAATGCTTGACCACAATCCCACCATCGTAGTAGATTTTTTTTTTGTTTCCCCTCACGGGAGGGAGGCAGAGAATGCATTTACGCATACCAGCAGAGCCGTCTCTGGTGGTTATGTGGAGACTCAATCCAAGGATGATAAATAATAAATATTTATGAAAAAATATCTATATCTATCGCCGCTCCAAGGATAATACCCACTAAAAACTGCCTCAATGGTTTTGGTCCGTAGTAGATACGTTATAATTTGTATTTAAAGTGTAATGGGGCTTTAACAGATAGACACAACTGCTTGCCCTACATAAAGCCTACCTAAAAGTATAAATACTGCGCGGATCGTCGCTTGGATTGTCGGCAATGGCAATAATTAAAAGGGGCGACGCGATGTGCCGGGTCAGTTCCCACAATCCGACGCGGCGGCGCATCGCCGATGTCAAAACCACCGTTGACCCCAAAACGAAAGCCTCACCTGCACGATCCAGGTGTGTCCACGCAATTAATATCATCCTCTAATAATGGGTACCTACACTCACCTCACAATTCATTTGTTTTATCCACTCCGCGAAGGATTTTGAACCTACCATTATTTGCGAACTAATTTCAGATATAAAAGATAAATTACTTCCTCTGTTGCTAAATTTATTTGAAGCGGCATATTAGCTCTATTTCCAGATAATCGAACATAAAATAGGGACGATGAATCCATTATCCCAACTCGGAAGAGATAATGCGTATTTTTATTTGTGTGAACTGTTTCACTTGTTATCTTATCTATATTTTATTGGGTGGTTGTTTTCAGCAAATTGATAATGTATCCTGTGGGAACAAACAAATTATACTTACTAAAGGAGCGGCACCAATTAATTACATAAATTATTTCAATATGTGTAATTTTATCGGTAGCTATATACACCTACTGCACGTAAGATTATGTTATCATGGTCATGTCATCCTGTGGTTAGTTTATGTAAATCCAAAAAATGCAGTGTTTTGCGGCAAGATGAGGTTAAGTGCGTTACGATTAACAAACCGCAAAATCGAATTATAAACGACAAGTTGACTATACATACCAAGTAATTCGATGGACCCTTGAGTAAATGTTTTATCTCGTATTTAATGGTTTTCCTTTCCTTTAATTTACCATGTTCGTATAAGAGATTTGATCCTTATGATCCGATTGATGCTATAAAAGTAGTGTTTTCGAATTTTCTAATTTTATCCGGTTCGATTCACGGGCATGGCAAGCATATTTTAAAAATAAATAAAAAAATGTTTATTTTCAGAGAAATTTGCTATCTCCCGTATTTCCCTCCAGGTGGCGTTACAAAATTTCACCCTTTTTAGATTTTTTGCGATTCGGAAAATCGAAAAAATAATATATATCTCAATACACAGGACTACATCTAAATTCAAGTATAAGACAGGTCACATAAAAGACCTCAATGTGGGACAAAATCCATTTAAGTCCATTGATGATCTTATGGTATGAGTATGGTATGGTATGGGTATGAAATGAAATAAAACACTACTTTAAACACTTTCTCCTTTATTTTGAATAATCAAATAGTATGTATGTATCACATATCTGTAAGAATTTGTCAATAAGCACGCCAAGCATTCTCTTATACTGCCAATAATTAAGGTCGAAACATCGAACTTATTACATCCGAGATACAAGTCAAGAGTAGATATATGAATGCTGTGCTCAGATAACAGTGTCCTACAATGTAATTACAGTAAATAGATTTAAATACATAAGCAAGCAATACATAAGTGTAATTTTACAAATATTCTAGTCCATGCTTTTGATAGAATGAGGCAACACCACAGATATTTGATTGGTGAATCAACAATCTCCGATTTCCCTTCACTAATTCATCTGTGCCATCCCTGTTCTTACGTACGTTAACGTAACTATATTTTAGCTTTGGACAAATTAGGTAACAATATTTTGAAGTTGGTTACTTATTAAGGTGATGATGAAGATAGTGCTGTAATTTTTGTGATGTCATAAAAATTGTAAAATACAATCATAGTACCTACGGACGTTATTCGTACGCCTATTATAACAGTTGCTTGACTTATTTGAAGTTTGCATTGACTTGAGTTTCTTGAAGAATGACTTACTACTTTTACCGTGATAAGTATAATTTTTATTGATAACCATTTTGGAAGATTTTATATTCAACTATTTATTTGAAAAATTCAAATTCATGTAACATTTTTAGAGTATAATGTGGTGATACAATTAAGAGGAACTTGGTGTGCATTTACAAACAAGACCTAAAAAAATATAAGTAAAGAAAAATAACTACCCTGCTTTATAATAATGTAGATCTATGATAATTTCTAATCCACATTTTAAGTTCTTAAAAAAAATATCAGGTATTTTGATATTCACGTTGTTGATGTACATTAAATAATTTATTAAAATGAAGCAAGTTAGCATAAAATTTAGATTTTTTTTTACTGGGATAGAAATAAAACTACTTTCGCATTAGACTTTACAATAAAGAAATAGAAAAACACTCGCTTTTGCTTCTCAGTATAGGTAATTATACTATACTTTCTTTTTGTGTAGGAATTATATAATACTTTTAGGCATTATTATCCCAGTTAATAAAATATTTCTTATTCTTTACAAGACACGGGATTGTATATTAGATTTTAATGCTAATTACACAATATCGTACGAGCTGTTGTCAATAATATTATATCAACATGGATGTAACGTAATTCTTAAAGCATTTCATAAAAAAGATTTAGGCAAACCGCTTGTGATTTTCTTTAATGAACTGCGATACAAGATTTTGACTAATATTATGCACTCACAATGTATTTTCTTAAATCATTCGCAATTCATGAACATCAACAATGTAAAAAGAGAAAGGGTAATAAATGAAAAACAAATAATAGAAAAAAGAAAAAAAAATGGTAACTGAATGAACCATTGAGATATAAATAATGTACTATAACGTAGAGTGGTTACACACAAAACACTCACCTTTTCTGAGTAAAATGTAATCTAATGTAACTACACATGTTATTATAATAGTAGTTCCATTATATTCTAACGTATCTGTATTATATCTCAATGGAATAAAACAACCTTAATATACAATATCTTCAAATTGAGCTAGAAAAAGTAAAACAATTAACTAGGTAATAATTACTAAAAAACTTTGATTGACATATTCAAGTATGATTGGTAGTATCATAAGAAAAATATTAACCGCATTAACTACAATCGTAAGATAATATTAAAATAATATCGATCAAGTCGAGAAAGAAAATAGGAAAAAAAACATCTAAGATACTAAGATACCTACTTTAAAATGAGAACCAATGTGGCTTGTATCCATTATATTATAGAAAATACAAATACATACCACATAAAATGCATACAAAAAGTACATAAGGTGTACCTAATTCTTTAACCCACATACTTAATAAAAGTAAATCAAGAACTTAAAAGTAATAAAAAAACATGAGAGGTGTCAAGGGACACCCGGATGGAACGAAGTTCCTTTCGATTAAGTATTGTTTTGTTGTACAGCGCCATCTCTGTAAATTTAATTAATCACGCTAGCGTGATTCAGAAAGTTGTACAGTACAGCGCCATCTCTGTAAAACTCACTGAATCACTTCAAAAAATGTGTCGTCATTCGTAAAATCAAAAAGTGTCGTAATTTTCCGTCTAGCCCCCTTTCACAACGCGCGATAAGGAACTTCGTTCCAAAAGTGAGGATTTCTTCAACATGATCTCTCTCTAGTCATGAAAAGGATAAAAAAATGTATATAACAAGTTAAATCAACGGGAAATATCATATTTTCAGCTATTTAAAACTGTCTCATAATAATATTATGTTTTCCAATAGAACATCATATGTTTGAGGCAAGAATATAGGAGCAGTGTGTACATTTTAATATAAAAATATAGGTGCAGTGGTGCAGAGCGTGACAGATTCTTATATACTTAATAAGATATACGTGTGGTTCTATTATTTATTAATAAGGATGTTATTAAATAAAACTTACAATTCACCCAATTTATATTAAACATAATTTTAAACTCATCACACTGTACTATAATACGGGTATTTGACGTACAAAATATCGTGAGTTAATAATGTAAGTTGTATTTTGCAATGTGTAGTAAGGTTTATTAAGATTTAGGTATAACAAACATGAATATATAGACTAATGTAAGTGCAGCTGCTCTGTAGTAAGCCGACACTGGGAAGCATTAGTGATTCAGAACCCTATAAAACAAATACACTAAACGGATTGTACAGGTACTTAACATATATATTCTATGGTACAACTATTGCATGTAATACGCAATCAGCGCCATGTACCGGGGTGGAAGCGGAACTAATTTGCTGTTTACTCACAATATCTTATTTTGGTTCTGTGGCAATGTCACCGTCTTCAACAATCGGCGCTAAAATGGCGCGAATTACGTAACCTCAAAGATGGAATATATAGTCTTTCCAGTGATAGCCAGATGTAACTGACAACATGTACAAAAGCAAGTGTTTGATAAAAAACGTTCTCAATAAATAATAAGTGAAATGAAAAAAATTTTTTTTTTTTAAACGCTTTTATTTCAATAATGTTTAGTTTATAAAATTAGCTACAAGTTGTGAAAATTTCAAGTCTCTACGTAAAATAGAACATAGAGAATTATGCGTCTAAAGTCTGAAAATCGTTTTTTTTAATTTAACAACAAATAAACAATGAAAATTAGTTTAAAATATGATTTTCGTGTATTGTCATCGGAAATACACATGTCTGCCAAATTTCATCAATTTTCATTAAAGGGAAGTCATTCAAATTAACGTTACAAGATTTGATGCTCCGAAGTGAAAGTAAATAAAAGCGTTTAAAAAAGATATTCGATGGGTTAAAATTTGTTTTGGTCATTATTTTCGGATTGCGGAACGATATGGTTTAAAATCTTAGGTAAATTTTAATTTATTACTGCAATTGTTTTCAAGTGTAATGTGCATGATTATTTCGAGATCTACTATTTCTAATGATATTACAAGTTTCCTGCTAGAAACTTTATAGATTATAAATACATATTTTTACTCCGAAATAGTTTTAGATATTGAAGAAATAGTATTGAATAGATCCTATTTATATGTGGTATAAAGTGAGTTTATTAGTAGGTACTATAAAGGCGCAGTAACAACGATTTAAATTAGATTTATATAAACAGCATATTCGTTATGTTATGAAGACGCGCTGACCAGCACAATATTGAAGACAAATGGTTGTGAAATATCGTACGAAGAATATATGACACTTATAATAATCATCCTACTTTCTGTATTGTACGTAAATATACGCACTGACGAACATTGAATATATATGTATATAGGAATCTTTAAAATTTAAAACATTAAATTATATCTTTTTGTAATTCCTTCAGCCTCTGAAAAAGCAGTATAATATGTATGCAATAATCTTTATTATTTATAGTATTATATAAAAACTATGAAGTCAGGTGGGTAGGTTGCATTGGCGTCAAAGCTATTAAAATAACTGTGATCTGACGATTATATTCAATTAATATTACTCATTCGATTTTAAACTTAAATCATCCCAAATTATACATAATATTTTACTGTGATATGAACATCTACTTTTAACGTGAGAGCTAGGTACATGACGTGAGTTTCTATATCATTGTTAAAAGACTGTTAATCAAAATTGGTATCACATTTCTTTCATAAGTAGCAGAATAATAAATATAATATTATATGATGATTCATAGAAGGTGCAAGGAGCGGAGATTATTTTTTTACTTTTGGCAAAGTTCCCCTAGGCAAGAAATATTCATCGAGATCAAAGTTTAAAGTGACACTACCTGTTTATAATGAGCTCTATAATGCAAAAATATTCATCTAATCTGCGAATCACAAAATACGCTATCCCTAAACGAGCTATCTATGATAAAGCTGACGTGATAATGTACAACAGTAATTTGAATACAGAAAACTGCGACGTACACAGTATTGAATACGAATACAATATATACATATACAAGAGTTCTAAAACATACCGAGATATAAATAACCACATTTACATATAAGTTCATAAACAATAAACATTTAAAGGTAGATAGGTAGATACAATTAGCTAACTCGTCGCTAACAATCCTAGAAGTTTAAATGTAGCGTCACATAGCCATTTAGTAATTAAATCAACAAAGAGTATAAGTTTAAAAATGGACACTTAGATATATTGGAATATACTTCAACATTTATTGGGTAATGAGTAAAGATTGTATATTCAGGCGCTTATTTCCCGAGACTTCACTTGACAAATAAATATTATGGATATGCCTTACATTTCATTAAACTTTCGTAGTAATTTGGATTATATTCCAATAACTTTATTACATTTGTTTTTCAGTAATCGGTTAATTCCAATACAAATATCCAAGCTAATTTAAATTTATCCAGAAACGCATGTCCATATTATCCTTTTGTAGGACTTAAAAAAGGATTAGAATTATAAGCGCCCGATTTATCGATTACTAGTTATGAGATTACAAATGTAACAGGCTATAGTTCTGTTGTTTTTGTATGACGTATATCTAATATTGTACTACGCGTGATATTTGCAACCTATATCTCACAACAATATCATTTTTTAAATAACATTATGTTCTAACAACCATACAAACGTTTTTGCAGCCGTAGGACACTATTCGCATGTCAAATTGGATCAAAAAACCGTAGCTACTCGAAGACATATTAAATTTTCAAATACCAAAAATGTACAGTCACCAAAAGTAGAGTATAAAAATGAAATTCACCAGAACAATATGATAATGTCGTATTTCCAAAAGTGATTTATTATTTTAAAATATCACATCACAACACTCATTCATTTCGTCTGTTTGGAGTTACCTAAACTGTGCAACATATATACGTGTTCGTTAATCAAGATTCTCATTTTGATAATCTAGTTTTGATGCTGACTATACTTTAAACATTTACAAATTGTTGTCTCCGAGTAAATTCGAAAAACTAGAATACAACTTTTGCACAAGTTTCTTTGTAATACTTGTCGTTTTATTTTCATATAATGCACAATAAATACTACGGTAAAACCACAGTACGTAGTCAGTAACCTATTTCTAATAAACACATTATATTTCACTTTCCCTGCATTGATTAACGGCTTACATAAGATTGAATAGTATTAATATCCCGAACACGAATCAAAACATACACAATAAAAGCTAAGTTTAGTACAATTTATTTGTGCACGAGTGACGTGAGCCTCCTAACACCAGATTTTGCGTTAGTGCCTTTGGTTTTCTTGGTCTGCTCCTTAACGCCTCTGTAATACAAAAATATTTTTGATACAAAAAATGTAATTGATCACTTACATCTAGAATTTAAAAGGTTTTTAAGGTTAAAAGGTATTTGGTTGCCAATTAATAACCAACAATTTTTTAGTAAAGACTTTTATGTGCTAGTCGACAAACTAACAGACAACCACCCAACAGGCGGTTTATTATGAACTCTTAATTCCAGTCATGTTCCAGTGCAAACGTCAAAATTTGTACTACCAGAGCAGTCACGTGACACTTTTTAGCCAATCATACGTCGTTCTAAGCCCGTTACATGAATTGCCTGGAACATGAATGGTTTTGTAAAATTCTTATTAGGCCCGTTGGTTTCTGGCGTGGCTTGCATGACTTTCAAAAAGTGTTTGTAAGCCAAGCCAATTTTGAATAAAAAATATTTGAATTTTGTCGCCTATGGAAATTAATAACACCACTTTTCCCATATTATTAATGACATACAATTAAGGTATATTTATTTTCGTCGAATAAAAAAGGCATACCTTGCCGCCTAGGCATCTATGGACACGGGCTCAAATGCTGCATTCTAGGCCGTAGCCGCCACGATATGTTTACGTTGTTCACACAGGGCGCGTTCCACTTGACGTTCACAACGATCAAAATGACCCATTTGACATTCCACTTAGCGACCACGGTCGTCATGGTCGCATCGAAAACGTCATTGATGACGTCATTCATTTCGCTCACGCCAAGCTCATAACGTCCCACCTGAAGGGGTGGGTCGAAATGGTCGAAGTACGGTGCAAAAGCAAGTGGAACGGGAAAAACCGCGGTCGTGAGTGTGATCGTTATGAACGTCAAGTGAAACGCACCCACAGTGTAGTTAACAGTAACAGTGTAAATAGTAGCTCATAACTACTAAGCGACAATCTCAAGAGCTTTTCAACATGTAATAAGGCGAACTCACAAATATCTAGTGAGATCCTCGATGTCGACGAGCATGGAGTCCTGCCCCATGTGCAGGTCGTCGCGCGACATCAGCAGCTGCACCAGCGCCTCGTTCAGGCACTCGATCTGTGAGTGCAGCTCGTTCACTATCACCTGCCGGAACACAATGTTACAACACTCACCATACAACATACAGACAGTAACGTAAATAAATAGATAACTAACGCCACACAAATTCCTACATCGTGGGTGCGTGGACAACACAAAGACACACAGACATACAGACGCCCAGACAGAATCGAAATTTAAACTCATCATTCAAATTTCCGCCTCGCAGGGAATCAAACCCAGGCCCCTTGTTACGGCCGGCACGTCGGTCTGTCATTACGCTACATTGGTCGTTACATGTACTTTTTAAGGTTCCGTTGCCGAATACAAAATAGGGAACCCTTATATAATAGATTCATGTCTGTCTGTCCGCCCGTCCGTATGTTAGCCACTTTATTCCGAAACTTTAAGGACTACACAGCTAAAACTTGGTAGGTGTTGGATATATTCTGTGAACCGCTTAACGACTAATTAATTAATTAATTTAATTTTTTTTATTTTATATAAAAATACAAAATAAAAAAATTAAAGGATTCCCCTCCATACACGGAACTGAAACTAAAAAAAAATTTTTTTCATCAAACCTATACGTGCGGTGTGTGTATCTTTAAATAGGTGTTTAAAAATGACAATGAAGTTCCTAAAACCCATTTTTTTCAAAGTCACACACAGACATCAGTAACATAAAATGCATCGCCGATCAAGAAATAAGAGAGAGAGAAAGAAACAAACAACTCATTTAAATATAGAAATTAGCGACCAACCGTTTTTGTTATAGACTATTATTATTCTTATGATGCATAATTACTGTGATTGAAAGAATAAGTCTGAATAAAAATTATTTCTATTTTTAAAACTTTTCTACTGTTTGCGTTTTCTCTTCAAACGCAATTTAAATTTGCTTATAAATACTGATATGTAAAAATTTTTAATTTAATTATTTTTTCGAGGAAGTCTATCTTGACTATTAATCTAACTTGTTTCCTAATTATTCCTAAGACAATTATTTTTATATCTGTAGTAAAATTTCCGTTTAGACATAATTTACAGTCTGCCAATGGAGTACCGTTTGCAAACAATACATAATATTAACACAATGGCCATTGTCGGCGAGTTTTAACGCTTGAGTTGCAATTAGGTACAACCGTCAAGATCATCTACAAGGTTGCGCAATGCGGTAACACTTAAAGGAAAAAGTCGTTTTGTTGTGGCCATTATGGAAATTTTGGTGATTTACTCATTAATTAAGTGGTGCTTGAAGAAAAAAAGAAAAACCAGGCATTTTAAAATATGATGTACTTAATCTAAATGTTATTCTTCAAACTACTGTTTTATTACATGTACTAAAACTAAAACCGAACTAGTAAGTAATAGGAATGGGGTCTTAGTATTCTACACATTTGTAAAGCTGAAATAAATAAATAAAGCAACCTATTATTAAACTTCTAGAAAAATTATGAATACATAATTATCCAAAAATCATACTAAATCCAATATATTTAGATTCCTTTGTTATTATGTTTTATTGAATAAAATTTTCTCCAAATTGTATGCTAGTGAATATATTTTTCTATTTATTTATTCTTTTTTTTAATACAAATGGTATATATGGCGGGATTGATGCCAGAACATTCTCTAGCAGAAAACGTTTGGGCACAGCAGACATCGACTATCTGTCAATTGGTTTCATGATAGCGTGTTGAAATCGTCCGCGGCCCTGAATACGTTTTGCTTCGACCTCAAAAGTACCGTCAACATCCGTACCGGCGCCATATAGACATTATTGTACGACGGCGCTAATATTGTACGACAACAGTACTTGATGAACTTCAACACGCATTTTAGATTTTACTCGTCTGATTTTCCAAATGTACCACATTTATCAAAGCTTCGCTTGGCTTTGATACTTGGCTTGGCACTGATATTAATTTATATCGTTGAAAATAGAAAAAAATATTTTTTAAATGTATAGTTGCCTTTATAGGTTAGTTGCAGGTATATCATGATAGGTGTGTTGACGGCAGGCGGGGGTTTTTTTATTCTATTTATTTAAACAGAACCACCAACAAGATTACAATGTTATACATAATTTTACATTTTAGACCTTAGGTAAAGAGGAACGATAAAAAAGAGGGAAAATTTTTGATGATAAATATTTACTACAATTTGATTAAGTGTAATATACCTACTAGTATTTTTCTATTATTTTAATTATCTCAAAAATATTCCTAAGTTTTACCCATCATAACATATAGTCGATAAGTTGCAACAATCATCTGACCTGTAACTGCGCTATGTTCATGTCGGTGAGCAGCTGGCGCGACACACGGCGCCGGTCGGCCGCCAGCGGAGCGCCCGCCTTTTCCATGCTGCGCCGCAACATCTCCGTCACCGGCGACACCGCGCGACAACGCCGCTCACGCTGTAACACATACATACATACAGAAATGTATGTACACATACATACATATACGTACATACATACTACCACCAAACTCTGAATAGGAAAGTCAATGACCTCGAATTCACTGTTGCAAGTACGGTTTGAAAAAAAATGTAATCTATCTATATAATATGTATATAAAATTTAAAAACGACACACTGATGAAATAAAAATCTCAGAAACTACCGAACCAATTAACATGGTATTTAGCAGGGAGATAGTAAATTCATCCCCTGTGGGGTAAAACCAGGGGAAATAAGTTGTACGAAACTTCTTCATTTTCGAACTCAGCAATGTGAAAATTCATAATAAGGTTATAGATAGAAGTCAAAATGAACAGGTTTTTAAAAATTCATCCCCCAAAGGCAAACCTAAGGCATTGTAAGTTTGTACGCAACATCGTCATTTTCGAACTTAGAAAATTACTATGTAAGCTTATAGTTAGGAGCAAAACATAATTGTAACATGGGGAGAGAGAGGGAGAGGAAATACGCATACATAAACTATAGTTGCTAAGAGCGGCTGTACTGATTTTAATGGTCTCTGATTTGTTAAACCAACCAAAACTATTAAAGTATCACTCATTCATTGATTATTAGACAATACGAAGTTCACCGGGTCAGTTAGTGTACAATATTTTCAACATTTTATATTGTAGCTAAAGATATATCTTCAAAAGCTATTAAGCCATACATAAATTTATTATAATAAAGTGTAATAGGATAGTTTTATAAAATTCATATTGTAAATACAATTTATCTTATAAATGAGTTATCTATTAATATATAGGTTTGATCTTAAACAAACATAAAATGTACCTCCATTTGAATACGAGCCATTTCCTTTGCTTGAGCCAATGCAATCCTAGCTTCAGTTTGAAGAGTAGCTTGTAGAGCATAGAAGTCAGATTCCTTCAGCTCGATGTGATTTAATGAATGTGTTGACTTTGATTTAGAGGATGGTTTGAGTGACAGAGAAGATGGACGTAATTTTGTACCTGTAAGAAAATTTCATTTTATACCAAAGATTTGAGAATATAATAAAATTGGTTTGATATAATACCAGTGTGGAATAGCCCTAATAAATGCTTATCATTATTACACAGTAAACATGAACATTCAATTAGTTAATTGGATTTGTAATGTTGAGGTTGACATTATCATAATAAAATTGTTATCTATAACTACAATAACATTGCCATGCATACTATTTTTGTTAGTTTAAATCACTATCCAAATAGTTTTCAACAATTTGAGAAATGTTGTTATTGTTTTTTATATGGTATTATATAATTTTAAGCAATATATTATTAAATACAATACAATAAATTAAGCATTTGCAATATGATATTAAACAAAACAAAACGTTTCTATACCTATAATAGATATTATAATGATATGATTATAAGATATCATGCAGCATGTATGAGAGAAAGTAGTTTATGAATCATCTACATACATTAACATACAATTACAGTTACATTACAGCATCGCCTAATACTTACCACTCTGTATTGTGCTCATTTTCTCAAGTTTTGTGATATTGACCGATAAAGGTCTGGTCTGGTATGGGTGATTATAACTAGACTTGCTGTAAATACTGGAGCGAGACAGACTTTTGCTACTACCAGTTAGACTTCTTTCTACATCTGATGCTTGAGATTCATTATCAGATGCCGTTTCATTCATAAAACAAATTTGTAGATTCTTTCCTGCATACACCACAACACAATAGCACAAATTAACCACAGATGATTTGAATTGAATGATATAGTTGATGAATTTTGTATTTTACATGTAGGTGCGGACAATTATGACTGAAATACCACAACCAGTTAATTGAAAAGCAACATTGCCAATGTTAACAAGAGGAAGTTGACATAATCAGAATTGTTCATTTGTTTGGTTATAGTTAAATGCACTGGTGAGCAGATTTAAAAAAGTAAATAATCAAGGAAGTCAATGGAACAGTGGTTTTTGCTGTTTTTTCCTTTTGCTGTTTGTGAACTATAATATTTTATACATTGAATTACACATACTTTGCAAGTCCAGTTGACACTTTTTCAACAAATAATCTTTATCACAACCCTTGTTAGATTTTACATTCGTACATTATATTAATTGATTCCCAGCAATCCAGTGATCTATAAACAATCACATTATAACATACCATTTTGTAGTCTTGAGTGAAGGCTTGGCTTCTTCCCAGGACGGTCGGTATGGCCTAAACTATAATACTCTTCACTTTCTGCTCCCATGGCCAACCTTTTCCTGATTTCTTCTCTGTCATTTCGTTTCTGAAAATAACAGCGAATGGTGTATGAGTTTTAAAAATCTCAAGAATCGTCCTATTACAAACACGGGATGTTTTAATAATTGCTGGTAAACTTCTTACTTTTATATCGTAAGGTTCGTCGTGATTGATAGTGATGATTCTAGTAAATCTGTCTAGAATGTTAGGATTATTGTCGGTTAGTACAGGCCACCCGATCTCTGTTACAGCATATTCATTACTCACAGCCCGGGGACTTAGAGCTAAATTATCACTAGAGCTTAACACTGGTACCGCTGGCGGGTCAGATTTTAATAACTTGCTTTTGAATAAATTCAAGGCTCGTTTGAATCCAGACTTCTTTTCTATACCGACGAATGAAGGTTTTCTCGGCGTTTCCTCCGATGTTTTACTTAGTTTCCTCTTAATATTCGTTATTAAATCTTCGAACATCTTATAAATAATCAGTCTTATATATTTGGCAAGAAATATGGCACTCAATTAACACAACCGAGCTAGTAAAACTTCAAATAATAGGGTAAATAATAAAAAATTATATTGGTTTCATCCAGATTGGTTGCGTTGCGTTGTTTCTGAGGTCTACAAATTGTCAATTCAATTCAAGTTGCTTTTCGTAATTTTCGTTCGTGCACGATTCGTGTCCTGCTGTCATATTTTGACATTTAGAGCAAGGACAGGACAAGCTTGATCTATTTTTCTTCGTGCATTATGGTTAGCTAATGTTCAAGGAACCTTAATTTTACAGACCTCTGACATTCTACTTATTATAATATTATGTTTTATAAAGTCAGTTTAGTTTAGTTTACTTAGTATAATATAAAATAGATCACACTTACTAAACAACAAATATTGTCGACCGATTCGTGGTTGTCATAAGTTATTGTATACAAATCCAAAAGAAACCTTGTATCCTTTTTATAGTGTCTTTGTTCAGAGTTAAAGTAAGGCATTGACGCCATGATGAACAAAACTTTACTAACACTAGTTTACAATTTAGATAAAGTTAAGATTGGTACACAAAATTAGGCAACAGCTTTAAAAACTACACGACATTCACCACAACACAGCTCGCAATACAAAGTATACAGTTACACTAAAATGAACAGCACGCCTGCACCGCTGATTCACCTTAGAAAGCTAACCCACCAGTTATTGTTAACTTAATAGGTATAGGTACATTAAGTGAATGCAATGTAGCGAACGTGGTTTGAAGCAAGAACCTACGATACGATGATACGATATTCCGTTATGTGGTTTAGCGCCACATTTTAAAGTTAACGAACAAGTAGGTAATATAAATTAAACCTAGCTAATTTTTATAACTTTAATAATTGATGGATACCTACTTAATATGTTGAAAATTAATTGTCGCTCATAGTTTTATCAAATATTAGCCAGTTTCGAAAGAAGCAGCTTGTATCAGCCACAAATTAGAGCTATTTTGTGGCTCTATTTTACAAGTAATATGCAAAACTTATTACTTAGGTAGGTATATCTATGTTAACAAGCTCTAGGTCTCTCTCGGCCACAGAACACATACCCTAAATGGCTCTCGGCCTTGTTCACTAATGTGAAAAATTTATAATAAGTTTATTATAAGAAAAATTAAGTCGGAATGATAAATATTAATGATAATACTCACTCGCCTTTCAGCATCCTTTGCAGCCTTCAAATGATTTTCAATTGCGTCCAAATCTAGTTTTGGTAAAGCTGTCTCTATGTTATACACATCGAAGCTATCTGTAATAAATTATTAGTAAAAAACATTAAAAAATTTTCTACCTATGGTACTTTTTCTACAGTAATTTTTATTTATCTTTATACTATATTAAATAGACTTTACATTAAATTTCCAGATTAGATTCTTTCAATAAAATAAACTAATTATTATTTATTAGTACTTATTTTTCCGACTCGAAGTTGGTCATAGATGAATTGCTACCCCTAAAGATAGGTGGTCGCCTCTAGTATAAGTGTAAATGGCAACCAACGGCAACACAATTCCGACCTGAACACAGATTAGTTAGTTACATGTCAGAAGTAGGTAGGTGTGGCGATGGTGGTACCAAGGGCTCGACCACAAAAATGTTCAATAATGTTCTTACAGATAATTTAAATTACATTAATTTATGTACGTTATTTACGATGATTAAATACGTCACGGATTTCAGAATCAATACAACTTAAACTTACCAAACTCATACTCCTTTGGAGTATCATGTTTTCGGACGGATGGATTGCTTTGAGACTTCTTTGCCTCGTTTGTGTGACGCTCCTTTGCTTCACTAAAAAATAGTAAATTATATTGCGACACTATCTTATGTACATTTTCCGTCTTAGAACTTCCAATACTAATAAATAATCCTTTTACTAAACCGCAGTTTGGTGCGCAACGATTTAGCGTAGGTACTTCTCAAGTCTACAGGACATTCAAATAGCCGCTTTTTCATTAGACAACGCGACAATGACATAGCTTGCAATGGTGCGGTCAATACTGTCTCATGAACTTTAAAAATACAAGTTCTAAAATCTGACTATAGAGGCAGCAGCCAATGGATAGAAGCAAAGCTGGTCTCGTCTGATAATATTGGTTGAATCAAATTGTCTTATGCGTGAATAACATACAATTAACAATGACATATCTGCACGTAATGCTACAGCAGTTCAGCATTAATTTTTTTATCGAATTCTGACATTTTAAAATGAAAACCTAAACATAAAATTTTAAAGTAACTGGTATGCATTACTTACATTTGGGTTAAATTTTTACTAAAAATGGCATTAATTCCACTTTTTATTTGCCTGCCATATGCCGTTTGAGTCTCAATGGTTGCGGTAGTTAAAAAACTACAACAGCTTGCAGAACTTGATGTTATCTTGTTAGAATTATTGTCTCTTGCATTAGGCTTTTTACTTTCAGCCCATATTTTGTCTCTCTCTCGCATTTCATTCAGTTTAGGTATGATTTTCCTTAATTCTGTGCTCAACTGTTTTATAGTATTTTCAACGTTATGACTTAAAGCTTCCGTATCATAGTCATTTTCGTAAATTTTAATTTCATCTTTACCATCTGATAAAATAGCATCTGTGATCTTATGATTATCATTATTTTCTAAAAGTAAAAACTTAGGCCTGTTAAGATTCATCTCCGTTCTGGAGTTACTTTCATTCTGCGCATTCATGTCTACATTTTCCTTAACACAATTTAGACTTACATTATTATTTTCAGTTACCTCATCCACTTTTTCACAAACGTCATTTTGTGTCTCTACTAATTTTTTTATCACCTGATTTACAACGTCGCTGATGTTATTGATCGTACTTTCGATTGGCTGTGTAAATGTATCTTTAATATCTTTTCTTAATTCCTCTAAATCGTCTTGAATGTTAATGTTATAATTCAATAGTTGTTTTATTTCATCTTCAATTTCTTTATTAAAGTCACCTATTATATCTTTTGTGTTAAAGTTATTTTCAATGTCAGTTTGAGAGCAACAATCGTAGCTACTTAAATCAACATCATTATTATTATTGTTATTATTATTAGATATCGTCTTTAAAAGATCTGGTATATCATTTTGTGTTTGACTATCTATAATGTTTGTTAAACTGTATTCATCCTTAGATGATTTTTCAAGTTTAAAATTATTTATGTTGTTGTTATTATTATATTTTATGTCAATTGAGGCGTCATTAACGTTTTGGTCAACATCGATAATCTCAGCGTCCAAATCGTCATCCGTCATATCATTTTCGGATTGATAAAAATTTTCTATAGTTGAAGAATAGTCCTGCATATAAAGAAATATGTTATCAAAGTTAGAAAACAGTTTATAAACTTAATTCATCGCATCAAATCTACGCATCAAATCAAATATACGCATTTTACTATTACATTTAAAAATTAACTTTGTAAATAATAATACTATCTATAATCGAACGAACAAAGTTGCCATCGGCTACTGTATGAAAAAATAAGCATGTAGGAGAAAGTCTACTATTGTTGATCCCCACCCCCCAATAATTTACACCTTTTTCGTATTATGCCCTATACTAAACTTCAATTATTTTTTAAATATTTGCTAACTTTAATTTTAGTTATTAAAATTGTCATTTAATAAATTGGCAACGTTTACCAAATTGCTGCTCCTGCCATTTTTTACCAGCTGCTGTTTTAAACCTGCTAGGCTCACAAATAGATTTAAATTAATAAACACGGCGGCTCTCATTTCGTCTTACGTTTTTGTTCCCCCATGGCAAGTTAATGTCATATTAATCTTCTACTTGATAGATAAATATTATATTTTAAACAAAAAGAAATAGCAGTTTTAAAGCAGACAACATTAAAATGACAAAAATTCTAGAGTAAACGCTTAGGGTGTCAATCATTGGGTACTTTACCCTAGGTACGCGAAGTACTGACACGTAACAATATATTTTGTGATACTTAATAGTGAAAATATTGTCATTAATCAGCAATGTATTTCGAGCAAAATCACAACATAAAAATCTCGTTATATACTAACTGCTATGCTTGCTTATACTAATGTACTGGGGCTTCTGTTGTGTTTCGATTAAAAGTTACACTTCACGGGTTTCTTTGACGATGCAAAATTTTACCTGTAAAGTATGCGCTAAATGCTGGAAGCCGGGGTAGTTCGGATTTACTATTCCTCTCGGTACAGGCTTTGTGTCGTTTTCAGACATTTCATCTGTATCTGATTTTTCCAATGTCGCTTCCACATTAATAGATACCGAACTGTTAGCATTGACTGAAATTAAAAAGTTATAAGAGAACATTAAAGAAAGTTTAAATCTTGCCATGCTATTTGATCCAGAAATTGCATTAAATATTCATTAGGAACATACATAAAAACTTTTCTCGACTCCTCGACACGTCTTTGTCCAGAATACGCCCCGGAGTATTATCGTTTGAATTTATAATGTTTCGAGTTTGACTATTAATTCGGTACTGTCTGTTACAAACCGTTGATTCTACATTATCTTTAGATTTCCAAGTAGCGTCTGCTTTGGTTGTCTTTCTGTTTTCAACAATTTCTACGTTTTCACTCGATTCATAAATAGTGTTATAATTGGATTGTAAGAAAGTATCGTTTTCGATGTTATCTGGCACTACATTCACACCATCCGACACTCTCCAGATTTGATTACTATCACGGTTGCTTTGATGCACTACTTCATTGTTATTTTTTGCGACCACATTGCCGTTGTCAATAGCTTGGTTGATCCTCATGCTTTCCTGTAAAAAGAAAAAGGAATTATTGGAAGAATTATGTACGAGTAGGTTTAAGTTAAGTTAATTTAGAATTAATTATATGACAGGATTAAGCTGTGTTGTAAAGAGCTCAACGATCTCCAACAAGAAGGACCTTACACCTCAGCATCGACCGTTGTTTACCAGGATACAAACCTAGCTGGTAATTTATTTGTAACTAGCCGACTAACGAGCTAACGATCCATCAAATGTTACATCAGCAACAAGTCGTCACCGATGTGTTGTGGACCAAGAAATAAGAGAGAGAAAGAAAGAAAGAGCTGACTCCAAAGCCTCCAGGCGGAACACGATGAGTCGTTTGACTCAAGCAAGAGTGTGGTGGCTAGTCAGGCAGGCTTCACAGAAAGATAATAATACCAGTAATAATAATAATTAATGAGTGAGGTAATAAAATCTTAATATTGATAATCTAATCCTTATGTGAAGTCTTACCACCAAGCGACGGTTTGTCGCCTCTTACAACACCCCAGCTAGATAACAGGCATGAGATTTAGTTCAATACAATACGGCAGTTGTTGAGCTGGCGTGGGCTCATGAGTATTAGCATATCTAATGGCAGTATCCAAAAACCAGTATTAGCATATCTAATGGCAGTTAAATTTTTGTGTCAAGTACTTATGTTTTTATATATTTTCGTGGAAAGAAATGTTATGAAATTGTAAAAAAATAATTTTGAAATCACTATTGCATAAATAAAAAACAAGCAGTTTAAGAAAACTATGTTTACCTTATGTGACAAGCACAATTTTAAAATCCGATTTTTAACAAAGTTTGTTTGGCTAAATTACTGTGGCTTACAAAAGACTGAAACAATGGAGTCATTATTAATTGGGGCTACGAGTTTTAAAAACCCCAATGTGATGTATTCTTTGTGTAATAAAACCCTTACCCATACTTATTTTAATTTATTTCTCGAATTTATTTATGTATAAATCTTTTTTTACCGTAGTAGTACACGCTGGTTATCCACTAGTTAATAATATTAATAAATATAATTACTTGATATTGATGTAATTATAGCATTGTGCCACACAACACAGAAACTCTCAGTGGTTTAACTGTGTTTAATCTGAAGGTCATACCTATCTTGATAAAATTGAATCGACATCTAATTATTTGACCCTGGTTCCATAAAATAATATTATTATGTTCATTAGTAATCAAGTTTGTCCAATTAAGTAGTTACTTAATAGTGTCGCGTGAAAATCAGTGCAGGCGTTAATTTTTTCGTTTGCACTTGTCGACCGTTACGGCGTCACAGCTAAAGTTACTACAGTACTACATACTTTTTGTCAGGTTTCGATCGACATATTAAATAATATAACTCTCGTTTCGTCATTTTAAGGTCATATGCCATTTTCGTGCCACCAATCTTGCATTACTTGTTTTTGTGCCACTGAAGTCGGTAGCTTGTCAATTTGTTTACAGTGATACGATGCATTATCATGCACAAAAATGCTGTTAGCAAGTATATTAGGTAGGAGTTTTTCTTGCATACATATTGTGAAATTATTCGCGTCCATTTCGTTATGATAATCGCATGTTTTCATTTTTAATCTGGCAATTCTTTTCATAGTTTTCATATCTTGAACATCATTATGGCGTTATCAACTGTTTTTCCATTTTTTTTCATTCAAAGAATTTCATTAACTTGTATAAAAATTACGTTTACCGTAGACTGTGTAGGACCTATGCTCTTTTATTCATTGTAGAGATAGCGACACAAATCAACGAACGTAAAATAAATCAACAGAAACAATAAAATACGAAAATAAATCAACAACAAACTCGAGAACGGACGGCAGCACAAAAATGAACGTACTATCTTTCTTGCTATCCGTACTAATTGAGGCGCGGTACGATGAAGCGAGGCGGAGGTAGGGACATTCTTGAAATGAACGAGTAGTAGATACCTAAATAACATTCCAGCCAAACTATAATTACTAGGTATCGTCAGTCTCCGTTCAAATTTTAATTGCGACATCTTAGGAAAGGAGGTCAGCAAAAAAGTGGTGAAATTTTAACTAAGTTGCATGTCACGTAGCTCATTTGCCGTCATCAACACTTTAGCTGTGCATAAAAATATGCACGGTCGCCGTCCGCATCTCGACCGTAAAGTCGTAAAGCTAGGATTTGCATCAAATATCCTCATTTTATCTCAAGTAAACTTAAGTTACATTTGTACATGTACGTTTAAGAGATTCTACGAGCATACTCGTCGTCCGTTTTCAACTGTTTTTATTTTATAACGTAATTTTCATGCAGAAGATTTGTGAAAATATACGGGTCGGTAACAAAGTTAAGCAAAAGTTTTTCAAGAGATCATTTGAGGGTGAATCTTGAAAGCCTAAATTAAAGTACCCGTAGTATAATTAAAGTATTTTTTATGTTACTTCATGTACATACTAGGGCACGACAATTATAATATTTAGAGTTAAAAGTAAGATATAAATAGTGGAAAATAATCTCAAAGGTATGAAAATTGATGCCCCTGGCGTGTCTTTTACCTATTTCGTGAACAAGTTGCTAAATAAGCTGCTGTTGATTCCCGTTGATTCCCGTGGCCGTGGTATTTAAATAAGATAAAGTTTTGTATTAATTTTGTTACATTATACCTAGTTGAAGCGCTCATAGCCCGGCTTGCGTGATCCTGAGTGATCGACAAACGAGCGCGGTCGGTAATTGGATGGGTGACCGCTAATGGAAAAAGAGTTTTTGAGCGTTCTTCGGAGCTTGAGAGCTTCGGAGGTTGGCCACAAACCCCTCCACCTACTGGAGTAGCGTGGTGGAGTATGCTCTAGGCCTCCTCAAGCGGAGAGACCCGTGTCCAGTAGTGAGCCACTAATGGGTTGAAGCCACCTAGTTAATTTGAAATGATTTAATCAATAAAATGTCATACTAAGGCATTACCTACTTAGGAATTTTAAGTATTATGAAACTAGATTACTGCTAGGTACGGCCAACTAAAATGAAAATTGAAATGTCTTTGGAACGAATCATACAAAAGTGATGCCTATTCGATATTGAAAAGTTCATTATAATTTCACGGTAGGTACCTACCTAGGTAAAATCTGCACCAAGGGAATCAACTCAATATGCTGAATCTGAAGATTGACCCCTGAATGTAAGCTTGTTAAATTATTTATAATAATAAAACAGTGACGGGGCCAAAATCAGTTGTAGGTATATTATTATATTTTTTCGAATTTAATTTAATTTTACTTGGCGAAATTTAATAATGATAGATACAATTTTATACATAGTATTTTTTTCAATTGCGTGTAGTAATTAGGGATTAGTAGGTATATCTATATACTATGTCATAAATACAAAGGAAAGCGACGGCGGGTTACCTACTTAAAGTAGTCATAGTCATACCTACAAAGTAAATACGCAAACGTTAGTAGAACTTCTGGAATATTTAACTTCGAATTTAATTAAATTCAATCCAACATCAACTCCTAAGTAACGACCTTAATGTCGACTAATTTCGTGGCGAAATATAAACGGTATAATCTTGCCGCTGCTTAATTTGTACTTTCTGTTTGTTTTTAGACTACAGAGCAATACTGTCGAATAATTAATTTAATTTTCAATATCAATTTCTTCCTTTCTCTCATGTTTCTGGGCCGAAGAATGGATTTTGCGCTATTGATGTCTATGGGCGACTGTGACTACTTAAATACCGTCAGGTAGATTGTCCGTTATTAACTCAGAGTCACTAACGGTTACTTATATCAGAATTTAAATTCTGTACTAAGGAGTGTTTATGTAACCGTTAGTGATTCTGAGTTGGGACGTAAGGGTCTCGGCGCTTTGCTTCAGACAGACGGACGAACAGACGGACTGACGGACGGACATGACGAAACTATAAGTGTTCTGATTTTACTTCGGAACCCTAAAAAGAGTTACATATTGTGTTACAAATGATAGAATCAAATCTCTCCTATCAAACAACATAGAGTTCGCAACAACGACACAAAAATAACAATCATTTTATACTTAATCACTTGTTGAAACAATTGCTTTTTTTCCTGAACCATTTAATCTTTTGTTAATAGAACTTAATCTGTATACTTATTTTATTTAATTGAAGCTTATTTTATAATACTTATAACAGAACATTTTCTTTAGGTTTGGTACCTAATAATGGGGAAGCTCCCATTTCTCTTAAAGAAAGTAGAGAAATCTCTACACTTTAGTTTTCGTGAAAATGGACATGAAGCAATATGAAATTAATAATAAAGTTTAATTAATTTCCTTCAATAGATAGTTATCTTTATAGCCAGCATCGAAACTGACAATATTAATAAGTACTTACTAGACTCTCAAACATCGGTAGTACGTATTGCATTACTTATTCATGCTCCAATTTCATTTGCATCCACGTTTCATGTTGAAAATACCTCTACAAATATTTTTATTTTGTACGTACTTTTTGAATTCGTAAAACCTTGTAAAATGCATCCGAAATATTTACTCAAACGTCACAGAAAATATTTTTTGTGTAGAAAAATAAATCGAATTACACTCGTTAAAGCGTTATACATTCAAAGCCTTTGTATTAATAGCAATATATTAATAATATATAAGCGACGACCCGTGTGGCGCAATGGTTACCATGCCGGATCGCCGCGCCAAGGGTCCTGGGTTCGATTCCCAGCTAGGCAGAAATTTGAATAATGAGTTTGAATTTCTGTTCTCGGTCTGAGTGTGAATGTCCTTGTCTTGTGTGTTGTCCATGGCACCCACAACACAGGGAATCCTAGTGTAGGGCTATGAGTGTGAAGCGTTATTTATTTATTTAATTATTTATTATATTTAAAACAATACAACCTAATACAATATAATCAATTTTTTAGGACTAAAGAGAAATCACCTCCGTACCTATTACTAAAGAAAATTCTTATCTCTTCTAAGAAAGTGATAAAGCATGTACAACCTAAGTGAAGAAAAATCGCCTGCTCTAGATTTTCGGGAACAGCAGGTTCGCATTACGCCATATTGCAAAAACCTGTAACCCCAGCGCACGACGGTCGTAAGGTTATTTTCACCCGGAGTGATGTAATATTATTAGTGTTAAAGACAAAGTGTGGAAAATATTCTTGCTGGAAATAATCCACACGATTTAGAGCACACTTAGAGCTTACAGTGTCATGTCGCCGCGAACAGGCTAGCCAAAGTTAGTCTATGAGACTAGGTAAAGCAGCGAGCATGGGTCATGGCAGGCGGCCAACAAATTGATTTTTTGCCTATAGACGTCCGTAATCTTCTTATTAATCCTTACCCATTCAGAACCGCATTTGATTAAAGTTTTATTATGTACTTTACGTAGGTGAGTGCTTAAGCGATTTAGTTCTATAAAATAGTCTGAATATAAACTAGCTTTTGCCTAGCTCACTCTCATTTTACTTAAATGGGTATTGCGCCTCATGGATGTAGATAGATAAACGTCCACGTATGTACACCCATCATATTTAAGTATGATTCTTTCATACCTTCCTTT
The DNA here is from genome assembly GCA_963932265.1 of Thymelicus lineola. Taxonomy (NCBI): domain Eukaryota; kingdom Metazoa; phylum Arthropoda; class Insecta; order Lepidoptera; family Hesperiidae; genus Thymelicus; species Thymelicus lineola. Next base: position 7,024,893 of record OZ010683.1, on the reverse strand, counting down.
TATACTCCTTACGTTCGTTTAATGTCACCTTACTGAGTTGTACTCCCCGTATCAAAAATGTTTTGTATCTTAATTAATATCCTTACCAAACCAAGTAACAAAATAGAGCAATTTTCCTTTATACTTGTTAATTGTTGGGCCATAACGGCCTTTGTTTAGTGTCGGCAATTTGACGCAAACTGAGAACCTTCGTCCTTTGTGCAAAAACAAACACAAACAAAGTCTCCACTTTAGAACTCATCCAATTTTATTCTGTTATTATTTGTTTGGATACTAAAATGAACCTCGGTACGTGAATAAAGAATATACCTACGCCATAACATAGTACTTTAATATTTTCTGTACCCAAGCAAGCCCGTGCCGTAAAAGTATTGTGTTCGGCATTGACTGAAAGGATTTACTATATACTCACGCAACCTTTTATTCTCAACACGGGCCACGGCATGCGGCATGCCAAACTTAGTTGTCTTGTGATTTCATTTTACTGACCACTTTTATTGTGAGAAACATACGAAGTACTTGTTCATTTGTAGATAGATATATGGAAATCATGAATACACGTTTGTGCTTATCTAATTTGCGTGAAATTTTTGGCACCTGATCGCATCATAGTTATACATACATACCTACTATACCTACTGAAATGAAGTTGATTTTCAGTTTGGAGCCGTGATATTAGTTGGAGTGGTAACATGGTGACGCCACATCAAACGGTCACATGGTAAATTCTAGTAAATTGGCAATAAGAGCCTCTGGTACTGCCTAGATTGATTGATTGTTGATCAATATACAAAAATGGCCAAAAATTAATAGTAGGTAGGTACCAAAAATGTATGACGTAGGTATCTGTTATGAATGAATGAATGAATGATGTATGAATGAATGTATTTGCTAAAGTATGCGTACATATTATAAGATCACAAATAGTACATTAAAATCCAGCACACTTTGCCGGTGGAACCAGCTTACAAATGTCAGAATAAATTACAAAACAAATCCTAATGTTGTCCAAATAATTCTGACCAAAGTAATGATGTAACTAAAACCTACAATATGCCATAAAAAATAACCTACAACATGTTATCTACTATATTTATGTATGAATCAGAATAAAAGCCTTAACTACCTCATTGAACTCGCGCAATGTAATGTCAGACATGTTCTTTTGTACATTTTTAAACATAAACTTAATATTATACCTACTGTATGATACTGTCCTCTCGTGAATTAAAAATGTAGATTTAAATGATTTTTCCTCTGAAGTAGCTAAAGTAACTTCTATATAATAAGACTATTATAATATTGTCCAATATTTCCTTTGTTCTTCGTTAAAGAAACTTCGGAACAAGTGAAGGCATGTTATTGCTTCAATTTCATTTTCTAAAGTCCTGTATTAATTACTGGCGAAGGAATTTATGTTGCCGAAGAAAAGTGCACTTGTATACTAACCTTCTATGTCAAGGACTTGTTCTCTACTGTAGTGGCGCTCTTGCGGTATAAAATAGGTACTAAGTATTCTTATGTAAATAAATTAATATTTGAATTTGCTTTACTGGAAAACTTTATGTTAATATGATTCTATCAACTAATATTAAGCAGCTTAAGTACACTATACCCATCTATTGCTTCAGTTTTTGTATAGATTCCTAAATTAATTTATTTAAATTTAAATTATTTTATTGTAAACCTAAAAACTAATTACTTAGATCACAATGGGCGGAATTAATGCCTGATGGCATTCTCCACCAGTCAACCATGGGCAATTGATAAAAGTTGTCGTTTGTAAATTCCCTGATTAAAAATAGCCCATTTTACTCAGAAAGTTGTTATAATATTGTATTATGGTCAGTTATTATAGTCAGTTGTTATAATATTATAATAGTTTAAATTATTTTTAATAGCAATGGAATAAAATATGTTTGTTCCTTTACCATGCATAAATGAGGTTCAATAACTTTATTCCTCATAAAAACAAATCGTGTCATAGTACCTACATGAGAACATTAAATTATCCTTACAATACAAATACAATATGTATACGTATGTATATAAACCCTAAACTTTACTTAATACTTTATTTCAGTTATTTGTCCCAATTTAACATAATTTATGATCGACCCTATAATATCATTAAAGGCCAGAGTAGGTACCTACTTCTCAAGCCCTAAATCGATAGGGTTTCGTCATTTATGAGTTCGAAAAGGCAAAGTCCAACTCTATCATCAGAATAGCTCTATGATAATTATCATAAAACTGCATTATAATGTTGCGATCGATTTACATACCTACTTATATTTATCGATTAAGATACATACATACCTACTCTACTCATACAGAATTTATGCTCAATCGAACACCGGGTCAAATGTTAATTGCAAGAATTGATTCCATGCAGTCAGGTGAAATAAAATAAAAGCTTTTAATATAATTTGATTTGAAAACTCGGCTAGTAGAGGCAGAAAATGCAACTGGTAAACTGATAAACAAAAATGCGCTCGTGAAAATAGTGATACGAGTAATGAAAATAAACCGTATAATGAAAGTGTAAAGAGACGATTATAAAAGACTAGGAAATCGCCCTCGCTTCGCTTCGTGAAAAATAGTAAAAACAATATAATATAGCCTATGTCACCCGGGGATAGTGTAGCTTCCCAACAGTGAAATAATTTTTCAAATCGGTTCAGTAGTTTCAGAGCCTATTCAATGCAAACAAACAATCAAATCTTCCTCCTTTAATTTAAATCCTCTTTATTATATTAGTATAGAAGTACTTATAGATAATCTCAAAACACAACTTTCACTACTTTTGTGTTTCTACTCTTAGGTTTGCTCTCGAAAATTACTCATTCTCAGTTATTAATAATTAATTTGGTCATTATAGGAGGTATGTATTCAATATTTGATGTTCATGAATAATTGGCTAAGTAACGTTCTCTTTTGTTTAAAAACTCTACGTCCTACATTTCTTCTTGATAAATATTGATTATTGAATATTGTTCACCAATCTTGGACCAACAAGTGTGATTTTTTTATTAATTAAAAAAATAATCTTCACACTTTGCACTCCATCAAAGAAATTTCATTGTTATTAGATATTATCAAGAACAACAAAACCACCGCAAAACAACGACGAATCAAAAAACCTCCTTCTGCTAATTCCTGCAGATACAAACCTGTAGTCACATCTCCTGCAGGTCCCTCCATAATTCCATAAAATGGTTTCATAACATAATTAACGACCGAAGAAGTAACTTCGAAATATCTTGAAGCGGATGTATTGCGTCGATAATACATATAATAGAATATCGATCTTGATACCAATTTCATTTTGATTTTTTCACATAATAATATGAAGAATTTAATGACATCAAAAATAAAAAAATTCTTCATAATGAGTGCTGACTGCTGGCAGACTGATATCAAATTAAATCAAATCAAATATCTTTATTCATATAGGTATCACTGATACACTTATGCACGTCATTTTTTAATCTACCAGCTTTTCGGAAAGGTGCTTTGTCATGGAGGAGAAGAAAAGCCGTAAAGTAACTCCTCAGCACATCTTTTAAAATAACGAAAAGTTACATAATATGTTACAGTATAACATACGCAGAACTGGATGCGGTATTAATTTCCAGGTGTCTTTGTCATTAGTTTAGTACATTCATTTATACTATCCTTTGCCTACTAGCTGATATTTCACAGATCTCTTAAATATTTGAATAGGCAAATCACGAAAACGTACACCGAGCCCCATATAAGAACGTTGTACCTTACTTAGGCTCATTTCGCGAATTCAATTAATAAATGGCCCTGATTGCCCTTTTCTACAAAACAAATATCGCATCAATGTCAACCGCTGAATGCCACATCAAATACAACAGGACAGCTATGAGTATATGCAAAACAAACAAGCAGTCTCTACATCAGTAAACTTATCTTTCTAATGGCAGAAACTGACCTACTTGGTTTACTCGCGAGAGCCGATATATTGGTGCCCTATCTTCAGGGTTTAGAATCTAAGGTGACACCCGAAAAGAACCGTGGATTTTTCCATAGTTAGAATTTCATCATTTAATTTGAGGTTTTTACTAACATTCCTTACATAGGAGATCCTATTTTTATTTCTAATTCAATTGACATGGGCAGATTTTACATTTAATCTTTTGTGATTTTACGCTATACTTGTGACGCGACGTGGTTGATGCAAATTTCAGCGTTCTTAGGGCCCTGGGTTTCAATTCACAATAAGGCTTTTAGGCTTTGAAGCTTTTGGGGTTCTGCTTTGAAATCCTTGTTTCCATTCTATAATGGCCCAGTACATGGCTTGGGTCTTTGCTCATAATTAAGGAGTGTTCTCATTGTAGGTGTAAGGATCAATTTTCTGGAAACGAACCGAGGGCAGAATACTAGTAATGGTCATAGCGCACATATCAACTCGGAAAGGGATCGGCACCGGATCGCCTCGCCGTCAACCTAACGTAGGCGCGTTATAACCCGCCGTCAACCTAACGTAAGCGCGTTATAACCGACCAACAGCTCCAAATCGACTCGGTTACGGCTAGGCGACGCCGCGCTTACGGCTCGCCGGCCGCTGGTTGACGGAATGAATGACAGCTGTTCGCCGACGCAGCGGTAGCCGCGGCGCCGCGGCGCGGGGCGTGCACGAGGAAACGGAAAGGCGAAGGATAGCGTACGGTGAGACGTAAGCGCGGGTACGGCAAGTCGTCCACGCACCGTACCGCGGTTCGTGAGCTTGTCTCGAGGCGAGGCGATTACGTTACGAATCCGATAAGTGTGCTTTACAGTAGGGAGTTTCATACAAAGAATACTGACATGCAAGAGTTGATACGTTTACGTTCCGTTTACGAGTTGATATGTGTGCTACGACCATAAGTCGTAACTAATAAGTTTGACCTAAATCGAATTTCAAACAGTCACGCAGCCTGACATTTATTTTTACTTACTTTTACTTAACTACATTTAAAACTGTTGGTAACATTTTTTTTAAATACAATAAATACTTAAATATTTAAGACTTAATTAGATTCCTTAACGCACAGATTGAATTATTTGTATTATATGAGCTACTAAACATGACAGGATTAATAGGAATAGTGGGATAGACCCTAATATACTAGGTAAATATAATCGCGACAAAACAAATAGAAATGTTTATATGGGTAGAGAGATACCAAAAATTGCTCTCGACCCGGAGTCGGTATGCCGCCAATAGATGACTATGTAGCCCGAGCAAGGGATACAGTGTTCGATTCCCGCTCGAGGCAGATAAATATTTTATGATGTCTCATTTGCGTGTCCAAGCCACCCACAAAACATTTATCTATACTAATATTACCTATAAAGAGGAAAGATTTGATTGTTTGTTTGCATTGGGCTCCGAAACTACCAAACCGATTTGAAAAATTCTTTCACCGTTGGGAAGCTATACTATCCCCGGGTGACAAGCTATATTGTATATTTTTTCTTACTACTTTTCCCGAAGCGAAGCGAGGGCGATTTCCTAGTTTCTTAATAAAATACGATCTCTATATAAAACTCATTAACGGCCTACATAAAGTACGGATCGCTCTCCGTAATTGAAACCTGGAGTATGCACAGCTATACATATAGCTATAAGCTTCTGTGCTTATTAATAGAGATAGATTTTGTTATTTATATTATGGTGGGCGGATTTGACTAAACTTGTATAATATTGTACTCCCACAGTTCAATGTTGTAATGCCAACGTTGGTTGACGTATTTATAATCCAATGTTTAATCTTTAGTTGTGTTTTGAACAGGTTAAACATCATTAATTCTTCAAAACTCTTTAAGGGATAGATACTCTGATATAACATCGTATTGGATAGCATCCGCGTATAGTTATATGTTCTGTAATTCATGAGTCTGTAGTCATAAGGTCGATACATACCTACGTAACGTGTTTTTACCCCATACGGGACGGGACGTGAAATTTTGGAAACATTTAGTAGAAAATGTAAACGATAGTGCATACGCCACGGAGGCACGTACGGTACGGGAACGCCCCGTTCGGGAACGAGAACGGAGCACGCACTTATATTCATGCTCCATCCACATCCCGTCTCCGTCTCGTCCACGTTACGTATGCAGCGACCTTCTCTCCGTAGCACGTTCGATACATTTCACGTACCGCGCTTCAGCTACGTCCTTGGCTCAGTGCAGCCTGGTTTTATTTACAGACCAGTTGTTTCAGACAATGCAGGTCAAGTTGTTTTCAATGATCATTAATTAATAAATATTAGCTCGTAAAATTCTTACTGTTTGCACCTCTACCTACGCGTTTCTTGAACGTCTGTGTCCTCTACCCTTAGGTTGTCTGGTAGAAATCGCTATTACAACGATAAAACCGTCTATTGTGTCGATACTACTTACATTGTTATATTTTATGTACTTCTAGTTTGAACAATAAAGAGTATTATATTGTATTGTATTTTATTGTATTGTCACTCGCTTCACTTCGGTTATATCTTTATTATTATTATTATTGTATGGAAATAACCGGCAAACGAGCTGACAATGATGGTATCATGACATCAGCAACACCAAATGCATCACTGATGCGTTGCCGACCAAAAAAGAGAGAAGAAAAAGAAACGAAAGAACTGGCTTTAAATGCCTTATATGAATTGAAATAAACCAAAAACTAAACCTTGAGCTTACTTTTAATACCACGAACTCATATATATATACTCGTATTATACATCGAATAGAAACCGATCTCATTACAAGACCTTTTTGCGATGTATAATATGTAGGAAGAAGGAATGTAAATTGCTACTATAGGGCTGCGTTCAGCGTATAATGTTCTCTGGGGGCTACAAAACGTGTACCTTCTTCGTGTTATTAGAATTGCGGCATTCGATGGGCTACGCTGTGTATTGATTAGTACAACAACGTGAAGACGTTTCGGTCACTTTTAGAGCTCGGAAAATACTATCGCACCGGGGTAATTTGAAAAATTATTAGCACATTTATTTCTAAGTCCCTAAGTCATGAAGGTACGTATGTAACAAAAAAAATCTAATCAAAAACCTTTATTCGTCTATGTATTTATACTTATATGCTTAAGTAAGAGCCATTAATAATTTTATAAACAGATCTTGTCACAATCCCACCAAGTGTAAGTTCGTCGTTTAGCAGATATCAATGATATTAAAAATAAAACAAATGAATGGTTTCACAAGCTTGCTTTCTTAACAGTTACAAAGAGTAAAATAGCTGCAGTCAATGAAATCAGAAGAACTGATGTAAGTTGACGAAGCCGCGCCGAATTTATAGATTTTCTTAATTCTTTAATTGCACCTGACACATGGCGTCTCTTCATATGTGGACCTACCAACGGCTCGCGGTTACATTTGCCAAAAATATTACGGAACAAAATATAAAGGAACTTTTATTTTATTATTTTTTTTTATTTTTTTTTCATCCTACTAATATTATAAATATTTAGAAGATATTTGTATTTCCATCACGCGCTAACCGTTGTACGGATTAAAATTTAAAATGAAACTTGGCATACGGATCGACCATGCTCAGGTTTAGAACATAAGATACAGCCTAGTTTTTAATGTTTTTATATGTTTGAAGTGTATAAATATTTGTGATTTCGTTTTATGAAACCACGCTTCCACAGGCGAAGCCACGAGTGGAAACTAATCAAAGTCAAAGTCAAAGTCAAAATATTTTATTCATATAGGTATCATTGATACACTTATGCACGTCATTTTTTTGGCTTTTCGGAAGGTGCTTTGTCATGGAGGAGAAGAAAAGCCTAAAGAAACTCCTCAGCACATCTTTTAAAAAAATATTACAAAAAAGATATTATCATACAAAAGTTTACTATTCTGAGTGGAACTGGTTGCAGAGCTAATCATTTCCATGCGTCTTTGTCATTTAAATACTCGTCTACACTATACTACGAATAATACTTTACGTATCAATAAAGAGAGCAGATAACCAATAGTAAATTATAAAATTTTTAATAGATACATAATTATTTACTCAAAATGTTCAATTATGAAGGCAGTGCGAGGACTAGGTATATTTTATTCAACGAAACACCACTCAAGCTCAAGCAATCCTCTTGTTATTATGCCATTAAATGTGAAATTAAAAAGGTTTGCTTTCTGCATCATCATTTTTTTTAATATTAATAAATGTTTGCGTGGAATGCATTGCAGTCTAGCTGTTGCTTTAATTTCCTTCAACCCAACTAGTGATGTAATTTCCTAGACTTATAACTTTGTACCTACTTCAAAGTTTGTAGTAATGCTTCTAGGAAGCTTTTAGGAATTTGAGGTATGTTTGTCCGTCACATCATACGTGAAAAATTAAGCTACACGATATTATTAGATAGTCATATATTATGAATTTAAAAGGGAAACTATCATAACAGACTAGACTAAAGTAGTTAACGAATAATAGTGGATGAACTGAAAATCACGGAGCCGTACATAATGAGTGGCCAAGTACTTTTTTATTTTTTTTATTACATGAAATAAGTTAGTGCTTGACAAAAATCTTGACAACAATTGTACTTTTAATAGTATAGGTATAATTATAGCCACCTGAAAATAACCTAACAATTAAAAATAATTTATATCTATATATATAAACACAAAAAATGTTTGTACGGATGTCCTTTATAGACTCTGAAACCATCCAACCGATATGCCTCAAAATGGTTTCATTTGAAAGGCAATCCGAACGTGGTTTGAGACTATTAAAACAATGCGTTAGGCACATTCGGTTCAATGATAAAATCGATTTTCTATTTTTCCCACACAACTATTTGAAGATAATATAAGATAGCGCTTCAACGTAAACTTCATTGTGATCTGAAATTTATTTATTTATTTATTACATTTTATTGCACACCAAATTTACAGAGTCAGTAAAAGCTTTACAATGTTAATATTATTAGTGCACAAATGGCGATCTTATCGCTAAATAGCGATCTCTTCCAGATAACCTTTGGGAAGTTGACGAAGGGAAAATTTATTGGATATTGGGTAGGGTGTAAAGTGTAATATCCTACTCATAAAATAAAATAATAGCGTAGCGTAAATTTTAGCGTAGTGGAACACGCTGGCTATCCACTAGTACAAAATATAAAAGAAACCTCACTTTCGTAGTGGAATATTTTCCTATTAACCCAACACTAAGCTATCTAATATCGACCAATCCGTCATATTATCTACTTAAACTAATATGGTATCCATGCGTGGGTACTAAATAACGTAGGCGACACATAAAAGAAAGTGAGAAAGATTATAGACATTATAACTCAGAACAACAAAATTAAATAATCACTAATGAAAATCCTAACACTGCGTATTAATTTCATGGGATAAAAATATTTTCATATTTAAAATTATATTAATTATATAAATTCTAGAAATCCATAAATTGCCCGTGTCGATGTTCATGTTCGAATATAATCATCAAGGGTCAAAGCTTTTACTAAGTTAGTGCCCTTACCATCTACAAATTTATTGCCACTTACCTTCAGGTGGGAGATTAAAAATGCCTTAGATTATGAAATTCGCAATATAAACCAAAATAAACCAGTTTAAAACCTTTACCCTAACCTTTGTTTTTAACCTAAAGTCTATAATAGTAAAAACCAAGCTATTTTTACAAGCACGAAGTGTGGCAAAGATCACTACAAGTCAGTCGAAATTTCTATATTTATCTGTCATATACATGTCAACCACATCGTAAGGTATGAGCTTGGGTTCTCTCACTCGACAGGTTATTCCTAAGTGAGCTAACTAATACAATCAAATACATACACATTAACTTTTCATTTTGCGCCAATCTTAACACAACATTAATAACAATAACTGTTGTAATAAAACCACTAATATATGAGGATGTGGGCGTGCTTGTGAGGTATTTAACTACACAAGCTGTAAGTGAAATTGGAGTGACCCGACGCGCCCTCCGCCCTTTCCTTGTTAATGGGTATTACAATGATGGATAACTCAAGCACGTCCCAGCACTACGGTTCGGTAAACTCACACGACAAAATAAGTAATAACGTCGGATACACAACCTCATAAATATTTACTCTAGTATGGCTGGCCTGTCGTGAGAGGCAATGTTATAATAAACCTTTATAATGAAGGTCGAACTTATAAGGACTTCAGAATGTTCTCTATTTCGGCTTCAAATTAAAAGCGCTGCTTTATTTTTGGTTGGCAACGTATCGGAGAGGCATGAAATACAGAGTGGGAAAATACAAATGCATAACCAATGTTGACGTAGCGTAGTACTTTACTAAACTCAAACTTTTCCGTATCCCATTGTTAAACATCACTCTCTACTCAGTACTCAGTTTAACTATCATTAACTAGAAGTGTATTGCTATACAACCATCATAGCCATTAATGTATACAAGATGTGCCATTAATGTATAAAAGATGTGTGTGAGCTCCAATAAAAGATGTGCTGAGGAGTTTCTCTACGGCTTTTCTCCTCCTCCATGACAAAGCAACTTTCCAAAAAGCTGATGGATTTAAAAAATAACGTGTTTAAATGTATCAGTGATACCTAAATTAATAAAAGTTTTTGAATTTTGACTACAGAACGCCAAAGAAAACCTAGTCGTTAGTTCCAAAAATTAGTATAATAAACCAAGTTTTCAGCTTCATAGATTGGTTTAAAATAAAAAAATTATGAAACACAAATTAATCAGACAGATTTTTTGTTTCTTAATACTTAACTAGAGAAAGAAATAAAAAAAATATATAATAGAACAATGAACCTAAAACTAAAAACCTTACTAGAGAAATAACATCGTATTTAAATGACTCAGTAAAAGTGAGTGCTACACTGTTATAAAATCACTCGGCATTTAAATTTATACCTGTAGTGCAAGTGGATACTAAAAATAAATATTAATATCTGTGTCCGAGGTGCCACTTAACCTGAAAGGCAGACAACTATTGTGTAGTGTCTAAACTCAGGTTGAATAAAAATATCTTACGGAACACTGAGCTTTCTTATACGAACAAAGCGATTATATTAATAAAAATAGCTTATTCATCTATTTTTTTAATACTGTCTACAGCAAATATCACGACACAGAGAATCCTAGGGTGGGGCGTTATATATTTATGTATGTAGGTATATATGCATAAGATTCCGTATATAGCAAAATGGAATGGATTGCTGACAAAAGAAAAGTTGATGAGTTTTAAGTCAAGTTCAAGTGCTTTCAATGGGCTTTTAACGAACTCTCGGGCATCGCGATAGAAATACATAGGTTAATTGTTAATAGTATTAACCGTATTAACTTAATACGGTAACTATTGAAGCAGTAAAAGAATTCTACCATAAAGCACAAAATTAAAATCCTCAGAATAAAATTAGTACAGAACGCAGCGAAATAAATCAGAAGAGATTTGACGTTAAATCGGGTACTCCATGATCACGGGAGGCTCATGGTGTACCCTGGTTTAGACCTAAGTACTTTAGGGTGCAAAAGTTTCTGCGTTTTCATCGTTGAATACAAGATCCCCCAGATCAGACGAGACTATGGTGCCAGGTCATTGAGAGGTAACAAGCTCTGTATCACCCAAATTGATCCTGACTACTCATAATTGGTAATAAGGTTTTATATCTGCTTCAATAGAGTCAACCAATGGAGTGGTTTACCATCCCCAGAATAAAACATGAATGCTGAAAGTATTTCACATTTAAAAATTATATTGAAATATATTTCATTTTAATAAATAATAACCTACAAGACCAGTGAATACAAAACGCACAGTATTTTAATAAAGCTCTCAAAATCATGCCATCCCTCGAGCCTTTTTGGAGAGGTTTACATTCCTCTTGATCTACTAAATATTGTGTAATCATGAAATATTATACGTTCATTTCGCCAGAACTAGGCCATGTTATATTATTGCGGCAAACGACATATTGTTTCAATTATTTCTACGCAAGTATTTTAAGACACGTACTCGTATAGTTATTAAAAGTTATCGATGGTTATTACATTAGTAGGCAGCCTGGCATGCGTGGTTGTGAAACAATAAATCAGTGTCACGTAGAAACGATTTAAGGGTAATAGGAGTGTGTCGAATGTTTTCTTTAAGTAAAGTTCAAACGAACAATAGAGTAAGCCATGGTAAATGAACCGTGCGGACCGTAAATAGCCTTTACGAGCGTCGGTGGCGCTTCCACGCTACCGTCCAGCCACAGCTCAATCAATGTAGTTTAGCCACATAAAACGACATATATACCGACATATATACTATATCTCAATATTATAACAAATGTTTTTTTACAGACGGTCATCAACCCCACAGTCGTATATTTCATATACCTAATTCTAATTTTCTAATATACTAATTGTGATGTAATTTTTCTATCATTAATTCATTATCGAGTATTTTACTAAATAGTTAAATAAGAAAGATGTTAATTAAGCACAGTTACAGGTGTTTTATTATGCACGTGTATTGTATATTTTAAAAGTAACCCTCAAGGGCTGAGGTTGCTTGGATAGGATTGAAAAGTAAATTTCGGTTTAATATTTAATTTATGTAGCATCTACGTTTAAGCTTATTATTACTACTACCATTTCCAATATAAAATTTTGCAATTTAACGCGTTCAATATTGTATATTTTATGTTATCGGCGTCGTATCAATTTAATTATTACATTTAATATTCAGACATGATGTTCTGATTGGCTTTGCAGTTAACAACAACACATTTACGGATCGAAATTTATATTTTCTATATTTTATACCAGGAAGGTTAAGAAAAACGATCTTATTCGTAAATCGTACCTGTAAAGGACGCCATCCTGGTTATAGGAGCGCAGTCACTGAATAATAGATGCAGCGAACAAGGTTATCTTATCTTCACGAACGATTCAGTAGCAGCAGTGAGCCTCGTCTCGATCTGATTTTCACTATACACCGTTATATGAGAAAGATTTACGGTTTACGTCACTTGCTAACGAGGTTGTAGGATGGTTAGGTTGGGGTCGAGGTAACGGCGACGTGCACTCCGGTTGACGGTCGCTGTAAAATGATCGCGTGGCGCTGAAACACGCACCCGCCCGCCCTCGCCTACCCTACCGCGCCGGCTGCAGGCTCGGCCGATTCACGACGTTTCTACAAACACGCTATGCGAAGGAATTATAGAAAATTGTTCATACTTTTATTGATGTAAATTACTTTCTACGTCTTTAATATAAATGATGCATTAAACGTATTTTTAATGCTAAGTCAAAACGATGGAAGTTATGGTTGAGTAACAAATTGCGATAAGTTTAAAATATTTTTTACTGATTGCATTTGTTTATGTACTCGTGGGTTATATAATTAAGTAGTCCACTTTGTTAAATTCTATCTCCAACCAATTTTCTTCCATCCCAGTGTTGACCTCAATGGTTGACGCAAACAAGATTCCTTGAAGTAACATAACATATATTTTGCCGGGAGTTAGGCTTTTTATAAAGATGTAAAGGTTAAAAGCCGTTTAAAACAATTTTTGAAAGTCAGTAAGCCTTTGTCATTTTTACTAAGTTGGTTTTAATACTTTTCGAATGCAGATTGTTGAGCCTCTTTTGACTTCGTGGCTTTGCAAAACCAAAATTGCATTCAAACACGATAGGTGCTTTAAATATATAGGTATAACATGTGGTAATTTTATCATTTCTATGTCAATAGCTAACAAGTGAGACCAGTGAGAGGTCCTTCTGAAGATAAGTGGCCACCAACGGCCATGCAAGTTGTGATTATCTGAGGTTTCACCATTCTGACAGAAGCAAAGAATATTATGTGGTACTTACTGAGTCGTCAGCTTTTTTTTTTTTTTGGGGGGGGAAATCCTCATGGACTACCTCCGCCTGGGGTAAGGCGGAGGGGTGTGCCGGACTCTTACCGGCTAAAACCACCCCGGTGTCTCCTCGCACGTGCGCGCGGGGCCGCGGGAATCCACATTCTTCCGCAGCCCCACCCTAGTGCTGGCCGGGTCTATCCCGGCCTCGTCTCCTGCACGAGGTAGTGAGGTGTTGAACTACCCCGTGCATCGCCTCGGAGGCGCACGCCGACACCCGCGTGCGCCTGCGACTCGGGTCCATCGAATAGGGGGTGGGGACTTCCCCAAGTCCCTCGCCCCTGGACCCATTCATGGGGGCTGGAAAAGGGCGTTATCCGCCCTTCTCCTGCGCCCGGTGCGTCTTCTACGGCCGGGGAAGGGAGTCGAGATCTCCCTCTCCCGTTCCGCAGTTTCCTTCTGCGACATCACGTCCTCGCAGAAGGATCCCACCGCGTCCCACGACTCTGCGCTACCGACCATCCTCCGCACTATGGCCTGCAGCGACAGATCGTCTCCTACTACATTTGTGAGGACACGGCGCTGCTCCTCCCAAGCTACACACTCGGCAAGCGTGTGTTGCGCCGTGTCCTCCCCGCAATGGACGCAGTGGTGGCACCGAGCGTCCGGCTCCCTGTCTATGCGGCACAGGTACTTGCCGAAGCAGCCGTGCCCCGACAGCACCTGCGTCACCCTAAACGACAGGGAGCCGTGCCTTCTCCCGAGCCAGTCGTCGAGTACTGGCCGGATCGCCTCAACGGTAGCGAGGCCGGCGGCAGGGCGCAGAAGCCTTTGCCGCCATTCCGCCACCAAGACCTGACGGAGCTCCTCTCGGCGCAGCGCGATCTGCCGCTGCACCAGCATCGAGCCCCGTGCCCGCTCTTCCTCGCGCCATCGATATAATGACGCGAGTACTTTCGCCTCTAGGTCCCAGGGCGGGGATCCGGCCAGGACGCAAGCCGCCTCGTAGGAAATCGTGCGATACCCGCGGATGACTCTGACGGCCATCACCCTCTGCGGTTTGCGCAGAATGGCGAGAGTGTTGGCCGTCAAATCCATTGCCCACACAGGGGCCCCATACAGGGCCATGGACCGCACGATTCCCACGTACAACCGCCTACAGGCGGCGCTCGGGCCCCCCATGTTGGGAAGCAACGTTGAAAGCGCGCCCGCTGCGCCCATCAGCTTGGGCACCAGCCGCCGGAAGTGGGGCCCGAATTCCCATCGGCTGTCGAGCACCAATCCCAGATACTTCATGGTGGACTCGACAGCTATCCGGGCCCCGCTGACCACGATGTGTGATCCCGGCGCCGGCGCACGTCGGGGGCCATGAAACACCATGGCCTCCGACTTGTTTAGGGCCACCTCCAGGCCCAGGCGCCGGATGCGGTTCACCACCTGTGACACCGCAGCCGTGGCTATCAACGTCGCTTCCCTGTGCGAACTCCCTCGGGCAGTTACGAGCGTGTCGTCCGCATAACACGTCAAGTCGGCGCCCGACGGGAGTTCGCCTCTCAACACCCAGTCGTAGCCGATGTTCCACAGAAGCGGTCCCAAGACCGATCCCTGTGGAACACCGCACGACATGAGGTGCTGACCGGCACCGTCACGTCCCCGATAGGTGACGAACCTACCCTCCAGGTAAGCCCCTACTGTACGGCGGAGGTAGGGAGGCACGCGATGGTATTTCAGAGCCTCCCGAATACAACTCCAGGGTAGGGTGTTGAATGCGTTGGAGATGTCTAAAGACACCGCCAGCACCACCCCACCCCGGGACACCGTCTCCTCCACCAGGGCCCTCACGCGCATGATGGCGTCTATGGTGGAGCGCCCCCGACGAAAACCAAATTGGTTGTCGTCCAGGTTCGGCCCCTCCCTGCGCAAGTGGCTGACGAGGCGGTCTGCGATAATACGCTCAAAAAGTTTGCCCGCCTCATCAAGCAGCACTATGGGCCGATACGCGGACGGCGAGTCCGCGGGGCGCCCCTCCTTCCTGAGCAGGACCAGCCTCCCCTCCTTCCACACACTGGGAAACTGACCCTGCTCGAGACATGCTGTGAAGAGCCCCCTCAGCTGAGGCTCTAGCTCCTTCAGAGCCAGGACGAGAGCTCGACCAGGAACTCCGTCGGGTCCGGGTGCTGTGTTCTTAGCCCGGAGTTGCGACACGGCCGCTCTCGTCTCTGCTTGCGTCACCTCGGGGACATCGGTGCTCTCCTCTTCTGGAGAGACTGTGGCTGAGGGTGAAACCATTTCCGGGGGAACGTGCCCGTCTCGCTCTGGGAAGAGGGCCGATACCACCGCCTCTAGCAACTGGGGTTGCAGGCTTTGTGTTAGTGGAGGCGCCCATGGACGCAACTTGCCTCGTACCCAACGGTAGGGGCGCCCCCACGGATCCCGATCTAGGGACCCCAGCAGCTCCTCCCTGGCACGCGACTTTGAGTCGCCAATGGCCAGCCACAGTGTCTCCTTAGACGCGCGGTACACCTCATACAGCGCGTTCTCCTCGTCGGGATCCCGTCGACGCCGTCTCCGGTATCGGGTGTACCGGCGACGAGCCGCAACGCACGCTACGCGCAATTGCGCGATCTCGGCGGTCCACCAGTACACCTGGCGCCTTGCGGGCTGTTGGCGGACACGGGGCATGGACGCGTCGCAGATCTGCGTCATCGCCCCGCGAAACCATAGCGCCACCGCCTCGACGTCGACGGGGCCGTCCGTCGTCGACTCCCAGATCCAGGACTGGACTAAGGCAGCTTCCTCGAGTAGTTCCCTGTCGATGCGCTTAAGTGCCCAGCGCGGGCCGTCGTTAATCGGGATTGTTGGATGGCGGCCGCTCACGGTCTGGGCAGAGACGTCGAACCGGATGTACCGATGGTCCGACAGCGTTTCCACCTCCACGGCGACACGCCAGTCGCGGACTCGGTCGTCAGCTACGGTAACCTACCTGAAATTATGCAAATGATTCCTGTCTTTCAGAGATTGCATAAATAATAATAAAATGTATCTTTAATATTCAACAAAATTCCGCTATGAATAAAGAGAGTTAATGTTTACATTTCAAAACCATTATGAATTGAGAATAAGAAAATTATGTTGAATCTCAAATTTTATTACTTTTTTTGTACTAGTGCCTATTGTACTAGTGCCCTCTATTTTTTGTAACTTATAACCGATGTAAAGTCTTGCCTGCGACGTTGTAGGTACAGTTACAAACTTAGGAAATGAAAGATGGCGCTACAATCGCCAATCGAAAAAGTTCCTCCTAGCGCTGATGAAGCCTGGCGTTGTAAAGTTACATGCAAGAACTAAAATGAGATGGCGCTGAAGTAGCTGAGTTTGTTCATTCTATTTTTAAATTTTATATACTTACTAGTGGATACCCGGCGTGCTACTACGCTAAAAAAATGTATGGGAAAAGTCAAAAATCCACTTCATGAATGGACTGAATGTTCCTAATGTATTGTTTTAGTGGTCTCAAACCATCTTCGCATTATTGCATTTCAAATGAAACCATTTTGGGGTATATCGATTGGATAGTTTGAAAGTCTATAAAGGACATCCGTACAAATACTTTTTTTGTATTATATGTACAGATTCACTCACTAATTCCCTTCACAAAAAAACTTTTGGTATGCAATGTTTTACTTTGCAAATGTTTACCGTTTTGTAAACTGTAGTATTAAAAAATAAAAATGTAATATTTGTACTTATTGATATTTGACTCGCGTAGCTACGGCCTCTACGAGTTCTACGTTTCGTAGTTTGATACAATGAGAAATTGACGTTTCATTTAAGAAGTATAAAAAGAGTTTTTAATTTCATGTTTCAGTTTCTTTTTGTCTAAGTATTCATGGTATCATTTCAATATTAACTGGGGCCCGAGATATCATGAAAATCCGTTAAACAGCATACAGTTCCATGTTTCCAAGTCCACTGGTTCAGGCTTTACTCGTTCGACTTGAAAGCCCATTATATTTATTTAGTTAGTAGGACTAGAACGTGTACCAAGAGAGAGCAGGTACAGGCAATACCTGCTCTTTATACTCGTAGTATGCGCTGCCATATAATAGGGAAGTCTATAAACTACTTAGCGAGTTCTAAATTACCGTAGTGTGGTGATGTTACCATATTCAGAAAAATATAGAGTATTTAATGTGATATACAACGCTTTATCTTTCTAGTTAAATTATGTTGAACTAAATATATATCTCACTTTAGTAAGTTTTACTTAAAACATACATTCCACAAGTTTTCGTACAAGAACGAAAAATAATATTAGAATCACATTTTCTTATTTTACTTATATTATTTAGTTGAATCTGAAATTCCAAACCACAAAATGAAACTTCAGATATCCAGAAAATATATTATGTATTTATATATTATGTATTTCACACATTGCTTTATATATTCTTAATGTTTTAATAATAAAAAATTATTAAAAACATAAACAAAATTTAACAATAAAAAATTAATAAAGAAATAATTGCTTTTGGATTCGAATATTACTTCTCGTCTTCGTCTTATTATGTCTCTTTTCGTTTCATACTTGTTCAGACGGTCCCAAAAACTCCACAACAGAAATCTTGAGAAAAACGACTGTATGGGATTCACTCAATTTATTTTGACAGAGCGAGTACAAAATATCAAAAGTGAAGGCGTCAAAAAACATTTCCAGCAGACCCTTATAGTTCTGCCAAGAAACCTTAACAGCGTGTTTCAGCTATCAATTTATTAGTGTCATCTCTTGAAGTATATAAGAACTAAAAATGACATTAGTGATATAAAATATTTACTTTGGTTCTAAACATTCCGCCCACCATGGACAGAATGTCCATAACCGCCCACCATGAACTATTAAAGTTTCTTAACGTAACACAGTACAGTGAGAAAAAAAACAAAGTTAATCTAAAGACTGGCACTATCATAGTGCACTGCACTGTGATAATTAAAATCTAACTAATTAGTATAATATAATATACAAGATATAACAAAAATAAAAAAAACAATCAACTCTTTCTGCTCATAAACTAACATAAATAAACATAAACTCTTAAACATAAAAACTTACTTATTCTACAACAGGAATAACACATTCATTTGATGTAGGTCTTTTAATTAAATGACCCTTACAATGTAGACTAACTACGTGCGTGATTTTGTCCACACCTGGATGCTTATCTCCTATCACACCAAATAACCACCTGTCTGGAGGCAAATCATCCTCTTTGACTACTACATCGCCTATTTTTGGTTCAGGTTGAATATGAGCCCACTTGTGTCTTTGCAAAAAATGTGTAAGATATTCTGCAGACCACCGTCGCCAAAAATGCTGAACCATTTTTTGAGTGAGTTGCCACCTACAAAGACTGCTGATGTTGATGAGTGAAGACTTATTAGGTAACAAAATGGGATGCTTCATATCTTCAGTGCCCTGAGATAGCTGCAAACGGCCACCAACACGCATGATTCCTGCACGATCAATGAATGGACTTAATGAGGTGAGCTTACTCCTTTTATTTACACTTCCTGTCTTAGCTATGTTGTCTATTTCTTCTATAAAATTATGTGCTTGACCTTGTTTAATGCAAACGTTTAAAGCTTCCATCATTTCGTTGGATGTTATCCATTTAGTAAATTTTACCTTTCTAGCACTTCTTAAGCATAAAAATCTCCTACATAATGCTACTACTCTAACTAACTTCGTTAGAGAAGAATATCTATCCCATAAATTAAAGTCTTCATTAATTGCCATGCAACATACTTTCTTTGCTTTTTCTTCTAAATTTATTTCTGTAGTCCTATCCCTATTGCCATAATTTATTTTTTCTTTCATAAACCAGCCCGGTCCTTTCAGCCACAATTCATTGCTCGGATACTGCGAGAGCTTTACTCCTCTCGAAGTGCAATCTGCAGGTTTGTCCTTTGATTGGACATGATGCCACTGATCGCTATACTGTACAGTTAATACTTCAGACACCCGATTCGCAACAAATGTCTTCCATCGGCTTGGGTGACTACTGAGCCACTCCAGCACTACAGATGAATCTGTCCAAGCGTAAATATCAGACTTAAGACTATTAGACTTATTTAAGGTATGAGATACTTCTTGCAATACCTTCGCCAGCCGCACTGCACCACAAAGTTCCAGCCTCGTTCCAGCATCATTGGATGCAACGTAGAAACCGTGCAACTCCACAAGCGAGACTTTCTTGCTCATATTGACCCATCTAGGAACTCCGGTAAGTAAAACTAAATTAGCCTGATATGCGACCCATTCCTTCATTAATTGTGGTGGAATTTCATCGTCCCAATCAACACCAGATAACCACAATTTCTGGATGAATATTTTCGCAATAATAATAGTCGAAGCTATCCTGCCTAGAGGATCGAACAACTTTGATATATCTGATATGACTTTCCTTTTAGTTACAGGATAATCTAGCGACGGTAAGTGAACAGAGTATTCAAAGACGTCGGATTGGTGATTCCAGGTAAGTCCTAAGATCTTTACAACTGTGTCTGTTTTCATTCCTATATTTCCTGTTCCTTCATCCTTTCCCTTTCCTATCTTAATTTCTTCTAACAATTCCTCACTATTGCTGCTCCACTTTTGTAACTGAAATCCCCCTCCTTCCAATAACTCGTTCATCTCCTTAAATATAGCTTTACCTTCTTGTATATTGTTGCACCCTGTCAACAGATCATCCATATAAAAGTCCTGTAAAACTCTTTCCGATGCCAACGGGTAACTCACACCATCGTCACGTGCAACTTCTTGCAGGGCACGCACAGCAAGATAAGGAGCTGATGAAGTGCCAAAGGTTACCGTGAACAACCTGTAATCCTGTAAGTCACAATTTGGTTCATCAGGATTACGCCAAATAATACGCTGGAAGTCTGAGTCCGATTTATAGACTTGAACTTTTCGGTACATCTTAACGATGTCCGCAATGAGGCATATGGGATGAAGATGCCATCTTAAAATTATTTTTCTTAAGTCCGACTGAAGAGTCGGTCCCACCATCAAGTCACTGTTCAAAGAGACCCCATTAGTACCAGGGCACGAGGCTTCAAAGATAACACGTACCTTGGTTAGTGTTCTGTCTTCTTTGACAACAGCATGGTGTGGAAGATATACTGCATCCTGCTTATAATGTTCTTCTTTCGGAACTGGCTCCATATGACCAAGATCTAAGTATAAGTTGCTATAGTCTACATTAAGTTTGGGATTTTTTAATAATTTGCGTTCCAGTGAGTAAAATCGCTTTGCAGCAATATCCCTTGAGTTGCCGTATTTGCAAGCGGGATCTTCGTCACGAAAAGGTAATTTTACTATATACCTACCTGAAGCATTTCGTTTCGTCGTGCGGGCAAATATCTCCTCGCATCGGGACTCTTCAGGTGTGAAGTGCCTTTTAGAGCTCTCTGACTCCAACTCCCAAAACCGACGTAACAACTCATTCACATCATAGTGTGTGTGCATACTCACGAACTTAACCTGGTCCCTTTCTTCACATTTTGCATATATTTGCCCAGATAAGATCCAACCTAGCTTGGTTTTCTGCGCCATTGGACAGCCAGGTGAACCTTTGATAATGCCTTCTTCCAAAATCTGGCAATAAATATCTGCACCTAATAAAATATCAATCTTATTAGATATATTGAAAGTGGGATCTGCTAAGTCTGATTCGGTCAACTCTGATACAGGTTGAACGTCTACCTTTCTTTCAGGTAGAAAGGCAGTGATCTCCTTAAGGACGTAAGCCTTAACATCAATAATAAAATGCGGATCGCGAAGTGACTGAATTTTAAAATATACAACAGACTTGAATTCTAATGAACCAGTCTGATCACTTCCCAACCCCGCTATTATCCCTTTACTCGTGAACTTTTTCAATCCGAGTAATTGAACCGCGGCTTCCGTTATAAAGGAAGCCTGTGACCCTTGGTCTAGTAAAGACCTAAGTGTCATGAGCATACCTGTTCTCGACTCAACCTTTACTAAGGCTGTGGCCAATAATACTTGGCTGGGCAATTTCGAGAAACAATTAACTATTGACTCGCTCTTTGGTACAACATCTTTGTTGGACGTGGCCTCCACCGTCTCAACGCTGTCAGTTTGTTGTGTTACGCTTTTGGGATGTAACATAGAATGATGCCTTTTTTTGCAAATCTTACAACGAGTAGGCTGACGGCACGAATACGCAGAGTGTTTAATTCCAAGGCAATTAAAACATAAGCCCTTGGTTTGAACAAAATCACGACGCGCATTTACATCTAACTTGGCAAACCTTTTGCAATTAGCAGTTTTGTGATCTTCATTACAGTGAGCACATATAGGAACGGTAACATGAAGAGATTTAACATTTCGCGATGTGGTTGGCCTAGCAACTTTATTGTCCAAAAATTCTAGTGACCTGAATCTGTTCTGAAGAAATTCCTTAAAACAAGCCAAGGTAGGCAACTTATTAAATGTTTCGCTTACCTTTGCCTCCCAAAGCTTTCTGGATTCAGGATCTAGTTTTAGACTCATTAGATAAATCACAATAACATCCCAATTTGTAACATTAACTCCCAAATTCTCTAAGCCTGTTAAACATTCGGTCATAGTATCAAGCAAATCTTTAATGCCACCCGCTGACTCTACAACTAGATTTTTTACAGTAGTTAATTTCTGTAAAATACAGTTTGAGAGATATCGTATATTGTTATATCTACTTTCTAATTGAGCCCAGCAAATTTCGTAGTTATTAGAAGTTACAGGAATGTGTCTTAAAAGTTGCTCAGCTTCACCAGTTAGTTGCGTTTTTAAATAGTGCAACTTTTGAACATCATCAATAGATTTATTATTATGCACTAAAGATAAAAACAAATCACGAAATGTAACCCATGCTGAATAATCCCCATTGAAAGTAGGTAAAGAAATTTTAGGTAATTTCAACGCGCTATTATTACTTACTTGTTTTAGAGATTCTTTACCATCCTTACTGGAAATTACCAAACATGAAAGTTTAGATTTTAGTTCACTTTTAAAATCAATGTATTCCTCTTCAGTGCGTTCATATAGATTAACATACAACGACTTTTCAATATCTACTGACTTACTTGTACTTAATATTTCAGAATCTATTTCATTAAATCTTTTCCAAAGTCTTTCTAAGTTCTCTAAACGCGTCTCCACATAACATTCTGAGAAACGATCTTTAGGTGTTTTCTTATAATTTATTCTTGACCTTTGAATTTTATTGTAAATATCTTCTTGCAATCTAGTATAAGACTCCATGTTTAAAATTTCTATGAAGAATTTACAAAAAAATTCTAAGTCGAAAAGATGACAAAATTTTCTAAGTTATTAAATTCACAAAATTATTCTAAGTGTTTAGAAACAAAAAGATTATAAGAAATCGGACATAGGTTCCCCGACGGTTCACTTTTAGAGAAATTATTCTAAGTCCAAATTTACTTTCTGAAAATTTTACAAGTCCAAATATTCAAGCAAATCAACTAAGTCCAGTATGACACTTCAGTACTTACAGTTCTAGCTTCACTCACTGTCACTATGCCAATTCCAATTTCCAAGTTATGCGCCTTGTGCTGCCCTCTGTGATAGCTCCAGTGCACCACTGTGTGCCTTTGTTCCTTGGTAGCCTGTGGTAACCGCTGCTTTACTGTGAATTGGCCACGCCAAATTCACCCTTCTGCCGTGAGCGAAGAGTTGCTATTCTTCAGCTCCCAGATGCGTCCACATGCACCATCAACGACGAGTTGCCGTTGTGTTGACAACACAGAAACCCTCTGATCTATATCAGCCTTGAAGTCGCAGTCGGCATCCGGCTCGAAGGACCAATGTTCAGACGGTTCCAAAAACTCCACAACAGAAATCTTGAGAAAAACGACTGTATGGGATTCACTCAATTTATTTTGACAGAGCGAGTACAAAATATCAAAAGTGAAGGCGTCAAAAAACATTTCCAGCAGACCCTTATAGTTCTGCCAAGAAACCTTAACAGCGTGTTTCAGCTATCAATTTATTAGTGTCATCTCTTGAAGTATATAAGAACTAAAAATGACATTAGTGATATAAAATATTTACTTTGGTTCTAAACAATACTAAATATTATTTTATTATCTAGAAGTTTTGCAGAAAAATTGACGACACAGACTTTGACTACCCCTCACTAAACATTAAGAGAAAGGCAGTTATATTTGTTGCAAATTCGAAGTAGATACTTTAAAAATTATAATCACCACAAAACACTGGCTCATTAAACCCACTTTTTTGCACAATTATAAAAGCAAGAGAGTACAAATTAAAAAATAAGCTTACCTTTGGCTTACTACTGCATTAAAACGTTAACAAAGCGGCGGAAGTAAGCAAAGTTAAAGTGAGATAAAGTAGTTTTAATGTCTCTACGGAACGCGGCACGCGCCGTAGACTGACTACGAGTTCTGCTACGATCTTCAAGTGCAATCAAAAGAAGTGCTATTCCATTTAGTAACTTTGTCTGATCTCGTTGGTTTGGCTTACCCTATGTAACTACTTTATTTTCATGAAAAGAGATGGAATAGATTGAAGGAGAGAATACAGGGAAAACAAGCTCAAGTTTTGTCCGGTCAAAACTCTATTCATAAAATCTTCCTTCGAACATTTTTTGAAACACAATTATATCACCTAATTCTACAGTTTCTGGGAAGAGCAATACTGTCCTAAATCAAATTGTAATATTGACAGAACCCGAAAAGTTCTAGATTAAATGATATAAAAATTTAGGTTATTTTTTTTATTGAGTACTAAAAGATATGAATAATAAAATTTACGAGCTTATAGAACTACGGAAACGCTAAGAAAAGATTGTGCTCTAAGTTAAAAACAAGCGACCGTACAAAATGAGCATAGTTGCTTTCAAACGGAACGAAGTGGAAAAAGCTCTTATCGTTATTGGAATATTCATTGTTTGCCTTTTTATAGTTAAATTGTGGAAAGAAAATCAATAGGTAACTAAGTGAATTTTAATGATTTTACACCGTCCTTGCTTGCTCAGCAAACGTTATTTAAGTAACAAGTTTAAGTGAGGGTATATCCTTTGTGATAATGTTTTTGCAAAGTAGGTAAGCTACTTACAATGTGTCTGATTATGAACTAGCCATATTTTAAGACTTAATATATACCCAATTTAATCGACAAAGATACATATGTGGAGGCATTGAAGTATTATTACTAGCGTATAGAGCTGACACCGCGAGCACCATGTATGTCCCAAAGCATTGACGCCACATGGCTTCAATCTTCAATGGATTCGTTTGATTTTGAAAGGAGAACCGGGGCTCAATTTTGAAAATCTAACCTCCCGGGCAGGACACACATTTTGTTCGAGATGTCTGTTCTATGACATTATTTATACTTCAATGTGTCAATCTCTTTTTAGGTGACTCTGAATCTGAATTTTTTTTGACCAAATATTTTTCGAGTTTAAAAAGTTACGTATGAACACAATATTTCTGTATATACATATGCCGATGGAAAAAGCACTAAGCTTATTTAAACCTAATTAAATCTTGAGTTGAAAACACACTAGGCATATTCGAACGAACATTGACTTGTATAAAAATCAAAATGAAAGTTTATCTTATTTTATACAAAAAAAAATCTCTTGTAAATAAATATTCTTATTTTAATAGTAATTTGATTAAGATCTTTTCTGTATTATTTTACTTAGTTTGAGTTATTTTTTTAATGTTCAATGTATTAATCTGAATGATATATAAAATAAATAACATAAAATAATATTATAGATGAAACTAATATACAAAGCGACTTCAGTCTAAACTCATAGAATGAACAACGCAAAACGAACTTGTTTCACGGTTGAATCAGTACGATAGATGTATGCTGATGACTCTAGGAGTAATCCTTGCAAAATAAACAAAATATACGGTATAGAAAATATAAACAAAGAACAAAAGATGAGTAGTGTCGATATACATAGAAATAGGATGCCCACACTATCTTATTTAAAAAATAATTATATTATTATTGATATAAAATGACTATTCACTATTTGTTTTTACGTAGCATAATACAACAATAAAGTTAGATTTTACGACGTTTTGAATTAGATACTTTAAGGTTACATTTTCCCCAAAAGGTATTGTATTATTAGGTATAATAATAATACCGTGTCGTTTGGCAGTAAAACGCCAAGTAAGGCTATAATCGTAACTTATGATTCATTCAGTACGTCTCGTATCAAAATAAACACTCTTGTTTCTTGGCACAAATAAGAGATTACTGTATGTCTCGCCTTGAGCACATTCGTAGTTTCGTAGCTACTTTGCTTTTCCAGAGATTGTAGGAACATATTTAGTTATTTCATTGTAGCCTCTTGTATAAATATTTTATTTTCATTCATTATATTATTTCTTTTTAAAGATATTACAAATATGACAAACAGCTTTCAGAGCAACGACATAGAGCTTTCTTTTACATAATTTTTCAAATGTTATGAGCATGTGATTAGAAAGAATTATTAAATCATGACAATAAGTAGTGATCAAAAAGGGGCATTGAAATAAAAAAATATACAAGATCCTTGACACAGTTTTATCTATAATTTACAACTAAGTATATCTAAAGCGCAAGTTTGTAATAGTCTGGTCAATGATGATAAGTAGATTTTCTCAATAAGTTTATGTGGCAAACGGCTACAATTTCGACGTTTTGATAGGGTAGAATAAACTGTTTGCGTCGTTCCTGAGCTACGTAGATTGCTCTTCACAAACTGGGAGTTTAAAACGACAACCTCAAAGCTTGAAGTGTCTAAATGTTCCGGTCCCAAGTAATTATTCGGGCGAGTCGCGCGACAGAATAGCTGGCCAAATTACGACCTTGCATGATCAGAAAAGTCGTAACATAGCAAATCAGGTATGTGGTTATGGAGTAACTGAGTTCAGCTTCTATGTTTTAGTTGGAACATTTAATTAAGTTCTCTTCACTGCATAAATACATCATATGACTTGAATTTTAAATTATATCGCTATATAAAGGATAGATCTATCTATAAAATATACAATAAAAAAATGTTTGTGGGGATGTCTTTTATAGACTTTGAAACTATCCTACAAATATGCCCAAAATAATTTATTCCATTTGGAGGCAGTAATGCAAAGAAGGTTTGAGACCACTAAACCAATGCCTTAGAGCATTAGACACATTCGGTCCATTCATTAAGTCGATTTTCGACTTTAACCATAAAAAAAAATTGCGTACTAACAAACGCCGAGCACCCACTGGTAGAAAATAATAGTAACACGGACTTTCATACTCACACAATATTAATGAGAAGTGAGAAAACCCCCAGTAAGGATTCGAATTTAATCGTAATCGATCTCGTTCAGTCGACTGTGACCAACACCAACTGAGACCACGATAGCAATGCCAGGCCTACAATATAATACCAGCCCCCGTTATGCTCTATAGATGTATACTTATGTATTTCAGAGGGGATTAAGGAATATTATGTACTTTACACTCAGTAGAGATAAGCTTTCTTGAAGCAGTGGTAAATGGATAATCAAGCCTGATTATCCATTTACCACATTAACCACTCATCCAAGTGGTAAAAATTCATAAATTACGGCTCGCTTAAAATGCACTTACAAAGTGGGTTTTTGGGGCTCCGTATCTCAAAAGGAAAGAATGGAACCCTTATAAGATTATTGTCCGTCGTTATAGAATCTTAAAAGGTAAGAAGCAATGTCATATAGCACTAAAAGGGAAAAATCTGAAAACCGTAAATTAGCTAAGTATTCATACACCCTATAAATCACATCACTAATAAATTTAACACCTACAAATACAATATAACACATACAATATTTGAAAATATATAAATCCAGACTTTTGGTCCTTACATTCACTGGATGCCTTAAAGCTTTAAATTTACCTTACCTACATCATTATACCGAGGCTGAAATTTATGTATGTTACTCAGCTGACTGTTTTACAATATATCACAAGCTGCCAGACCGATACGAGGGTCTGTCGTCTTCCAGACATGGCGAAATTTGTGTCGTAAGCGCGTGAGTGAATTTATTGGACAGTATAATAAAAACGACTTGTTTATTCCTCACTGTGTGCAATATGGACAAATTTTCAAAAGTACCTACTTATAATGTAATGCAAACCTAATGCTAATGAACAATATACATATATAAAAAGAATGTATTTTAAAATGCTTTTATATATATGTATATCGGTGCAGTCTAAAATAAGTTCGTAATAATCTTTGAAATTAAGAAAAAGGGAACTGTCAAGAAGACAGACAGATTGAGAGTATCGCGAATCAAAGTAAACAACTAAATAACGTTGAATTGATAAAATCGGGTGTTATCAGGCAATAAACGGATAGTATCCTTGTGCCTGTCGAATTATGGGTTTTATTTAGTATCCTGGTAATCCTGACACATAAGTACGCCCACAGAGAGAGATCTATG
Organism: Thymelicus lineola; assembly: GCA_963932265.1. Classification (NCBI taxonomy): domain Eukaryota; kingdom Metazoa; phylum Arthropoda; class Insecta; order Lepidoptera; family Hesperiidae; genus Thymelicus; species Thymelicus lineola. The sequence continues at coordinate 6,996,510 of OZ010683.1, read as the reverse complement.
TTCATAGTACTGAACTCAGATGATCTGAACATACGAATGAGTACCTCCACAGAGCCCTGTCCTATATCAGAAGTGGCCCAGAAACCCAGATGGTGAGATAATTTTCATGAGAATTTGAGAAGTAAAGGCAGTGGCCAACATATACCCCGGAAACAGTTAAAATACTCTCATTTGTACAAGGTTTTAGTCCTCTGAAAAGACATGTTATCCATTTATTATAACATAACTAGAATTTTAATTTTCTTCTGAACTCCGCCATTAGTAGTTATAATAAACTAGCTGTTGCCCGCAGCTTCGCACGCGGAAATTATGCTTATTATGAAATTATATTTGTACCCCTCACAGAAGAAAACTTAATAACAGGTTAATTTATATTGAATTTAGGACTTTATAAAGTAAAACCTACGATACAATCACAAATCATTCCTCCGGCAGCGGGTTTTGAAAAATAAGCAATATTCACATTAATTTGTTTCTGTTGTTTTTCATGAAAAAATTGAAAAATTCGAAAACATGTATTCCATCAATTAAAGGAGAAACGTTTGAAGCAAATTTAAAGCAAATTGTTGATATTTAAAAAATAATCTATACAAAGTTTCATCTTGTTTCCAGGGAAAACTTTTAATTTTTCTGGATGAAAAGTTTTCTAAAATATGACCAAAAGTATAAGAAACAACTTAACTAATTTCCGTCAAAATCAGTTCAAGGGTTTTGATGTGACGGCCGGATAGACAAACAGACCGACAGACAAACAATAATTATAAAAACAATTTTTTTTAAGTGTTATTTATTGGTTAAAAATTTCAATATTAATCCCTCTCCCTCTTTTTATCTCTCTCCCTCTTCCACTCATAGTCCCTCTCCAGCTTCCTGTCCCTCTCCCTCTCCCGCTCCCTCTCCCCTCCCACTCACAACCGTAGAACCCCCTATACAAAATTTTTGTTTCTCACTATAAGCTTACATATTAATTTTCATAATGACGAAGTTCCTGTAAAACTTGCAACCTTTTATTTGCCTCCTAGGGGATGAAATTCCTAAAAACCTGTTAAGGTTAATTTTTGATTAATTTTCACATTTCTGAGTTCGATATTGACGAAGCGTCGTACAAACTTACATCCCTGGGTTAAACACCCTCAGGGGATGAATTTCCAAGAAAACCTGTAACAATTATTTTTTGTTACTAATTAAAAGCTTAAATTTTTATATTACTTCAGAGTTCAAAAATGACGAAGTTTCTTAAATACATTTACATCCCCTTAGTTTTGCCCCATAGGAAATGAATTTCGAGGAAACCGTGATACAGTTATTTTTTGTGTGTAACTATAAGCTCATATACAAAATTTCACCCTTCTTAATTCAAAACTGACGAAGTTGCGTACTGAGTTTCATCCTCTAAATTAACTTGCGCCGCCTTAATTAACCCTTTAGGGGATGATTTTCCAAAAAAACGTAATACTTCATAATTTAGTTTCTAATTGTGAGCTAATATGTAAATTTTCATGTTTTTAACTTCAAAAATGACGAAATTGCGTACTGACTGTTGTCCTCAAATTAACCCTTTAAGGGATGATTTTCCAAAAAAATTGTTAAACTTAATTTTTGTTTATTACTATAAACTTACATAAAAAAATTCATACTTATAACTCTAAAACTGGTGAGGTTGATTTGTATGTAGTTGACTACTAACCCTTATTTTTAGGGGATGAATTTCGAGAAAACCCTGATACAGTTATTTTTTGTGTCTAAATATAGGCTTAAATACAAATTTTCACCCTTCTTACTTCCAAACTGACGAAGTTCCCATACTAACTTGCGCCGCCCTTATTAACACTTTAGGGGATGATTTTCCAAAAAAACGTAATACTTCAAAACTTAGTTTCTAATTGTGAGCTAATAAGTAAATTTTCATGTTTTTAACTTCAAAAATGACGAAGTTGCGTACTGACTGTTGTCCTCTAAATTAACCCTTTAAGGGATGATTTTCCAAAAAAATGTGCTAAACTTAATTTTTGTTTATTACTATAAACTTACATAAAAAAATTCATACTTATAACTCTAAAACTGGTGAGGTTGATTTGTATGTAGTTGACTACCAACCCTTATTTTTAGGGGATGAATTTCGAGAAAACCCTGATACAGTTATTTTTTGTGTCTAAATATAGGCTTAAATACAAATTTTCACCCTTCTTACTTCAAAACTGGCGAAGTTCCCATACTAACTTGCGACGCCTTAATTAACCCTTTAGGGGATGATTTTCCAAAAAAACGTAATACTTCAAAATTTAGTTTCTAATTTTGAGCTAATATGTAAATTTTCATGTTTTTAACTTCAAAAATGACGAAGTTGCATACTGACTGTTTGCCTCTAAATTAACCCTTTAAGGGATGATTTTCCAAAAAAATGTGCTAAACTTAATTTTTGTTTATTACTATAAACTTACATAAAAAAATTCATACTTATAACTCTAAAACTGGTGAGGTTGATTTGTATGTAGTTGACTACCAACCCTTATTTTTAGGGGATGAATTTCGAGAAAACCCTGATACAGTTATTTTTTCTGTCTAAATATAGGCTTAAATACAAATTTTCACCCTTCTTACTTCAAAACTGGCGAAGTTCCCATACTAACTTGCGACGCCTTAATTAACCCTTTAGGGGATGATTTTCCAAAAAAACGTAATACTTCAAAATTTAGTTTCTAATTTTGAGCTAATATGTAAATTTTCATGTTTTTAACTTCAAAAATGACGAAGTTGCATACTGACTGTTTGCCTCTAAATTAACCCTTTAAGGGATGATTTTCCAAAAAAATGTGCTAAATTTAATTTTTGTTTATTACCATAAACTTACATAAAAAAAATCATACTTATAACTCTAGAACTGTCGAAGTTGGTTTGTATGAAAATGACTTCGGACCCTATTTTTGCTAGTTAGGGGATGAATTTCCAAAAATCCGTTCTTAGCTGACGTCTCCTTAGCATAATCTATCTCCCTGCCAAATTTCATCATAATCGGTTCGGTAGTTTCTGAGATTTTTTGTTTAATCAGTGGTGTGTCTCTTTTCAATTTTATATATATAGATTAACAATAAAAATAAGTTGTATTGTATACACTTGATCTTCTACTTCCTCCATTGCTGTCACTGGAGGTTGACAATTGGCTGACAGAAATGCAAATGTCTGCTATATTGCCATTTGATTTTTGAGTTTGATTTCTGCAAAATAATAATTGTATTTGATTTTTTGCCGTGAGGTGCATTAAATGCGCGGTTGATATTGAGTGCATGGCGCGTCACTCAATATCTTCGCTAGCAAGAAACCTTCAATCCATATTGGTAGAATGGATCACTGCAGTACTGTACAGGTATGGCATTTTTATTTACTATTAAGTAAGTAGTGCTTACAGCTAAGACTAGTTTCACGCGGCAATGTACAATATTACTATTTTTTTTTGCAATATTACTCTTAGAATATCTCGCTATTTCTATGTTTAGAAAATAATGTGTATAATAGGCTCCTAACATTTTTTGTTTCTATTTTATAAATATTATAATTTTTAATTTCAGCTACTAGCTCAGAAGAAATAATAGTACATATATAATATAATAGTACTACTAATAGCTAATGCAACAATTTGCAATTCATGTTTCTTATTACTAAATGATCAAACTGACGGAACAAGACGACATATTGATTTGAAAGGCTGTAGTCGCTGAGTTAGAAGATTGAGATATCACGTATTGGACCCATGTAACCACAATACCCAAACTATTAATATTGGAATGCTGAGCATCAGGTATCATCTATTTATCATCATTTTATTAATATTGAAGTTCAAGGCAAAGGCTTCTTCTCTCATAGGAGATATGGATATGAATTTAATTAATATCAAAGTGAACCAACATTAAGTTGTAGTACATATAAAAATCTCTCGGAATATGTTGGGTTCCCTACGATTTTTCCTTCTACCAAAAACTTATGCTAGAAATTGTAAAATAAATAAATATAAAAGATCCCTAAAGTTCAAAAAAGTTCAAAAAATATATCCGTGATTGTTTTGTACTTCAGCCCTAACGTTATTAATTATCTTTGTTTAAGGGTTCGAGCTGGCGAAATAACCTGCCATGTCATACGTGTTTTGCTCGTGCAGAAAGGCAATTAGTTGGTATTGCAAAGAAATGTGCCACTGATATCAGTGCCTGAAGTTCCTGAAGAGCAACATAATATTCCCAAACCTCCAGTTTTACAGCCTATTTTACCCCAACAGCTTTCCACATGCAGTTCAGCAGTTACCACTGTATTATCTAATACTTCACGTCATTGTATTATAGAGAATGCGCAGGAATGTCGTGTTTAATACCAACATTTATTAAGAGGATTTTGATAAAATAGTATCGCTATTACGTACCTGTCCATGCTTGAGTCTGCGAAATTCATTTATATTCAAATGAGTGACATTTGCTTCATAAAATATTAATCACTGCTAATCCCGAATAGAGAACAAGTAAATGCATTACCTTATTTGCCTTGTTTGATACCATTGTTTTATTTTATTCCTCAATTTTTACATAATATATGTACCTAAATGTTTATAATTATACACTTAATATAATATCAATATGCAATTTTATTTATATTGAATTTGCTTGTGAATATTTCCAGATAGGTATTGGTACTGCTGGTGCTTTTTTGTACGTATAAGGTCATAAAATCATAATTAAATTAAAAAAAAATAATGAAATGAATTATCTAAAAGATAAATAATATTTATTTAATATAAAATCTCTCTTTAAAACATTTTTCCACGATTACTTACATTTTGCAGAATGTCAAACTACAAAAGCTAAAACTGCCTGTAAAAGGAGAATCCCAAGTTCTGAAGATTTTTATTGACGAAATTATCAAAGTAGATATTGTAAGCTTTAATGGAAGCTAAAATTAAAATGTGTACATTATGTTTCACAAGTGGGGCAAATGCCCATACAGATGTTGGCCACCTCCTTTCAGAAAATAAATGAAGTTTGAATGACTTTTGAAATAAGCTTGAAGGAAAATTTTACGGGATACGATACAAAATCAATCAAACATAAAGGAGATGATGAGATCATGGAGTGTGATACTAAAGTAGGGCTTTATTTAAAAATCCGAGAAATAAATGGAAATGAGAATTTGGTTTCAGGTTTTTCACAAAAGGAGTGCAAGATGAGTAGCCACAGTGAATATGATGTTTGATATCATGCAACTGAAAGTAACCTATCTTAAATTTTTCAGCTAAAGAAAAAACGGCGAGATTTGAATCTGTGTATCTATTTGCTGCGAGTGTAGAGCGGGGCTGGTTTCGTCCAAATTGCAACGAGTTGTTGATGCTCCTAGCGGCGAGGCGGCGCTGCTGTTGTGAGCGCTGTGTTTCGCGCTAATTACATGGCTTAATAGGCATAAAGCTTTCAATCGTTAACATTTCATTTACCTTTAGAGAACCCAATACTTAAAAACTTAAGATAATTATGCTAGGGTTGGTAAAGATGCAATTGTATATTGTACTAAATGAAGTAATCTCCTGGTTTACTATACGTGAAATAATATAGTGCATCATAACAACTAACCTACCCGTGCCGCTGAGTCAAGTAATATAACCAAGTGGTCACTCTAGCATATGAATCTTATCATTACATTATATTACTACATTCTGTTTTTCATACGTGTTAAGATGGGCATGTAAAATCCTTGAATATAACATTGGCGTTTCCTACGTAGTTGAAACCCTTTAGTGCTTTTAAAGTTTTACTGCGAACTTCAATGATCGCGTGTATGATTGCAGATTGTTGCAAAGTAGACTGAATGATAACCTAATATCTTCATGAGTAACAGTAACTGCATATTTAAATAGTAACATTATTTCATTTCATGTTTTGTGACAATATTTTGATAGAGATTGGGTTATTATAAAATTGCCATCCCTATGATTTGATATGTCACATGTTTTGACGTAAGTATTAAAATCTGTCGAAGTGACAACTGACCACAATAATTATGATGAAAATAAATTTTGAAATGTCATTCTCCTGCCGTGTTGACTACAGACCACTCTTCTACAGACTTACACATTTCAATAGAGTTGAATTTGAATATTATATTTGATTCGTAACTACTACAAATAAAATTGGGATATTATCAAATTAGCGTTAGAATAAATGTGATAAGATATAATGAATGCAGTAAAATCAGGTTGGATCCTAAATTCAAAAATCCATTTCAAATCATTGTGTTTCTTACTTTCTCGCTAATAATCGGTGCCGTTTCTTAAATTCTAAAAGGGCAAAATGTTGAAACAGGATTTGTTGGTATGATGACGAGATGAGTTGTTGATACGACGTCAAGCTTTATATCTTTCTTTTTATTAATGCAAAAGTAAATTGATTAATTGATGTGGTGCTGATGATTATTTGTTGATTAAATTGAAATTTAATGATGAATGAATAAACCACGCTGCGGACTAATGAGTCATATGTAGGGTTCTAACTTGTTATGTTATGAGATAAATTGTTTAACCAGTATGCTTAGTTGACTTCATATTAAGCTTGGCTTAATAAGAGCTCTTTATCTGTAACAGCCGTGACTGTTTAAATTGTCTGAAGGTCAAACTATTAAAGTAGAAATCAATGCAGCATTTCGCATGATGGTGTTGAGGCAGTTGGGCCAACACAATGCTTAGTGACACTTGGGTTGGGAACGCAAAAAAAAAAGGCGTGTCCTGTGTGAGAACGCTCGAGTGAGCATGTATGTGGATCCGAGAGAGATCAGTGATATAAGTGTACCAAGCAAAGTGATTAATTTGTTGATTTGAAAAAAATATGATGATGATGATCAACCTTCAGCCATTTTTCTGTATGTTGAACTGCGCCATTAAGTGTACAAATCCAGGTTGGATATTGCTTAAACTGTGTAAATGCTGGTTAGACAATAACAAAAAGTATCTTAATTCTGGTTGATAAGAGCGGTTTAAAATATCTTAAAGGTGATTTTGATGTTATAATTTGATGTTATGTTGATTGTGGTTTATCTTTAAAACGAAAGTAGAGCAGTATATACGGAGACGAGAGGGTTAAACGCCCTTCCGTTAATTTATTGAGGAATGATTGAGTTTATTGAATATTGTTGATATGGGAGTTGTGAAATTTTATCGGGGATTACGAGCACACACAAAACATACACACACATACACTTCCCTCACTTCATGAAGTCAGAATAGCCGAACGAAATACTGTGCTGATTTTGTCTTTACAGAATGATCACACGAGGACGTGTGAGTCGTCAGCGATGGCCGCATCAGTGAGAAGAACGGACGAGATTCTTAGATTCGGTGACGACGACGCGACATACCAAATAATCGACGCGGAACTTAAAGACTTTAAAATCGTGCAAATAATAACTTGGTAGTTCCGTAACAAAAAAAGTGTTGTTATGGAGTTTCTTGCGCTGCTTCTTCTCCATAACGAGAACACATTGCGAAGCAGTGGTAATGCTAAAAAATGAACTGATGCTATTTTTGCGGGACTTCGGGCAACAAAAACCTTTGGCAGTAAAGTAAAGGAAAGTTTATGAGAATGCCTGTAGGTCATGTATCAGTCGATGTTGATATTAATAATGATTTTGCTGATGAATAAGATAAGATGGGACTCGAGTCAGTAACTTTGTAGCGCCAGTGGCAATTACGATCGAAGTGCGATGCGTGTTTTGCTCTGGTATGATATGTGTATGGTAGCAACGGAGATTGCTGGTTGGCTTTGAAAGCCGTGGAGATTGAAGGACTTACTCGAGATCATTGAGAATGTTTGTTATTACTTTTGATAATTGAAGTTAACGACTATGGTACGTGGCTCAGGATAATTATTCCAAATTCGTAATTGCTCTTGGAGATTTATTTATTTATTTATTTATTTATTTATTTATTTTGGACCGCCAACAGAAAGTACACAAACATAAATAATGCAAATTCTTTCCTATAATCTTACTATTGCGCCTTTCTACTTATAGGCAATCACGGCTTATGAAAAATAACTTAAGCCTAATACAATTTTTTGTTGTTACCTTAAAATATAAATACCTGACTATAAAAAAAATCTGCGTAAATAATTATGTTATTAAAATTAAAATGACAAAATAAAATAAAATTTTAAATTAACTCCGCACTTATATAAAAAAAGTAATCAATTCAGCAGAGAAAATATCAATAATATAAAAAGCTAAAATTACAAAATAAAATTATAAAAAACTGAAATCCCAGACTATAATAATTCATGTAAAAAAAGAGATACATATTTTAAAACATATTTTAAAAACATAACAAATTCATTGAATAATTTAAAAATAATTTAAAATAATTTGATTAAAAATTAAAATTGAAAGTATTTAACTTATAGTATTGCTTGGTATCATTTTATAGTGTTTAAAAGGTGTTTTTTGATCTTGCCTTTAAAGGAGAACATTGTATCATGGAAAATATCTATATCAAGACACTTAGGTAAATAATTATATAATCTTGTCATCCTAGATACTGGAGAATTCCAACCTAGATTTGTACGATTCGTAGGAATAGAGAACAGTTTATATATTCCAGGGCGTGGTAATCTGCTTGGCACGGTTATTTTAATGATGTCAAGTAAATAGGAACAAGTTATTTTGTTGTTTAAAACCTTGTATAAAAACATAAGATCTAGTTGTATCCTTCTTTTTTCTAAAGTTGTCATTTTAAAATATGCTAGCCTCCTTGTTTATGTAACGTTTGTTAAATATGACGCGATTTAGTACGATTCACACACGAGGACGTGTGTCTTGTCAGTATGGCCGTATCGGTGCAGTCTAAAATAAGTTCGTAATAATCTTTGAAATTAAGAAAAAGGGAACTGTCAAGAAGACAGACAGATTGAGAGTATCGCGAATCAAAGTAAACAACTAAATAACGTTGAATTGATAAAATCGGGTGTTATCAGGCAATAAACGGATAGTATCCTTGTGCCTGTCGAATTATGGGTTTTATTTAGTATCCTGGTAATCCTGACACATAAGTACGCCCACAGAGAGAGATCTATGTTCATAGTACTGAACTCAGATGATCTGAACATACGAATGAGTACCTCCACAGAGCCCTGTCCTATATGTACATAACTTAAAATTATAATAAGACAATAAATTATTAGAGGCCTACGTCTTTTGAGGTCAGGGCCAACAAAGCTGTCGAATACTAAAATCATATTGATGAAGCTGAAGGAATAAAATTAAGCAAAACATTTAAATTTTCAGTGTAGGCGTTATTCGACGACCCCAGCGATGGTTATATTTAGGTATGTCTTTAAATAATTTTAATATATTATATTTTAATAATCAAGAAAGTAGAGTGGGAAGAAAATATGTCACTATCGGTTTTGTGTCAAAGATTTAAAATGCTTCATTTTCTGCGTTACTAATGTATTGACTTGAAAACATTCAGAAATGCTCTTGAACATGCTATACGAATGTTATATCAAAGGTTATATTTTACTATTAAATATAAGAAAATATTCAACCTTCCGTTTATTCCTTAACCGCCATACCGGACCCCATAAAACTTAAAATGCGTAACGCTCCTAAATTACGTCGCCTACATGGCGAAATCTTGCCTCATTGGTGTTTGGATCGATGACGTGTAGCCCATTTATCAAACGATTATGTATGAACACTTTTTAATACATGAATATACGAGTATAGAATCTTATATGCGTGTTCATCATTTTTCATTTGTGTCGGTAATTACTTTGCAAGGCGTAGATGTACTTTGTCGATATTGTAAAATGTTTATTTTCGTTACTTATTCGGATACTTTTAGAAGAAAGATGTGCTTCCCTCGTTGGTGAACATATGTTTGTTATATAGTATCGTATGTAGGTGACCTATATATAGTACGTGAGGCGTTGTCATTGAAAAAGACAACTTCAGCAGCTCTATTCGCTAGTTCTAGATTTCCTGGCATAGGATCGGCCTAGTTTCATCAGTGCTCTTCTAATTTTCATTGAACATAAATGATTAGTGCTTGTGCAACTTTTATGCAGATAACTATTGTTTCCTTTTATCCGACTATAATGAAGCCTAAAGGAGGGTTGTGAATAACTAGTATTTACGTAAAACTAACTAATGTAATGGTTTTATAAGCTTTAATATTTGTTTATTATTTTATGTACACTTACTTAGCTTTTTTAAGATTTTTAAAACATAAAAATTATATTTCATTTATTTTAATCATTTCCAAATTTCCTTAAGTCAATAATTTTACTTCACGATTAAATAAAAAATTGGTTGTCTGTAAAGTCGGTTTACGGACAATGGTTTTACGTGATAACGTCTATTTCGTAGAAGAATAATTTATGATATAAATATTGTCAATTCGCACATTAGGAACGGGAAATAGAATGAAAATTACAATTTTACATATTACCTACTTATTATTAACATTTAGACTTATTGCCGCGGTGAGTCGAAATAGATACGCAACTCTGTGTTTGATGATGGCGAATAGTTCATTGAATTGCATACAAGATGGCGCTAATTAGTTATCATTGCTTACGCCAGGCCTGATTAAACGAACGAAACTAAAATCAATTACTTACGAATAGACTCAATCAACAAAGTTTTATTTATTTTATCTCTGTTCTTGATAATATGATCTCATAAATGATAATGAACTCCAATGTCCTATCACCAAGGGGACTTCTTAGTTTGGGACAAATATAGCCTACCTAGACATTTATTGATAATAAATAATTATAAGCTGGTGAAATTCGGGCATCTATACTGAAAAAGTTTTGGTGTTGTCACATAACGTTTTGAGTTGTAAGTCGGAGTTAAAACTATAATAAATGATTTTATATAGAATAAATGATACACACATAAACTTACGCCTTTTTCCCATAAAATAGCTTATAATATCCCGCGTATCTAGCTAGATTATAATATTAAATTTCATACTAACTATACGATTTTAAACATATTTGAGTTGAAAATTTGGTTTAAATCGTTTTAAATATCAGGAGCTGCGCGACATCTGTGATTTTCTTGACTACAACTAAAGTCCGAGTCGATGTACTGTGTAAAGTTCTTTCAAGTAGTTCATACCTATAAACAGAGATGACGCTATTGTAGATTTTCGTTTTCATATAATAATAATACGTACGAGCTACGAGAAATCATTTCTTTTCAAAAGATTGTAAAATAAAATAAAAATGAAATGAAAAATGCCTTCCAAGCGGACCGATTACGCTTGAGTGGGAGAGAGACGGCCGGTCTAGCGTGCCTCTCTCTCTAATGCTGCGCGCGCTTCCGTAACGTTACTCCGGCCGTTACTCGGTTTTCGTGAATGCCTCTCAGGCTCATCGTCTTTATAAACGTTATCACGTTAAAAATTCAAACTCAAAGTTTATAGAAAACTTAAAAATTAAAACTACTGTTGAATGAATACAAACGGGTGACCGAAAATTAAACCTAATTATACATATGTTTATTACTCAGTTAGACAGAGAACTAAGTACTTCTAACGTTAATAAACATATTATTTATGAGATGAAGGGATATAATCCTATTGCGCGAGAAGCTTTTTTAGTGGTTCCTAATTCATATGCCTATTATATTCAGGGGATGCCTTCTTCTTATTAAAGTAACGTAAAATTTCCTAACGTATCATTTAGGTAGGTATAAACTTTAAACAATTTCAAAAAGAGGTACCAATTGTAATAAAATCTACAATCTTACTTACGATCTACGAAACGAAACGAAGGTAAGATAGTATTATAAAACCACATACAACAGTACAAAATGAAACGACACAATAGAGATTTCAGTAGAAAAAAGAAGATTACCTTTGTAATGGAAATACGCCCCGGGGAAAATCAGGTCGTTTCCGATATTTGACTCGTACTATTGTAAATTTTGAGCAATTTTTCCCCAGAGCCTACGTTCGTTGGCCTCCGGTCTGTTAGGACTGATTCCTATATTGTACTGATTTCATAATGAACAAATATCAAAATCACCTTTTCCCAAAATGACTGATTTTCTAAATGTCTTTGTTTCAGAATGTCGGAAATAAAACTGTCAAATTCATGTACAGTCAGTAACACTTTATTTTGAAATCTTATATTTAAACAACAAAAATTCTACTCTCTGTATGAAACAAAACAATATTATTCTTAAACAAAGTCAATCTTATATATCTATAATAATCTAAAATTTTAACAAAAAAATAACCGACTTCAAATGAAGTAGGCATCCAATAAAAAAAGAATCATCAAAATCGGTTGGCGTGTATTGAGTTATTCGTCCATTTATCGCGCATATACTTTTTTTTACACAAATAAGTTAATGCTTGACCACAATCACCACCACCACACACTTAATGCAAATTGAAGACTTATATGTTTTTGACATAGATGCCATTGTCAGATCTCGCTCTTTAAGTGGGACCACACTACAAGCATAAGATTTCGATTAAAAAAGAATCATCAAAATTGGTCAACCCGTTTCTCTACAACGCGTCGCCACATAGGAACATACATAGACTGATAAACACATTACCCTGCTTTGCGTCGCGCAGTCGGGTAAAAAGCATAAAAATAAAAGATTCACGTCAGATATTTTTGCCAACTATTGATCGTCATATATTTATGCATAATTATGAATGAGGAATCAATGTAAATGCTTACGGAAACGTAGAATTAGACGGCAAATATATATTTGCACTCCGAGGGTGATCACATTATTTTGTTACTAATGTCATCACATATTTTTGCTTTGGGTGGTTGTCACAATTATTTGATGTACTTTTTTATCAGATAATTTTGTCGTCACTTTAATATGCTGTCTATGAATATCACATATTTTTGTTGCGTCCGTGCAGATAAATATTATTGAACGCATTCTTGAGTAGATATTATTTCTGACGTGTCCATAGTAATATATTTATGCTCGTGACTGTACCTTTTCTGTCAGACAATAAAAGTTTCCGACATTCTGAAACAAAGACATTTAGAAAATCAGTCATTTTGGGAAAAGGTGATTTTGATATTTGTTCATTATGAAATCAGTACAATATAGGAATCAGTCCTAACAGACCGGAGGCCGTTCGTTGTATATAAAAATATTCTAAAGTATTTAACATTACAATAAAATATTGGCTGAAACTGATACCTAAGGCATCTTTCTTTATTCTCTTTTCTTTTTTGGCCAGTAATGCATTGATAATGCCTTCGGTGTTATCTACTGATATCCAACGACATGGACATGGTAAGCACTTAACATCAAATGGCTCACTTATCCGCACACTTATCCGGTAATTTCATAAAAAAATTAAAGATTTATACTTAGAAATTTTATGTAGACATTACTCCAAAACTTAGCCACCCACGTAAAAGCGTAGGTGTTGTGACTACTATCAAAACATTTTCATGATTCATAGCTCGATTGAGACGAGGCGTTTGAAGTCAGTGCTTCATAATAATAAAAAGGAGAGGGAACGCAAAAGGTCCATCATGTAGATACGCACATGATTTATGTAACTAGGAGACAAACGAGCTGGTGATCCACCACCACTGACCGTAAGTGGATATAAGTGATACCAAAGGAATCACGGATGCGTTGCCGATAAAGAAATAAGAGAGAGAAAGCAAGAAAGTAGAGTAGTTAATCAAACTTTACACTGTTTCGGCAGTGCTTCTTTCTTGAAAAAATCTTTTTATATTTGTGATTTCCTTGAAGATTTCTTTGAAGGATAAAAATATAAATTCAAGTAGAAGGCTGTGCTCGATTACGGGAATTGCCAAGGCTCGAGGTGATTACGAAACGACAGCGTCGTAAGCTTTGTTTTATATTTCAAGTACTTTATCCGAGAGATCTGAGAACATTTCACGTCATCAACACCCACATTTATTGTAGAGACTGACCGAACTTTCGGTTTCAGTTTCGGCCAGAATCGGCCAAAAAATCTAGTTTCGGGCTTATTTGGCCGAAACTTTCATCGTTCAGCTAACCTCGCGGCTAACCCGTGGTCGCTGACTTTCCAAGAGAAGTCTTTAATTTAACATATTTATTATATTTGTTTATTAAGCCGAAGACAGGGCGCTTTGGCGCTTATTTGGATAGGCCTATGTTGAGCAGTGGACTAATAAAAGCTGACGATGATGATTTGTTCATGACATAATGACAAAAAAAATTGACACATAATTATATTTGTTAGATAAGTACTTTAATTTTATTATTGTTTTTTTATCTAGCACTATTTAACTGTCTGTACGTATATACTATCATCGTCATCCAAACATATAATGAAAATGTAACTGATCGATGTCTGTTGTTGTACATGGAAGATATTTGAGTAAAACTTTTACTAGGGATATTTAATAGGCGTAATAGATAAAAAAACCGAACAAGTGCATGTCAAGCCACGCGCAATATAGGATTAAGAAGTAGTAAGTTTATCAACTATTACTCATTAAGTACTTATGCTAACTTGCTTGAGCAACCAAATGTCAAAAAATGAAACCTTTTGTAAAAGTGTCGCCGTTTTCAAGATTTGGACTTTTTTTTAAATGCAAAAATTTTGCTCCTTTACCCTACTTTTTCCTGTTGAGCAGCTCAAAAAATACTCTCGTTAGACCTCACCCTAAGTTTCGGTTTCGGTTTCAGCTGATATTGGAACTAAGGCCGGAAGTTCGGTTTCGGTTGAAAACCAGTTTCGGTTGGATGCTAATTTATAGACGTTCGACAACAAAACTTATATAATGTATAATTGTATGTAATATACTATTATACACACTGTATAATTAGCTATTTATATGCACAATCCAAAAGCTAATCTTGTGAGTTACAACAGTGAACTAAGCAGTGAAAATATATTCAATTTAATTATCATAAATTTATATTGTTATTTTTTTGTGACTCCCTAACTTATAACAATAATTTCCTTGCAGCTCCATACAATTTACAGCCTACTTAATATGCAGGATTTGAAACGAAATAGTGATGGAGAATACGATATGTTAATAGTTCCAGACTTTTACCTAGACTTAATAATGCGTTAGGGGGCGCGGCTATACAGGTTGAGCCATTTTCGACACGGCAATAAATAAAATGTCAAGTCAAGAGATCCATACACAAGAGTACATAAAAATCGTGACTCAATGGTAATTGAATGTGTAAAGTATTTAAAAGAATATGCATTAGAAATGAATCACCTGATTTGTTGTAGTCGCAGACAAATGCTCATTTACTTACCTATGTATAATTAATAATTAAATATTAATTATTACTTTGAGGAAAATATCACAATTTTTGCAAAACTAAGAGAGAGACCTTAATGTGTTACAGGCTGTGATTATTGTTTATTGTATTTATTAAATTACAAAATAGAACCAGTTATAACATTAAAAAACCCAATTGATTAAATACTCGTATAAGTAATTCATTTAGTATTAACGAACATAATAACTTTTGAAACAACCTGTATAATATAGAGAGGGGTGTTAAAGCTACCATTAATAATGTCCCGCTTCCGCCGTAATGTTATTCAATACTTTAAGACGTAACAAATACCAGAACAGCACTGTAGGGAAATATATGAAAATATACAACGTTGATCTTTACCTATATAAAACACAAAAAAGATTGTAGCGATGTCCTTTATAGACTTTGAAACCATCCAACCGCTGTGCTCCAAACTGGTTTCATTTGAAAGGCAATAATGCGGAGATGGCTTAAGACCACTAAAACAATGAGTTATATACATTTTCGATTTTCTTTACACTTTACATTTTTCCCATACAAAAATATTTAGCAATACACGCCGGGTATCCACTAGTATTATGATAAAAAGTTAACTGACCGTTATTTTTAACCCCTGACGCATAAAGAGGGATGTTATAATTTTAACGTGTCTATTAATCCTTATACGGTGTAGTTGTTCAGTATTAATTCTAAATACATTGTAAAATACTGGGCGTATTTTTTCTTTTTAGTTTTTTTACGCAGTCAGGTGTTTTGTATTTTTAATAACAAAAATTAATTATATTATAATATTTTACACTTCTTAGTTTTTTTTTCATTATTTGTTTAGTTAGGATTTATTGACTTCTTTATTAGTATTATAGGTAAGATGGTAAAATTCACAATGTTCTCATTTTATTAAGGCAATTAATACATTAGCGAAAATAGTTGTTTAAACAACTTTATATTATTATATATCCTAAACTGTTATTAAAAATGAAAAATAATGAAAGGAACCTAATTATTTTTAAATTCCTATTCAACGATATCCTATTTGACTTAATTCGACGATTTTATTTTCATTTTGACAATATGACGTCTGGTTGTCACTGTGATGAATTTTGATGATTATCATATCTTTAGTAGCACTCGCAAGGTTAAGATAAACCGATTAACATAAGAATTATCAAAATTCCTCAACGCGTTTGGTCTCAACAATGCCACATAGGAACAAACATACATAGACTGATAATTACCCTTATTTGCGTCACGCAGTCAGCTAAAAAGGATACTACCTTCAAAAAGCTTCATTTACTCTTAAGATTTTCTATTTCCCTTATTTTGATTGCCCAGCCTATCAGAGCATTCAGAGCTTTTACGACTGTTTTGATTGAAAAGATTTTACCACGGTTTACCACCAATTGTCGTAGCATATTCTACGCAATCTATTACTTTAAATACGCACTAAATATACAGGCAAAGTTTAAACATTAAGTTAAATAAAAAGTTTAGTTAATTCAATATTACTCAATTTAATGTTAGTATATACGAATATTATAGAAAATCATTCAACCAGCCAATACTAGATTTCATCTAAAAAGAAATAGGATACGACAGTTTGTTTAAACATACAGTAAAAATAAAACACTAAATAATTAAGACACACATAGACAACACACAACATTAGATAGACAGTAAAAATCATTAAAATAAAAGTCCTTACCTCGTTACGTAGAAATCCTGTAATTTACATAGACGACGATTTCCACGGATACGATTGCTAGCGGAAGGGAAGTCACGTACCGCAAGACGGGCTCATCGCTTAAGCAATGCGTCCCTACTAACGTTTCCCGTCCCGCGCCGCCCGGGCGCCCGCACGCGCTGCCGTAGCAACCTCGCGCTCGGTCTACAACCAGCTACGTACAGTCGCATAGAGCTACGAAATTGAGCCACTTGTGTCCGCATTATAACAACACTCGACCGCGGACTTGCCCGCTTGGAAATCGCGAGAATTTTCACGTCGCTATGCTGTATTGTTGGTGTCCTATAGGTGATTTCTGGTTTATATATTGATATGTCGTCAGATCATAGAATGGATATAACGAATAAAATAGAAATTGGTATTTGACAAAATCGTTTAATCGTTAAACGTATATGACTCCAATTTCGGTTATAATTATATATTCTAGTTATATTCGATCTATTATATTATGACGTGATATGTTTCAATAAGTATTACATTTTGTGGCTTTCATATCAGTTATACTAATGACGTTAACATCAAGGTAATTGACCCAAAATATATTTATAACAATCATCAAGTTAAAAATTCTGTAGCTTTGATTCCATTGTAATCAATTAAAAAATTTGAATGAAGTAAAACACTATATACCCACATATTTGAGTTAAAAATATTGAGCATTGGAATTATCTGAGCATACGCCACACTTAATAAAAAAAAGTAGAGCGACAGAAACACTTTTCAGAATATAATCTGTGTATTTTAGGGGAGCTTCCCGCCCAAATCCGCCCTTTGAAATGTAAGTGAAGGAAATGCTAATGGTTGGACTTTAATGAGTTAGGGACTCCAACCATCCTTGGATCCAAGTAAACTCGTGGTGCAAGCTACTGAACAAAAGACAGAAGTATGTCGTCAAGTTTCCCAGTAGGCCGTTGGGCTTTATATTACCCGACATAATCCCAGCGGTAATCATGCGTACTTTACATAGAATACTCTAGTTACCTGGCAGCTACATAGTCACCTTTAACGAGTTCCACTGTGTGCAAGAGCCAGTAATTAGCGTCTCTTTTTCTTAGCCGTCATTTTGTCAGTGTATTACAAATTAGCATGTGTATCACAAGTATACTTTGCAAATATACATTTCCCACCAAAAAATAGCTACAGCATACAAAATAGCTAATAGAGACAAAAATAGCTACAGGCAAAATAACGTTTACGAATGAAAGAGTTTTGCCATTTCTAGTATAGAGTTTAATATTCAATTTAAGAGTAAATAAATCTTCTCTGTAACGGTGAGTTGAAAATCTTTTCCTTTAAAGTTTCTTACCACTTCTTCTTCCGGGACTTAATATGATGGTAGGAACCATCTCGTAATTAGACTCCATACTCTCTCAAATTCGCCAGAACGATGCTTCAAAATTTGAAGTTCAAATACATACACATAGTTACCTAATTAAAATACAGTGAATTTCATTTACCTTGGATTTAGCGACCGTTTTGATAATGTGACGTTTTAAATCTTAGTCCGATGTTTACTTTAAATACAAAATTCATACGATTATAGCGACTTTGGATGTAACGCCGGCTTCGGGTGTAACGACTGCTTATATTGAAACATTTGTAAAAAAATCCTAGAAATCCCATGCAGATATTACGACCAATGTTATCTTTTGCTAAGTCCACACAAATGGACAGCAACTGTGGTGACCTTACCTTTTGTTTATAGATATTAGCTAGGTAGGTAGTGTACGTTTCGGAGTTATAATGATTCAGTTACAAAGTGAAATTTTGAGTAGCAACTGTGTTTAGTAAACTTTTGAATAAATATGGCCTCTAGACGCACATTCAACGTTCGACATTTCTAGACGAAAAAGGTAAAAACAATGTTGATGTATGCAAAAAAATACAAGTTTCTAATTAAACAATATTTATGATGTGGAAAACCTTTGATAAAATATTAGAATGCTTTGAATCTAAATCCTTGAAAAGAAACCTTCGCTTGTTACGACTTCCGGATACAACGACTAAATAACAGTGGTCCCGTCCCGTTATCGTCGCTATATCCGAAATCCACTGTAATACTAATATTATTGGTAATTCATTAAAAATACTCTAGAACGTACTACAACTTGCCCGGTTTTCCTCTTTACTTAGTTCGGGTTTAACGAAACGGCTACAAACGATTCCTTAGATCAGCGAAGAGAGCCGTCCGCTGTTCGGGAAGCCACCGATAAAAACCAATCGGACGGAAACTCGAACGCTCGCAGACTCCAGCTGCATATTCACTGAAGCGAAGCGACCCGGGCTTTTCGCGGCTAATACAATATTGTCTATGCCCAGAGGCTGAAGGGAAATTGTACAGAATTTATTTCAGGCCATGGGAGCCAAAACAGGCCAACTACATTTTTACAATATTGTTTTTAATTTAAAACAGTTAAAATTGAATATTTTCGTAGAAATAGCGACATAAAAGTGCCGCTATTTCTACGAAAATTCTAATTTTGGCCAATACGGCCTGTTCTATACGATAAAAATATTCTACTAATATTCTGCCCTCCTTATGATAAACAACGTATCTGCATTTCAGCAAGTTCCGAGATAAACGCGCCTAAAGTATTTTTCTTATTTTTGTTGTCACGACTACACTAATTGAGATATTTTCAAAATTGTTAAAATTAATTGTTACTATATGTGTGTATTTTATGACTCATTACATTTTTCTGTTTTCTAAATGTTTTCTGAGTTAATAGAACCCAAAAAGTGTTAATTTTTAAGCAGTTGCGTTTGCTTATACCTAGGAAAATTATTCAGTTACGTTAATTATCACTAGGAAAGTGCTCTTACGATGTTTATGCCTTGTATTTCTTTCATATAGTTTAACGAAATCCTATAAATAATAATCGCATTGGCTCCTTGTGCCATTAATTAATCAAATTAATGAAATGTACGTAAGTATATTAGTTCATTGCGTCAAATAGACGAGATTTTTGGTATAACTTACCTATTTAATTTCAAAGTTAATAATATATAAAAACTAATATAACTCTAAACGTAATGGACAATACGTTGTTCTTCATAAGGAAGAGAATGAAAATTTTGCACATACGTTGTTTATGCTTACCTTTATTTTTATTTCTATAATACATACGAAAAAATAGATAATAGATCTAGATAGATCTAATTTCGCTGATTACGAATATGCTAATAACTCGTTTTCGCCAAAAATGTCAGATACGTTGTTTATCATAACGAGGGCAGTATTATACATGTAAAAGATTGTCTGGGTGATTTACGGAAAAGGATGTTTGTCACTTTGATTAAAAAAATGACGTGCATAACAGTATCGGTGATACCTACATAAATAAAAGATTATTTCATTTCATTTTCATTAAATTTTTCATGAAATTTAAATTTAGCTTACCTGCCTCCGTGTCAAAACTCATCTGTTCGTTTGTTGGCTATTAAAACAAAAACTCGTTGGCCTACAAGTTAACGAAAATGTGGTAGGTACCTACAAGCTTTCTCATTTTCTTTCCCTTTTTATAGGTTTTATCCGGAAATCAAATGCAATTTCTGTAATTATTATACGAATATCTACTGTTGTAAGACTAATTTTGCTATAGGTAGGTATATAATGAGATACCTATATGTAATATAATTATAAATTTATAATTTAAATGGTATTATTTCTGTAACTGAATTGATTGTTATGGCAAGTTTACGTACTACTTTTAACCAATCAGTCTATGTCGAAGAGCCAATATTAAACAGGCATGCATTACTACGGTTGATCACTTACTATTAGATCGTTCGACTGCTCATTTATAAGCATATTATTAACTCGTTAAAATTGCATAAAAATATTTGGTATTATTAGCCTTTTGCTCTTGATCTAATTTTAAGTAAGTATACCTATATCTTATTTTATAATAGATATCTACTTTATTTTGTCATAAATTGTGATGAAAAAACCTAATTCAGTCAGGGGACTTAAACAGGAACAAAAGAAAACTGAAATCAAAACTTTAAATAAATTTATTGCTCACTAGTTAAGTTCACACAGGAAATAACACACGTTGATTGATAATAGCCGTCCGAGCCCATAGTTTTACGCTGCGACAGGTGTATTTCCTTTAATTCCATGACTCCAAAGTCGTAGTCCGAAAATTTTTTCAATATGTCGGAACCATCAAATGTTTCTCGTGGCTTTCTTGCTTTCGACTGATTGTCATCATCGTCTGCATCATTTTGTCGTCTTCTATACTTAGAGTTCAAAAACGTCACGTGTAATTTTACAAAATCTCTCTCGTGCTCTTCATTCATGAATCCTTAAAAAAAATACCCCTTATTATGAGTTACTCTATTGAGTTTAAAATACGAATTTTATTAGTAACTTCGAACGAAAAAAATACTACAATATCATCGTGGACTCTTACTATGTATTCACGATTTTTGTATTCAATACCGATATTCTGACAATTTTGGGATTAACTAGTTACAGTTACTAGTTTATTTTATATATTGAGTTTTTTTATGGAAATAGCCGGCAAACAAGCTGACAATCTACCTGATGGTAAGTGGCTATCGACACCCATTGACATCAGCAACAGCAAAGGCATCACTGATGCGTTGCTGGCCAAGAGAGAAGAAAAAGAAAGAAATAACTGGCTCTCAGGCCCCCAGCCGGAACACGAGTCGTTTGGCGGCTGACTCATGCTCAAGGGTGGTAGCTATCCAGGCGAACCCCATGGAGAAATAATAATAGTAATAATGGTATTAATTAACAATTGAAATTAATAATACCAATATAATCCTTCTATAGGCCCTACCACCAGCGGACTGGATTAAATCGCCTCTTACAACAACCATTCGGCGTGGGATTGGGGTTAGTATTCTAAGCCACCCCAATATGGCTAAAATTGCTTTTATTGTACCTTGTATTCCTTCTTAGCTTTATCATCAAACCCTGAATATTATCAATATGCCTGAATTCCTTAGGGTTGAGTCAATTACATAATTTATGCATGTATGTATATGAACTCATACATATCTGTGACAAGCTCAATCAAAAATCGGGACGTAAATCAAATTGGTGACTTTGATTACACATGGACAGGTGTAAATGTGTAATGAAATAATATACTTTAAAAACTCGATAATACTACGCTTGTAAATAAATTATCACCTTCTCTCTTAAAATACTCCACAAGACCATCAACAACTCTCTGAAGCAAGCCAGTTGGTGCATCTTCCTCTTGAACCCGTCCATACAACACATCAATCTCCTTTGGGTCGTCATTCATATAGGACAGGCCCTTTAATCTGATTTTAAAAGGTAAATAATCTTGGATAAGTGGCCTGTAAAAATAAAAATAATAATTCAGAATGTTCCCATACCTAACCACCATCTATTCATCAAATCACGTTTTTATTTAAATAATCATTTATCTCAATTTCTTCTATCTGAATTGCATGATTTATTACACATACCTAAACAATAAAACCATAGAAATACTAACATAATAATTTTAGCCTTAGCTTCTGTCAATAATTTAGAGGCATGCAACCTTTCTTCATTGTCCATGAGGCAAGTTACTCCCAACGTTAGATGTAGTTTTTCAGGTCTTATAAATAGACTCTCTTCTAGACCTCTCCCAGAGCATTCCTTTAGAACCAGTGTCTTAAAAAAAAGAAAGGCTTATGGTCGTAGCACACATATCAAATCGTAAACGGAACGTAAACGTATCAACTCTTGCATGTCAGTATTCTTTGTATGAAACTCCCTACTGTAAAGCACACTTATCGGATTCGTAACGTAATCGCCTCGCCTCGAGACAAGCTCACGAACCGCGGTACGGTGCGTGGACGACTTGCCGTACCCGCGCTTACGTCTCACCGTACGCTATCCTTCGACTTTCAGTTTCCTCGTGCGCGCGCCGCGCCGCGGCTACCGCTGCGTCGGCGAACTGCTGTCATTCATTCCGTCAACCAGCGGCCGGCGAGCCGTAAGCGCGGCGTCGCCTAGCCGTAGCCGAGTCGATTTGGAGCTGTTGGTCGGTTATAACGCGCTTACGTTAGGTTGACGGCGAGGCGATCCGGTGCCGATCCCTTTCCGAGTTGATATGTGCGCTACGACCATTAATTGGTTTTAAAATTTATGTGTTTCCAATGCTTATTGAATAAAAACTGCTTTCTCCATGCAAAACTTTAATTGTGCAAATCTTCATACTGCTTCATCGCTCCATCCGTGTAAGTTGTAAAAAGTGGTATAAGTTTTTGCTTCATGTACTAATATAATAATGATCATAACAACTTGGTCAAAAAAGTCTAAATTTCAGCATTAAGAATATCATAGTAAAATACCTTAAAATTCTCAAAATTTCTCATAATCTCCGGATAGTTCATAGGAATGGAAAGAAAATGTGTAGGCTTGTATTTCATTCTAGCTGCCATCACAATAATATTGATTCTTCTTTTTGCTGCTTTAATATTCTGAAACAAAAACCACCATCACTTAATTAAAAAGTAACATAACAATTTAGTAACTTTTTGCTGATAAAGAGAGTTGGCTATACCATGAGATCACAACTGTCCACGGACATTATATAAAATAATATATGATAGATTCAAGAAGCAGAGTCAGGCAGGTGAAGAACCTTACATCATATTACCTTACAGATGACTTTTTGTTTAATATACCAAACAGTAATAATTAGAGAAGAACTTACTCCAGGACTAGCACCATAAATAAGAATATCTTTGTTTTCCCCCATTCTTGGAATTTTGATTTCAGTTCTAGTGTCTCGCTCAATTCTACTTTTCATTCCACCTTTTTTACCTATGATACATCCAAGATAATGCCTGAAACATAATTGTTTATTACCAATATGTTGTATTCTGGCTGGGGGCTTGAGGTTCTTTCTTTCCTTTCTTATCTTTTTTGGTTGGCAACACATTAGTGATGAGTAACCGATTCCCCTGGGCAACAATGACCACTTACCATCAGGTGATTTGTCGCCGTTTGTCAACTTTTTAGATACAAAGAAATGCAATGCTACAATTTGGCTCACAGCAATATGAACTTGCAAAAACTACTTACGTAGCAATATGAAAGTTTGTATAATATCTACTGTCATCTATCATGAGGATTTCACAGTCATCATCCTCGTCCAGGTCACCTTCGTCCTCCTTGTAATTAATTTCTGGAAAATAAAGACACACCTTACTTTCAACATGTTGTTTATCCCTGCATAACACTATGGCCTTTAAGTTTGTAATATATTTAATTAAGGTAAGTGCATGTTTGACATGTTGAAGACTTGAAGAGCTCACAGCCTGTCAGCTAGTATCGATCCTAAGTGATCGACAAAGTAAAGCCCTCCACTAATCCCTCCACCAATCCGTACTGTAAAAGTGTGGTGGAGTATGCTCTAGGCCTTCTCAAGAGTCAAGGTTGAAGCCAATGTTTGACATTTTCAGCGTTTAACATAAAGTTCTGAGGCGTAATTCAGTCCTGAGGTTATGATAGATAATTTAAATTTTCTCTGCTGAGAGAAGCACCGTTTTAATCTGCTGAAGAACCTCTACAAGCTTCAACCATTACCACATAGGAACTCCTGCTACCATATTCTACTTTAGGTACCTTCTGATAATGTCTTTTAGGTGGTTTCAAGAGATCGTAAGACAAAAACAACAAATAACCTGTATCACCTACCATTTTCGTATAAATCATGTTCCTGAAGAACTGACGCTTCAGTTTGTGAATCGGTTACCCGATAGCATCTTCCTTCTATCCATACCAAGTCTGGTTTGAGAATTTCATTCATTTTATAAACTATTTCCT
Source organism: Thymelicus lineola (assembly GCA_963932265.1). Taxonomy (NCBI): domain Eukaryota; kingdom Metazoa; phylum Arthropoda; class Insecta; order Lepidoptera; family Hesperiidae; genus Thymelicus; species Thymelicus lineola. The sequence continues at coordinate 6,971,647 of OZ010683.1, read as the reverse complement.
TTGAAGTAAACAAATCAAACAGAATCAATCAACATTCAATTCACGAATAAAATTGACATGACAGCATTGACAATGACACTCGTCACAAGTATGTTCGATGACAACTTGACTTGACAAGTTTGACAACAGCTAACAAGTGTTATAAGCTCTATGGTGCTAAGTGACACCATAGACAAACACTAACATTGAAAAATGACAAATGACAATAAAAATGTCAATGTTTTTTTATGTTTTTATACAAGCACAGATTAGCTATGGAACTTCGACAAAATATTGATATAATGAAGAGGCCAATTGCCATAGCCCCTCCCTAGTGTTAAGTCGGGTACTGGCTTAACTATCGAATCCTATTAATTTAATTTATTTCGACTCTTAGATATTCTTCGTTATAGAGAACTTTAAAACATATCCAAAGCTAAATAAATATAGGTAATTTATACTTGTTAACGCACTTTTACCTGTACTTACCTGTTTATTAAATTTTATTAGCAACATTGTAGTAATCACATCTTACGTAGGTACCGTAATGATAAGCTTATCAGACTCATGTCCAATTCGTGTTTACACAGCGCATTTATAATTCTAAATGTGGGTTGACGGAACCGAGCTAACCACTCGTGTAAAGTCTTATTACGTATTATTAAAAAGTACTCATATAAATCTCAAAATGAGTCATAAATTGCAACCGGCGACCACTACTTTGTACTACAATACTGTTTACACATCCATTCATAATAAAGACAACGGTAAGATGTTATTTTTAACTATACCTACTATACCCACCAGTTACAGGTACATAGTTTGTTTTTGTACAAAAATATTTTCGGAGAGTAGAATCCAATAATGGCTAAGAAATGTAAACATTATCTGATTAATTTAACATCTAAAAAAATTGCATTGTATAGCACATAATACGTAAATATAGGGCCCCAATATTATGATTATTCTAGCGTTCGTAGATTAAGGATAAGTACAATTTAAGAATGTATTATATGTACGTATACGTAGGTACAATGTAAGCTAAATGTTATGTTCTTTATTAAAAACACATGATGATTATAAAAACTACAACAGCAACATCGGCTCCGATTTTATAAATAGATGCCAATAGGCATATAATTTTCATCTCATGGTCGATCAGTACCTTTACCCTTCATAAGGCTTAAATAATGTTTAATATATATAATAATACTGTAACCTCGTCAATGTGTGTACATGTGAGATATTTGAGATAGATGTATTTATTATCGCAATAGATCCCATAGAATAGATCCAATTAAAATAATTTTCAGAATTTTTGTCTGTTTGTCTGTCTGTTTGTTCCAGCTAATCTCAGGAACGGCTTAACAGATTTAGATGCTGTTTTCACTGATACATTTTAGTGTGCTTGGGTTTAACATTTAGTGTATGTTTTATTTCAATCGGTTCACAAATAAAAAAGTTTATCAGTTTAAAAAACCGTATATACATTTTATTTTATTGTACACTGTAGGCTTACCGAAGCGAAGCGAGGGCATTTGCGAGTGGAAAATAAATGAGACGGAATTGCATTTTATTCACATATAAATAAATGTTTCATGGACATATTTATTAGTACTAAAAATTTATTGTATTTATTCATTAATTATTTTTTAATTTAAATACTATTAGTACAGAAGTACATACATTGAAAATTTTGTGCATGTACCATAAACCCATCATAAACCAGTATCAGTATTTGAAAAATTTCGAATCTGGTGAATTCTGGTGTACAAAAATCAAAAAATACGATTGGATCACGCGGATCACGCCCCTCTTGTCAACGTCAAATATTCAAATCAAAATGTCACAAAATTGAACTTGTGACTTGTCCAGCTTGTCCTGTCTTTTTTACTCATTATTTCTAGTCAATACAAAACGTATCGAACAAAAGTCAAAACAAAACTAATCAATTATTTATCAACAGAAAACAAAATTCCTCACACTTATTATTATTTATTTTTAGGAGTAGGTATCTACATTATTAGCATGAAAGAAAATGCTATACATGTAAACAAGCGTCAATATCACAATAGTAAATAACTCGACAGTCAATAGATTCTCGTGTAAATCTAATCCCGTGATATGAGTGAGCCAAAAGTAAACGTGATCTCGAAACTTTAAAATTCAGTTCTTTTGTAACTTAAGGTTGGACTGCTTTGTTTCCATGTAAAAATAAATTTTAACGTGTAGGTACGTATATTTATTATTGTTTATAATGTTACTCATTTTATGACAAAGTATAGAAATATTAAGTTAATAAATTGTATCTCTCATTGATTTACTTAATTAGATATTTTTTATTTATTCAGATGACAGTAAGATGCATGGAATCCAGAGAGTAATAGTTTTCTGCTTTCTTACCACTGTTTTACCAACTATACTCATTGTCTTACCACTTTATTTGAGAAACATTAAGTATGCGGATGTCATGTACAGGATATCCGATTCAGATGTGATACAGATCCACCAGGGCCAGTCGTCAATCTTTTGTGAAAAACATTCCTTAAAAATGAACACGTCTTTCAATGCATTCCAAATGAGAGGTAGACCTGAGTTATCAAGTAGAAGAAGGCACATAACGCTAAAGAAATCTATGAGTTTGCCGGATGATACATTAGAATATTGGGGGTTTTACTTATTTGCTGGAGCCACTGTGGAACTCAAAGCATGCTCGCGTTATGAGGGCTCAAAGATTTTAGTTGTTAAAGGAGAAAAGATATTAAACACGTGTGGAATATTAGAGGAAAGCAGATTGAAAAAAGAACCTCCGTTAGTAGAGAGACCTGGTCATGTGTTAGTAATGTTAGAAAATCCAAAGGACAAACTAAAAGACAAAGAAAACTTAACAGTGTCTGTAACTGACGAAAATGATGCTGCAGAACAGTTTTCAGAAGAAACTACTCAAGGAATTGAAATTAATGTTACTATGAATGGTGATACATTTAAAGATAGACATAAAAGAAATACAGATACAGCTGTACACAATCCAAACACAGTTTTAGATGCAGGCGTGTACCATGGAGGAAATGCTCTTAATAATTCTCCAAATGCAATACAGGACAGTTCTGTATCCAGTTTTGAAAACAGTTTGCATGTATGTTATCGTGACAACATTTTTATGAATGATTTCTTTCCATATTCAATCCAATGCAACAGCACAAAATACTTGGAAAAAACTACTACGCTTAAGGTTGTTCATGATGTGCTAGTAGACGGGTATTATTATTATATATTTTATAGTGATAATGACATGTTTATAAATGATATTCATGCAATTTTCGATATTTATAAACCTACATTCCAGTATGCCAATATATCAGATTCAAAAATATGTCTCAATAAAACTGAATGTGAATTCAATGTGCAGCTATTTAGTGATGAATTAGTTATTGTGGAGGTGCCTACTAAAGATGGCTTAAGGAGTGATGATGATAATTCTTCCATTTTGATCTCTGTTTGTCATCCTCGGATGTCTGTTTACATAATTTTCCCAGTGTCCGTTCTCTTGTTGATTATTGTCTTTGCTTTTTTATGATATTTAATTAAGGTTTTGATCTACTTTATATTTGTCAAAATAAACATTACCAGAGGTATGATATTAGTTTACTTCATAATGTATCTAGGCTAGGCAAATCCTGATTATTATATAAGATTATTATATTTATTTTATAAAAACTGTGATGTAATTTAATTGTATAAAACTGTTATTGTTTCAGAAATATATTATGTTATGAGAAAAATTATGTGATTTTACTATACGAGTAGTGCACCTACTAAGATAATAACTTAATTAAATATGACTCGTCTAAAAAAACGGACTAAAGGGTGAACCTAGAGTTTGGATTTGGATTGGATTGGGATTTTGCCCCATATACACGAGCTGACGATGGAGAAATAATCCCACAAACCATTGAAGTATGATGTCATAGAACAGACATCTCGAACAGAACCGTGTTCAATAAGGAGGCAGTAGTCAGTACTTATCGTACGAATGGTTAAGAAAACTCAAACAAAGTGTAATGTTTTATTAAATCAAGAAAAGATAAATCTGTCCAGTTAGGACTGCAGCTTAAAATGCACTGAATTTTTTTAACATTTGTTATCACTCAGTAAAAGTATCAAATGCAATATTATGGAGAGAAACAACCTCTAACACCATAAAAGTACAATACAAATACATATACCAAAAATTATCATCTAATAGTAAATTATGGCAACTAATGTTCAATTTTAATTCAATTATGCAACAAAACTACACTTCGTCATAAATGTCGACGGAACCCCGCTACGCGGGGTCCTTGTTACCGCCGCGTAAAAAAATAAGAACCTAACCCATTCAGTTTTGAATTCCTATAGCTTTTTTCATTGCGGGGTGCTTCGCCTCCCGAGCCCTCCTTGTATCGGGGCTACGTCCCCCCTGCCCCCTTCTCCTTTGAAAATCGAACGAATCCATTAAAAATTGAAGCCCATTAGCGCCAATGTATTCGCGGTGTCGGTTCTATGCGCTATCTATCGATAATGCCACAAACTTATTTTTTATTGATTTGAGCCCATAAAACACACATTCCAGATTGTAAATCACAGTTAGAGATATTTTTATGTGATTTGGAGTCTATTTCTTAGCTAAATAAATTACAAAAGGAACAAATTCATAGGTAGATAATATTTCTAAAAAAAGCTGCTTCTTTCTCTCTTTTTGTTTGCACGCGATTGTATTTAATGTTGGAGCAAAAATAACTAAGTGCCTATTATACGCTTTATCCAGGTTAAGCACGGTCCTAGATAGAAATTTTAGTTCCTTCTGACGGACGTTCTGACTTACATCCTAGGATGTAAGGGGCTCCATAGTCATAAGTTAATTATCAATTATACCTATTCATTAATCTTATACTTGCATTCAAGTGAACCTTTTTTACGCATTACTCATTAAACTCTGTGGAAAAAAAGGGATAACGTAGTAGCGCAGAATTCCTCTTCCTAGAGGTAGCCGGTTGTCTGAATAGCTATTCCCTTTGAAAATGAATATCTAAACTAATATTATATTTTTATGTGCATCGTTTGCTCTTTCGAAAGCCAGCGGATGAAATCTGATCCATTTCCTAAGTAGATCAGCTTCCGTGGTTTCGTAGTAACCAAAGCAGGTATTAATTAAATATGCAACACATACTATTTATTGTCTTATTTATAAAGCATTAAAAAAATTGTTGCTTATATGAAACCTAAAGGCGCTACTTACTCCATCTATCCATCAGCCTTTAGGGGTCCACTGTTAGACATAGGCCTCCCCTAATATACGCCACTCAGACCAGTCCTGAGTCTTCTGAATTCAACGGATACCCGTTGCCTTCTTCAGGTCATCGGTCCACCTGGTCTCCTTTTTCAGAGGCATGGTCTCCATTCGAGGACGGTCCTCGTATATCTTTCCCAACGGTTAGCGCTCCTTCGAACTATATGGCTAGCCCATTGCCACTTCAGCCAACTTATTCTCCGCGCTATGTCGGTCAGCTTCGTTCGTCTACGGATTTTCTCATTTCTAATTCTATCGCATAGAGATACCAATGTGTTCACCATTTATGTTAATGCCACGTCGTCTCCACTCCATCAGCTTGAACACGTCATCCAACGCAGCGGTGAACAGTTTTGGGGATATGACGTACCCTTGCCTGACACCTCTCTACAATTGGATGGGGTTCGTTGCCGTGTTGTGTACTCTAAAGGACATTAATTACTCAAGTAGGTATATTTTTTACTCAGGTATTAAACGCAATCCAACTTTGTAATGTTAATCTATTATATATATAAAAGAGGACGTGTGTGTCCCTATATTTCACTTTTCAGCCAATACTGCACTTCGCAAGCGCATAGTGTGTATATGTCGCAATAAGTACGAGGCTCAAATCTCAGATAAGGGTGGTTGCAAGTTGATACCTATAAGGGTGTAGAAGATACGGGGTTGAAACGTGTTGAAGTGAAGCGCCTACTTTTTCGTGGGAGCAATGTTTTGTAGAGCCGCGCATTGCTGGTACATGACTAGGAAGCTATCCACGCAAAATTATTTGTTATCTGTCGACTGTCGCTTGAATGCATTCATCCTCTCTGTACTTTTTTTACAATAATAAAATGTGTGCTCTCGAAAAAGTTTTAATTATTCGCTGCAACAACCAGTTATTCCTCTAAAGAATTAACAGCGTGTGATTTCTAGAAATGTGTGATTATCATTAATATAAAAACATTTTAACTGTTCTAGATTTTAGAATGATCTAGAAATTTCTTATATGATCTAGATTGTATGCCAATTTTCTGATCAATATAAAATGTTCTAGAAATTCCTCCAATAATCTAGAAAACTCCAAAAGTAGGTAATGGAACTTATTACGCATTTTCGTCATTTTTTAAGTTAAAAACATGAACATTTATTTATTAGGTCCAGATTAGAAACAAAATTTGGAAGTATTAGGTTTTTTTGGAATTTCATCCCTTAAAGTTTTGAAGTTAAGAGGTCTTTTTAAAGTGAAACTTTTATTACATCGTCTCAAACTTTTTGGTATGTGTCGCATGTCGCGTGACGGTCGGTTCTTAACTTATCGGTTCTAGGTAACGAAAGTACTTAGGATGACCTAGCTTTCAACATATCTGATTGAGTACGGGTGCTACTACATGATACATTCTGAAGGTCTGATGATGACCAGGTATGTACTTATCGGTTCTCAGTAACGGAAGTACTTAGGATGACCTAGCTTTCAACATTTATCTGATTGAGTACGGGTGCTACTACATGATACATTCTGAAGGTCTGATGATGACCAGGTATATACTTATCGGTTCTCAGTAACGGAAGTACTTAGGATGACCTAGCTTTCAACATTTATCTGATTGAGTACGGGTGCTACTACATGATACATTCTGAAGGTCTGATGATGACCAGGTATGTACTTATCGGTTCTCAGTAACGGAAGTACTTAGGATGACCTAGCTTTCAACATTTATCTGATTGAGTACGGGTGCTACTACATGATACATTCTGAAGGTCTGATGATGACCAGGTATATACTTATCGGTTCTCAGTAACGGAAGTACTTAGGATGACCTAGCTTTCAACATTTATCTGATTGAGTACGGGTGCTACTACATGATACATTCTGAAGGTCTGATGATGACCAGGTATGTACTTATCGGTTCTCAGTAACGGAAGTACTTAGGATGACCTAGCTTTCAACATTTATCTGATTGAGTACGGGTGCTACTACATGATACATTCTGAAGGTCTGATGATGACCAGGTACCATACTTATCGGTTCTCAGTAACGAAAGTACTTAGGATGACCTAGCTTTCAACATTTATCTGATTGAGTACGGGTGCCACTACATGATACATTCTGAAGGTCTGATGATGACCAGGTATATACTTATCGGTTCTCAGTAACGGAAGTACTTAGGATGACCTAGCTTTCAACATTTATCTGATTGAGTACGGGTGCTACTACATGATACATTCTGAATGTCTGATGATGACCAGGTATATATTTATCGGTTCTCAGTATCGGAAATACTTAGGATGACCTAGCTTTCAACATTTATCTGATTGAGTACGGGTGCTACTACATGATACATTCTGAAGGTCTGATGATGCCCAGGTATATACTTATATTGCTATTTCTTGCTTTTGATAAACAACGACACAGTTAATCAGTCCGAAAAACTGATCAACGAGGATGATGCCATTTTAATACCCTAAATCGAATATTTATCCAAAAATTTTTAGTTAAATGTCTACAATACGAAAAAAAGTTTCACTTATACCGTGGTTTCATAAAACCACACAATCTTTTTTTTGTGTTAGCTAAAAAATTATAGTAATTTATAGCTTTCACAAAAAAAAGAAACGTATACTTATGTACGCGCTTGAGAAGTTATACTTCTTTGGCATCATTAAATAAATATTTAACACTAGCTGTCTTGGCGAACTTAGTATCGCCTAATAATCAGTGAATGTACTTTGTTGGTACTTTTAACTTATAGTTTTAGGTTTAGGTTTTTTAGGGGAGCGGAGTGGGAGGGGAGGGGAGACTGAGGGGAGGGGTAGCGTGAGGGGTAGGGGGAGGGGAGTGGAGAGGAGGGGGAGGGGGAGGGTGAAGGTGAAGGGGAGGGGAGGGCAGGAGCGGAGGGAAGGGATAGCGTGAGGGGGGAGGGCTAATGGAGGGGAGGGGGAGAGGGAGGGCTAACGGAGGGGTGGGAGGGGGAGAGGAGTGGAAGGGATGGGGGAGGGGAGTGGAGGGGAGGGCTAATGGAGGAGAGGGGAATGAAAGGGGAGGGGGAGGGAGAGGGACCGCGAGCGGGAGAGGGGGAGGGCACTTTAATAACGTGCTAGAGCACCAACAAAATTTTGTTTTAATTTGTTTGTCTGTCTATCTGTTTCTCTGATATCGACATCACATGAAAACCTTTAAACTGATTTAGTTAAGTTGTTCCTTATAGTTTGGGTCATATTTTAGAAACCTTTCTTCCCGAAAAAAATAAAACTTTTCCCCGGAAACAAGATGAAACTTTGTATCGAAAATTATTAATTATTATTTAATTAATATTTCCTTTAAATTTGCAGAAAACGTTCCTCCTTTAATTGAAGGAAATCATTTTTCGAGTTTATTGAAATTTTTCATGAAAAAAAAAAAACAAATTATATAATATTAATGTTGTATTTTTTTCAAAACCCGCTCTCGCCCGGAGGAATGATTTGTTATTGTATCGTAGGTTTCAGTATATAAATTCCTAAATATAAGTAGTTCAATATAAATTAACCTGTTTTTAAATTTTCTTCTGTAAGGGGTACAAATATGATTAGCTTAATTTCCGCGTGCGAAGCTGCGGGCAACACAGCTAGTTTAGAATATCCATGTTAACTTCAATTTTATAATAGCCCTCAACTATTACTATTCCTGTGAACTGAAATGTATCAGCTCCATATCCAGAAATTCCATCTACATCGGCAGAAATAATCTGCTATTCTATTTTATTTGCCATAATAGTTAGTTAACATTTCTTAAACTTTGCTATTATTTTCATAAGGCATATTAGCTTATTTCTTGAGAATCTGCTGCTCTTCAGCTTACCTACTCTTTATATGAATAGTGAACCAGTTGCAAGCAGCAGTGACGTTGGACGAAGGAAATATTTCGGAATCTGAACTTTGCTGATCGTAGGATTCCTAGAATTTAGATTAGAGGGTAATAGTAGTCGTTTATCGTCCTCACGCAACTTTAACTTTCTGCAGCAGAAAGCAACTTTTAATATGCCCAGAAAGAAGAACACAACCTGTCCAAAGGTTCATATTATTCAAGTGGACTTGACTACTATAGCACTCGTGTAAGAATGAAATGAATAATAAACATTCTCATGAACTAATTGTAGCGCCTCGTCTATCATATCCAGTCCCGGATCTACGATTTTTTCGAACCGGGGCAGAAACTTGATAGTGGCGCCCCTCTCTCCAGCGTTTGAGATAAATTACTTAAAAATCTCACAAATATATTATAATAATAATTGGCATTTTTCGTGAACGGGACAATAAGAACCCTTTAATTTTGTATGCTAGGCCCTTTGTGGAGCAAGTTTCTTATTTTTAATCATACTATAGGATTATGATTTTGGCGCCCCCTGAAACTGCCGCCCAGGGCGAGTGCCCCGGTTTGCCCCCCCCCTTTAGATCCGGGGCTGATCATATCGTTCGTGAGACTCATGTTGTATGTACCAACAATGTTGTGAGTAGCGAAATGATCGGTGTTAAAATTTATTAAGTTGCTTTTACCACTTTTTTTAACCGAGATTGCATTGCACGAGTTATTATGGCTATATTATTATGACCACTTCGGTTACTAGAAACTCAAACGAGTACACGCAGTAAACTTATTTCATTTTCGCACATTTTTTCTCTGAATAGTTAAAAATTATGGTATTTGGTACAGTAATCAAACAGTGTGGGATAGGGTCAATAAAATAAAGTTAAAAGACAAAATAACCCCAAATTCAGAAGTTTCAAGTTTTAATTTAATGTTTATTGATAAAACATGACATGTATGTTTAAATTACGAACTGAATTATGTACAATACGCAAGTATCATATTCTAATAAATTACTGATTACGCACACACAGTAAGCAATCTTTGTTTAATGTAAAGTAATAATGCTACATAAATGGACACAATACATAGTGCCAAAAGCTATTAATAATTGATGAGATTTTTTTTCACTACACCAATGGATTAATATATTATTATTATTATATCAATGGATTATTTAGCATCATAATTATATTTTTAATATACGTTTCTGTATTTAGGTAACTTATTAGGAATTAATAGCTCAGTCAGTAAATTATAAATTTGATGACTCATGTAGTTTTATTGCTGTACCAATTTGTTTGAAGATAGATTTTAGAATAAAGCAAACTTATAATTAAAGACTTACAACATATTTTAGAGCTACTTCTGCATCTTATATTTAGATTAAGTGGTTCCTGTGGTTTAAATATATAATAAAATATATTTTGGAACTAATATTAAAATATTCAAGAATAAATAATCAGAATAGGAACCTTAATCACCAACTTCGACTTATTTCAAAACAAAATTTATTCCAAAATATAAAAAAAAATCGTAATGAACATAAAAACCATGTAGAAAACAATATCAAAATTAAAATGCAAAAGCAGTAATAAGGAAACAGGATGCAATCTGTCAAAAGAAAGTAATGTACTAATTGAGGAAATTTTGATTTATTATTTCCACATAGTTGTGTCCAAAGTGCGTTTCAACAGGCTCAGTTGGAAGGTCTTCTGTAAACAAAATTTTTACAATTGAGTACAATGTTTCATAGAAATTAAGGTTCCGATCGGGAGTGGAGTGCTACAATTTCATGTCAATAACAATACAAATGAGATATTTCATTATATTTATTCACCGTAATACAAAAACAGTTACCATATTATGTACAACTGGAAAAAAACGAGCTACAATACAATATTTCCTTCTAGTACTTTTGTGATTGAAATAGCCTCTCCAGTACCCGATGAGACCCCTATGCAAGCGGCACAGAGGTCTACGCGGAACGGGGGCCATCCGGCCGAGCCGGTCTTATTCCTATGTATATTAAACTTATATTGATAAAGACTATTATAGTATAATGTATTCATTAATTAAACTAAAACAAGTTTATCGGTTCAATTTAAATGAGTTCCAATAAAAAAAATAGCAGGGTGGTACTTAGGAGGTGCCTCCTAATACTCACACTGTATAAATATCGCAATAGAATGCAGGACACAAAGTATAAACCGGAATGCGTTGGCACCTCAGATGAGGTTGGCCACATCACTGGGCATTTCCGTAATGGTTGTGTGGTAGAAGTCCTCAATATCCTTCAATGCTCTCTTGTCAGCTTCAGTGACGAAGTTGATAGCAATTCCTTTACGGCCGAAACGACCACCTCGTCCAATCCTGAAATTCAGAACGAAAAACTAATTATATCAGTAATATGTTATGCACAAAGGAAAGAGCATTATTCCATATTTGTAGTTTAAAGTTACACTGGCAAAGTCTCAATAATTAAGATTTATCTTGTAAGAAGTAATAGTCCTCAGTGCGTCCCCATCTATATGTAGATGGCGCTATTAAATATTCTTATATGAATATCATTTGTCCCAAAATCTTACCGATGGATGTAGTTCTCGCGATTAGTAGGCAGATCGTAGTTGATAACGCAAGACACTTGCTGCACATCGATACCACGGGCGAGCAGGTCAGTGGTAATAAGCACTCGGGAGGAGCCGGTACGGAATTGTCTCATGATGACCTCACGCTCACGCTGGTCCATATCCCCGTGCATAGCAGACACGGTGAAATCACGCTGGTGCATCGACTCAGTGAGCCAGTCCACCTGTGCATACAATTAAATTATGATAAAACATACTATTTGATATTTTTATCCTGCCTGAAACTGATTTTTACAAGATGAAAATGTTTATAATCCTTTGTGCTGCTCCATCCACCAATAACAAAAGGAATCTTAAAATGCCGCAAATATTAAAAATAAACTCAGAAATCTATGTACACTTTAATTATTAAGAATTAATTCTATCCAAAGTCAAAGTCAAAGTCAAAATATTTTATTCATATAGGTATCACTGATACACTTATGCACGTCATTTTTAAACGCTTTTATTTACTTTCACTTCGGAGCATCAAATCTTGTAACGTTAATTTGAATGACTTCCCTTTAATGAAAATTGATGAAATTTGGCAGACATGTGTATTTCCGATGACAATACACGAAAATCATATTTTAAACTAATTTTCATTGTTTATTTGTTGTTAAATTAAAAAAAACGATTTTCAGACTTTAGACGCATAATTCTCTATGTTCTATTTTACGTAGAGACTTGAAATTTTCACAACTTGTAGCTAATTTTATAAACTAAACATTGAAATAAAAGCGTTTAAAAAAAAAAATTTTTTTTTTCTAATTTCACTTATTTGCATATCCAAATGTAGTAATTAAAAAATAACTGCACCAGTTAAATATTTATTTAATTTGTGGTATCATGTGGAGAAAAGCTATAGTCCTCACAATATCAAAGAATTCAAAATTTACTAGGACAGAACATAATAGACAGGAAATATTGCTTGAAACAAGTAAGCTATGGGCACATAACTTTTTATTGTAAAATATTAACTAACCTTGCGGCGGGTGTTGCAAAAGATTACAGCTTGAGCTATAGACAGAGTGTCGTACAAATCACACAGAGTCTCCAACTTCCAGTCTTCCATTTCAATGGAGATGAAGAATTGTTTAATACCTTCCAAGGTGAGCTACGACAAAAAAAAAATTAAGTTACATAAAACGAACGAAAAAAGAACACAAATTCTTGTAAGATTCTCACATACCACTATTTTTCTATATTGATAACGATTCTCTTGCTTAAAATTAAGATGAAGTTATTAATTGCAAGTTTTCCTTTAATTTAATTAGCAAGTTCTATTTACTACTTGAGTTTGCAGAATTTCTATGAAATGGCATGATTGTAGGAATTATCTGGGTCAGTCATAAAAAATGCTGAGTTATATCAATCTTAATTCATATTATGATGCTATGGTACATGAGTTGCTTGCTTTTGACAATAACAAACATTTTAGTGAAGCCGGTGCTGTTATATTGGGATTTTCCTATTGAAATGCTAATTCCTTATTTCCTGGTATGTGGTTGGTAAAGTAGTATTAAATACCTCTAAGCATTTTGTAATCATCATTTTTTATTTAATATGGAAATAGAAGATAAACAACTTGACAATCCACATGAAAAGTAAGTGGCTATTGTCACCCATGGATAACAGCGAAACCAAAGGCATCGCTGATGTGTCGTTAATTGTAATAATGAATAATAAGTAAGATAAGTAATAAATAATTAACTATTAAAATCAATATTAACAATAAAATCTTTCCGAGGGGCCTTACCAGAGCGGGCCAGTTTAGACACCTCTTACTACATCCATTGAGATTGGGATTAGTGTAATAAGCCCAATATGGCTGACCTTACACTTTTTAATTATACATTGGTTGACTATAAACATTTTTATTATTAAATAGAATAAAAGTCCACATATTTAAATAGTTGATAATTCACAGACTACAAAAGTATTCAAAGAACCATGTCATTTAGTGAAAAAGTCACATAATAATATTTCAACTTAGAAACTAAATATCTTCATAATAAAGAAATGTGGGAATTAGAAATACAATGCAGTATTTTTGATTGACGCTTCGTAAAATGAGACCGAGTAAGGAAAGCAAGCAAAACCCTAAACATATTGAAATGGGTGATTTTAAACTCAGAAAGCCACATATTAATTTTGCATGATAAAATACATTTGGATTGCGCTGAATTGATCACATGAATACATGTGGTTATTCTCTATAGCTCAATTTTAGCTCATTGTATTAACATAACCCCTCTTTGACCCAGTTTGGTATTGTCTGTTTAACAAGGAATGCTAGGTCTGATATAAATCTAAGCTCTCTGTCATTACTTGTCTCTTCAATCACTCTTTTGTATAATTACAATCAGACTACAAAATAAAAATATCAAGAAGTATAATTTTTTATTATTAAATTAAGCTGATATCTTTTGAAAGTCTATGTACTTCAAATTCATAGACAACATTAATATGAATTTAGCACAATCGAGACCAAATTAAGTACACTCATCTTCTCACTAACTAATCTACTCTTTAACATTATGAAAAAAATTATTAAATGCTGGAACATAATCTAATGAAATAGTGTAATACTGATTGACTCAGTTAACTTTAAGATATTATCAGTTTTGTATTTATGATTTAATTCTTTTTTAGAGCCTTTTAAATAAAAACAGACATAAATAATTTAAACCTAAGGCATCAAGCACTGCAAATCTGTAAGAATAACGGGCATATATTGACGCAACGACATTGTTTCTATTAGGTTCAGATAAATAGCCTTGTTATAAAGATTCAGTTAAATCTACTATGTCAGCTAAACTTGACACTAATATCTACAACAGTGATCCCACGTAGAAGAAATTTCTAGGAAAACTGCCATTGCAAATAACAATCGTAATCTTCATTCACAGCAGTTCAATTAGATTTCTTGTTCTTGAAGCAACAAAAGTATTCCTTTATTGAGCTCATCATGACAATGTAAAAAACATTGATTTTATAATTAATTCTTAAAGACTTCACAAGAAATAATTTAGAAAGAGACTTCATACAATATGCTGAACTTTGATTTCGCTGTAATATGAAACCACATGAATCTAGCTAATGAGGCAAAATACATTTATAGATACACACTACTAAATAACTGCTCAGTAACCTGGTTAAATCAATGCCAAATGTAGTCTACAAGGTTTTTTCGCACAACCTTACTTGAAATGGTGATTCATTGAATAAATGAATCTCTATGTAGAATACCTTGAAGCTGTATATGTAATGCATGACAATGTAAAATTAAAACTTACCTCTTCTTTCTGCACAAGAATGCGCACCGGCTCTCTCATGAAGCACCGAGATACTTCCAACACATCATCAGGCATAGTAGCCGAGAGCAAAATCACCTGGACATCGGCAGAGAGCATTTTGAATACATCATGGATCTGATCTTTGAACCTGAAATGATAGATGATTACTTTTAATAAAACTTTTGGTGCATTAGGAATAAGCAGCGCACATAAAATTTACATAGAGAACTTACCCTCTAGACAACATTTCATCAGCCTCATCCAACACAAACAGCTTGATTGTGTTAGCACGCAGTGCACGACGGGTGATCATGTCGTAGACCCGGCCAGGGGTACCCACCACGACGTGTACACCACTCTCCAATTGACGAATATCTTCACGAACATTAGTACCACCAATGCATGCATGGCATTTAGCATTCAAATGATCACCAAGTGCAATAACCACCTAAAACATTAACACTGTTAACAATTGTTCTTCGTGCATGTTAAACTTGTTCACTGTCACATCACTGATGCATACCTTCTGAATCTGCTGGGCCAGCTCCCGGGTTGGAGCTAAGATCAAAGCTTGGCATTCACGAATGCTAGTGTCAATCTGTTGAAGGATTGAAATCGAGAAAGTAGCAGTTTTGCCAGTACCAGACTGGGCCTGCGCTATAACGTCGCGCTTGAGGATGCATGGCATGATCGCGCGTTGTTGGATCGCCGATGGCTTTTCGAATCCATAGGCGTAAATTCCTCGTAACAATTCCTCCTTCAAATTCATGTCATCGAAGCTTTCCACGACTTCATGCCAGTTTGTATCGAGGGCTCCTTCTGGTTCGCCTGGGGCATCGTAGTTACTTGGTTCCTTAGAGGGCCCATTTTTAGAATCCTCAGGCCAATCTTCCGCACTGTAATGTAAAATAAATTCTTATTAAATATTTAATCTCAATGATCAAATATCTTGTCTACTATCAAACATTTACATTTAACACTACATTTTAATGAAGAAGAAATTATAAGTAAAATAAAATGTATGGGCTGTCAAAATGGCATTTCATTGTTATTCAATATTTTGATCAAAGATATAACAGAAGATACTTTGTAATTAATTGAACTTAAATAAGAAATATTTCCTTTATAATTCGTTACCAGTAATTACACAATTAATGTAGTAAAACACGTGCACCGAACCAAATGAGTAATAATGTTCTCCTGCCAGCGCCATGTTGGCAATCGGCAACCGTGGAGAATACGGAATTCTATCAATCACATTACAGAAAACTGCAGATATTTAACAAATCAAAGTATCCTCCCTTATCAAGCTATGTTTAACATTGGTATTCATTAAATGTAGATCTATTTAACACAAAAACTAATCTTACCTTCTTTCAGGTGAATAGGACATGTTCCAATCGCGGTTGCTGAACGGAAAAGAACTAGCAAGGTCAAGTTAAGTTTAGCAATAGCTTTTTTTCCTTGAAATTATTATACCAATTACTAAAAGACAATATTAATAAAATTAAATGTATTAAATTTATTAAAGAATAACTATAAACGTAAAAGACTAAGAATTATTAGTTTTACGATGAAATTTATATTTTTAATATAATAGGAAATAAAACGGCGGAAGTTAGTGCGAACAGTTTCTAGACAGATCCTACAGCTTGCAAGTTGCGATATTTTGCGAGTGAGCTAGAGTTAATTGATATTCTATAGAAAAAAACAGAGAATATCAAACGTCTTACTTTTCAATGAACGCATCCAAAAAGGATTCGATCAGAAATAACTTTATAGCAATCAGAATTAATTATTTGGGTAAAGATAATAAAAAACACAGACATATTGTATAAATGCCACAAGTTCATACATTTCACGTGGGATGCCCCATTTAGACTCGCGCGAGATCCACGAGACGCACGTCTGTAAGTCTGAACAGCGCACTCGATTTTGGGGCTAGAAATTGGGCTAGGTGCTAAATAAATATTTTAAGGGTTAAAAAAGCATAAAAAGGGCTAGATCTAGCTCTGAAAGTGTTAAACTAGCAACGCTGTCACGAGTCTAAATACAAGATATTTATCGTTCACGCTCGTAGGGAGCGTGGCTAACGGACGCGCCTCGAGACGCACCGCGAGCCGTGAATGTAAATGAAGGGTGACAAGTAGTATTTGAAATCGTACAGACATTGAATTTAAGAATGAACATCAGTCCTCAGAGACAGTGGTGGATTTAGGCCTAGGCCCGTGAGGCCTGGGCCTAGGGTGACATGATTTTGGGGTGGTAAAATTTTCAGAACCCTAAAAACTTACGAGTGGTAAAATATCAAAATTATTTCCCCAATCCCCAATTTTGACGTTTGGGGTATATATTTTTTCGCTAAGAAGGGGGACCCCATGGCAGCCATTTTATAAAATGTACGAAAAATTGCCTTATTTGAAGGAATTTTTTTTAAGTTGACAACATTTGAGGGAGTTACTTTGTATGGGGCGGTTGTCGTGCTTGGTCTGAAGTGTTGGCAGGTTACGTTGTTTTTTTTTAATTCATATATTTTTAGAACTTTCTATTCAAAAATATAAAAAGTAGCCTTCTACATTTTTGATAAAAAATGCACTAAAAATGTTTCATGTTCGTCGTAATGACGTGCATAAGTGTATCAGTGATACCTATATGAATAAAATATTTTGACTTTGACTTTGACTTTGTAATGACATTTGACCATTTTTATCAAATTTAACTGGCAACATTGACTGCTGGATACTTTTTTCGGTTTTTGCACATTTCGAATAGCCCAGCCAAAAATATTGGTGGGTGGTTATGGGAAAAATATGAACTTCCAAAAATTCAAGATGGCGGCCACTCAGCGATTGTCAATTTTTAACGTGATAACGTTTATAAAGACGATGAGCCTGAGAGGCATTCACGAAAACCGAGTAACGGCCGGAGTAACGTCACGGAAGCGCGCGCAGCATTAGAGAGAGAGGCACGCTAGACCGGCCGTCTCTCTCCCACTCAAGCGTAATCGGTCCGCTTGGAAGGCATTTTTCATTTCATTTTTATTTTATTTTACAATCTTTTGAAAAGAAATGATTTCTCGTAGCTCGTACGTATTATTATTATATGAAAACGAAAATCTACAATAGCGTCATCTCTGTTTATAGGTATGAACTACTTGAAAGAACTTTACACAGTACATCGACTCGGACTTTAGTTGTAGTCAAGAAAATCACAGATGTCGCGCAGCTCCTGATATTTAAAACGATTTAAACCAAATTTTCAACTCAAATATGTTTAAAATCGTATAGTTAGTATGAAATTTAATATTATAATCTAGCTAGATACGCGGGTCGCGGTGGCGCGTCAAGCCATGTTCAAGCTGACACAACTGGCGAGTAGCACCGCGGCTCCGTGCGTAGGGCTTCCATTACGTTCTTACATTACATTATTTATATCATAAATTATTCTTCTACGAAATAGACGTTATCACGTAAAACCATTGTCCGTAAACCGACTTTACAGACAACCAATTTTTTTTATTATTTCGACCTACCTGACATTGGTGTCATGTTCGACAAATTTTATGTTGATGTCACGATAAAATAAAAAATAAAAATTAGAAAACCAAGATGACCACCAAGACATTTAAGTTTGAATTTTTTTTAATTTTTGAGGTGACTACGGGATCGGATTGCGGTGGTTTTTTACCGTTTTTGTGATACTTTTTCTTTCTTGGCTCGGGTCAATCCTCAATTTTACCATTTGGGGTATATTTTTTTTATCGACAAGATGGCGGAGGCTGTGGCGGCCATTTTGTTAAATGTATGAAAACTAGCATTTTTGAGTAAATTTTTGTTTTGTTTTGTTGGCGACATTTGAGAGGGTCATTTTGTTTCGGGCGGTTGTGTAATTTGACTTACAATATTGCCAGGTTTGGTTTTTTCCTTGTTCTTAAAATTTCAGCGTTGCCATTTATTTTTGGATCAAATATTTCCTCGTTATAATGTATAGGACGTTTGTAGATACTGATAATTTGTGAATTTTGGTGAAAAAAAAAATTGTGATGCCATACAAAATAAATTCATACTCTATACATAAAAAATCCGTATACGTTTTTCGAATATTGAGGCTGTTGTGTCCATTTGGTGTCTTCGTGATGTATTAGGCGTTTGTAGGAACTAATAGTTTGTTAATGATGGTGAAAAAATATTTTGATATTTCCATACGAAAAATAATAATTTTCATACAAACGTATTTTTGCATGTTGTATTTCAGGCCGTTGTCTCCTTTTGACATCAGTACAATGTAAGCAGCGTTTGTTGGTACTAACTGATCGGACACATCGGAGGAAAAATGTTTCAGTGTTTCCAAATAAAAATATTAATTGTTATATCTTTGGTTTTATCTTCATATTTTTACTTTAAATAATATGTATTTTTTGTCGAATATTTCAAACTGTTCTCATTGAATATCATTACAATGTATAAGGCGTTTGTTAGTATTGACGGTTATTAAAATAAGATATATAAATGAAAATTTTTCAGTGTTGCCCTACAAAAAATAATCAAACCAAAAGTAGTGCCTTGAAGCCAAATGTGTCACAAACAGACCCTTGAATCGCAAAATAAATTTCACAGATCAATGATATTTTTGAAAGAACTATTTATAAATAAGGGAACATATCAAAACCACGTAACCCATTTTTTACATTTTTTATCGTAGTATATGAGAAGACCCCCCCCTCCCCCCTAGTTTTCACGTGGTAATTGATAAATACGGTTTTCAATACTTTTTTGCAAAAACAGACTTAAAAATAATAATTTTGTTTATATTTGACGACTTTGTGGCGCAATGGTTGCTATTGACTACGTGACAAAAACCTAAACCCCCCCCTCCCCTCTGTGACCAATCGTGGTGTTTTGTAGACCCCCCTCCCCCCCTAATGAGGTACGTGGTTTTGGTATGTTCCCTAATAAGATATTTATTCTGCAGTTCGCACCCCACGCAAAACCTAGTACAGTATATTCAAATTAATAATTTTAATTTAAAATTATTAACGATAATTATATAAACTAAAAAAACGTTGCACTTAAGTTTAAAATTTGATACATAATAATTTGAATTAAAGAAATGCATATTTAATTTCGATAATCACCTCCTCATAGACCAAAAAGGGCGGCTATTCTTATAGGGCCTAGGGCGAGATTAAATTTAAATCCACCGCTAACAGTACTTACTGTGAGCCATGTAATAATATATCCATGCTTACACTTGTAAGCATGGATATATAACACTATCTGGATTGCTGACCTTGTAGAGGTACCTGAAGCACAGAATAGTTCGATGACGTCATATCTTAAGGACTATTCGACCAATCAAAGTCCGGATTGAGGTTGTCCTGCATAATTGTATGGTGTCCATACTTACTTAGAAAAATTAAGTCCTATTTTGATATGGTTCTTTAAAATTTTTCTATTGCTAATTTTTCTCGTGGTAAAAAACTATAATATTGAAATAAAACATTTTATTAAAATTTCTTCAAAATTACTGAATTTAAAATATTGCAATAGGGTCTTGGACTGTAGTGTTGAAACTATGTGATATTTTGTCTAAAGCTAGTGTATGGACCTAAAATACATAAATAATATGAATTAGTAAAAAAAAATAAGGATTTTATTTTATTTTAAACTTTTCAAATATTTATTTTGTATGTCAAAATCACGTGACCACAAACGGCACAATTAACGTCAATAACGACAAAAGCAAAAGCAAGCAAAGCAACAACCCATAATTGTCCCACTGCTGGGCTCGGGGTCTCCTCTCACAATGTGAGGGGTACAGGCCATAGTCTACCACGCTGGCCAAGTGCGGATTGGTAGACTTCACACACCTTTGAGAACATTATGGAGAACTCTCAGGTGTGCAGGTTTCCTCACGATGTTTTCCTTCACCGAAACAAGTGATAATTAACTAGTAATACGCACATAATATTTGAAAATTAGAGGTGCGTGCCAGGATTTGAACCCGGGCCCCTTGGTTCGGGAGACCAACGTTCTAACCACTAGGCTATTACTGCTTCGACGAATAACGACAAGTGACGTCATATTCCATTGTCACTTTGTATTTTTACATTGTCAGTGGTTAGGAAACTTACGAATCCTAGCACATTTTTAAAAGTTTAGACTTTTTAATAGATTTTCTGACGAGAATTGAAGTAATATTCAAAATCTATTAGAACATTTTCAATGGAGTGCATTTTCCAAGGCACAAATACTTTCTAAACATAACCTCTACTAATCAAAACAAACAGGACCCTTGTATGCCTACAGCAATGCGATGTCGTATTTGACAAGATAAATGAGTATTATGTATTGTATTGTAATGTATACTTACATAAAAATGATCTTTATAAAAGTAAGTTATTGATTTTATCGATTGGTTTTTCAAATCTCGCCTGGCAACTTGCATCCACCTTTTTCGCTTATTTTTGTCATGAGGCACAGGTATAAATAATTTCTCAGGTGTCCTATTTGTATTGTTTTCACATAATGGCAATGAACAATATTGATAATACCTACTTGCACTCATTTTTGATCTGTTTTAGTTACATTTAAATATACTGATAATATGTATGACAATGTACGATGACGTCACGCACATCAATGACAGGACAGTAGCGTTTTGGCGCCAAATTCAGAAGTGTAAAATATTTTAACTTTTATTTCCATAAAAATCGATTAATTTTTGCGGGAAAACATATTTCCCAGAAATGTTATTATCTAATGATCTATCTATCTGAGACACTTTCAAAAAAACAGTCCAAGACCCTATTGTTTTTATTGTAATTTTCTCACTGATAATTGATAACAGTACAACACCTCATTTTAAGCAACACAAAAAACTACGACCACAGTCTTCACAAATCCCCGATGACCGTAATCAACATTGAAAAATTGCATTAACTTTTTGGCGTAGTGTTGCAAACTACTATATTACCTTACTTATAATATTCATCTTATATGTTTTATATCATTATAAAAAATCATAATCGAATGATATGTCCTGGGACTATAAATAACATGGACACAATAAAAAATGGTCCTTAGGTTATGACGTCATCCATCTTAAGGTACCTCTACAAAATTACTTATCCAGTTAGAGTAATACATCCATGAGTGTAAGTAACTAACGGCGCTATGGATGGATAAAGACTATGTTGGCAACACTGGTGCTACCATGAAGAGTACAAATTTTAACAGAAAAGCATCATGGAATACGTAAAAAATTTTTGAATTTGCAATGTATGTATTTGAATCAAATAAATTAATCAGTTTTTTTTTGATAAAAGAAATGTAGTTACTTTGGCTCAAAGTGAACGTACCTTTTGTACTGTATTATTGGCAGCAATGAACTTCCTGTTGTGTCTATGATTACGCTGCCATTTTGAAACTGCAGTGCTTTTTGTTCGTGTGGAGCGTTAGCTCGTTGCGGGGTCTAGACCGTATTTTAGCCAAGTTTAGTTTTAATTTATTATACGAACTCAATCAAAATGAGCTGGCAAGATTATGTCGATAAACAGTTAATGGCATCCAGATGTGTGACAAAGGCTGCAATTGCCGGTCACGATGGAAATGTCTGGGCCAAGTCTGAGGGATTTGATGTAAGTTACCAGTTATGTTGGATTCTATGTGTTCAGTGACTTAATTTATTGGTAAATTGTGATAAGGTGTTCGTAAAGTGACTAGTTTGTGTCCTAAAAGTGTCATAAAATTTTGGGTAAAGGTGGATGACGAATCCGGCAAGCTGACAAGATGGCGACATGTGGTAGCAACGAATTCGAATTAGAAATGCTCCTGGAGCAAGTTCATCGTTCGTTCTGGTTAACCATTTGTAGATTAAATGAACTTACATATATTGAAGGCCGTTTTGCTAGCGTATTTAACTTTTCGTTACTTCAACAGGCGTGAAAAAGTTCAAGTCGCCGGCCGGTATTTGAGTTTGGTTATAATGTACACGTCGTCGTTGATCCTTATTTTCTTTACTACCCTCTGTATTTCTAAAGTTTATGTGAAAAAGTTTATATCCACGTGGAAACGGAAAAGGTCTTTAAAATTACTGTCTTTAACATATTTATTAAGAGTTTTGCACAATATGCACAAATAAAACAGACATCATGTTTTAAATTTGTAAATACATACAGTAAATCAATGATTACATAGTTTTTTGTAGAATATATGTACATAGATCATGTTCATGAAAGTTTTCTGTTTATGTATATCTGGGGCTTAAATTTTAATTTTATTTTATTCAAGTATTTATACTTGTAAAATACAATACTATTTTATTTTGATTTAACAAGTGACTGCAGTGACTAAATTAAATAAAATTATATGCGTTATACCACTTGAGATCATTACATTTTATGCCACAAATATCTAATATATAAAATTCTCGTGTCACAGTTTTCGTTGCCATACTCCTCCGAAACGGCTTGACCGATTTTGATGAAATTTTTTGTGCTTATCCGGTATCTATGAGAATCGGCCAACATCTATTTTTCATCCCCCTAAATGTTAGGGGTAGTCCACCCCAAAATTTTTTTATTTTATTTTTTAGACAAAATTTTTAATTTCTATTTTTTTATGATACAACATACAAAAATACATACAATCCTCAATTTTCACCCTTCTACGATCAACCCTTATGTTTTAATAGCCATTTTAGTAATTTAATCAATTGTTAGGCGATACAAAGTTCTCTGGGTCAGCTAGTTTTATTATATTTTTGTTGCCTAATATTTTAAATATTGTAATTGCTTTGTTACTCTCAAGTGAAGACTGAGAGAGATAAACTTTTATCATAAATTTTTATATTTTTCATCAATATTAAATCATTACTATAGATTGAAGTGATTTAACTTAATTAAATTGAACTCTTGACAATATTTTTCTCCAGTAACTACTGAAGGGCTAGTGAAGTATTATTTGAGAAACAAAGACTATAGTACTAGTTAGCTTATCTTTAAAACTGCTATTTATGCCTTAGTTTTTTTTTAACTATTACAAATTGTTAAATTATTAACATCTATTTCAACCACTAGGAACCTTAATCACAACTATCTAAAATTATGCAGAACTTCAATAACTTCTGTTCATCAATATTTTATTACTATTGTTTGTCATAAACAGGTCTTGTTATACTTTGGCCAAGATGACTCGTGCACTTTGTGACATTGTATCTGATTTTAGTGGTATCTCCAAACTTATCAGTGTCAAGCTTTGCTGTATATATCAGCATATCATGATAATACATATTGTTAGTGATATTTAAATTGATACTTTTTTACTTGATAGCTATCGTCAAATCCCATTTTTTAATATATCAAATTCTACTAGGATTGAGAAAGGAATACATTACTCTGAAATAGCTTGAAACACAATTTAACCAATGACATGTTTTGGTATGGAATTGTTCAAATTTTTTTTTAAATTATAATTGTATGAATAATTAATTAATAACAATATTTATTAATAGAAATATTATAATGAACACCTGAAAAGATAAAATGTGATAATACAAAATTTACAACCCTGTTAAAAGTTTATGGATATCACCCATTTTTAGATGAATTCTATTTGATAAACAATGTTAGTGCATTTTTATTGTAATTTATAATTTAAACACAAAATGAAAAGATTTTTACTTGTTTTTTGACTCATTGAAATTAATATTTCAATAAAAAGTAGTGACAAGATTGTTTACCAAATAAGTCTTGTTTAAAATAAAGTTGACAAGTGCGAGTTAAACTCCCTTGCGAGAGGGTTCCTTAGCTTGATTATGTAATTACCGTTATTTTTAAATTTTATTTATTTTTGCCGTTTTTTTAAGACCATAGACTTCGCATAGGTTTTCCTGTAATATTTAAGTAAAGAATATTCTCTGTATTTTTTCAAAATTCTAGCATCAGTAGTTTCGGAGATAAGGGGGGAATGGTAAATTTTGGCTTTAATTTTCGTTCATTCTTGAATAAATTTAAAACTAGCCATTTTAGAACTATAACAAAAATATATTTGAGATCCTTACAAGCCCTTTCATTTGATACACAATATGGTTTGCAAAATAGTTTTTGTTTAATTTTGATTTTGTTAAATTATTAATTTTTTTTGCAAATTTCGTAGTTTACGATACTTTACACCTTTGTCTTTGGGTCACAAAAAAGTATAATACATGAGTACCAAATTTCAAATGATTTAGTCCAGTAGTTTCGGAGTAAATTGTTTGAACGGCAGTTGCCCAGACCAAAAGTGATCCTATAATATAAGGGTTCCGATACAATTACGATTCCTTTTACAATACTGTTAGTAATATCCATAATGGGTTAGTCCTAATAACTTGTGTGTATGCAAATATTGAATTTGAACTTTTTGAGTGTTTGTCTTATTAATTTCATTCTATATTGTGGTTGTTGCTAACTTTAAATAATATCACAATCAGAAGGAAATGGCAATGCATCTCTTAGGTGTGCTCTAGAAACCCTTTAGGCACTAATTACTTACCAGTAGCTCTCATGCTTAATCATAACTTTGTCATCATCATAATGATAAAGTGATTCAGACCAATTAATCATCTCTTATTTCAACATTTATTGATTTAATTTGTTATAAAAATTAGACATAAAAAACCGAAACTAATAACATTTTTTGACCTAACATCTCATCTAACATCACCTAACATCAGGCTCCATAAAACAATTTTCCATAATATGTATTTTTACAAGTAACCTTCAGTAGTTTTTGTACATTAGAATAGGTTCACTACCATATTGTCATTAGTTCACTTATAGTATATTTTTGGTCATTTTTGAATCCTTAATAGTTAAATGTTAATACATTTATACAGTTTTTATTAAATTGTTGTTATTGAATATAAATATTGGAATATAACATTATTTAGCATTAAATGACATCCATAGACTGCACAAAGAGCTTGATGTTTGAAGAACTATGGTAAAATCAATATTCCTACCATATTATGTTCAAAGACACAAAACTTTATTTTAAAATGAAATGAAACTTAATACATTAAATATGTTAAGAGATGCCAACTTTCTGAGAGAAGTGGCATTAGTGGCAAAAAGTTGCTGTAGGTATGGTTTTTTAACCAAGATGTTCATTACAAATCTCATTACTAACAGCTTGCTATTGATGCTAAAAATGTCTAGCTATCAACGAATCAAATTACATTTTGACAGCACCACACTGGACATTTATTGCTTCCTTTTATGATGCATTTAATATGCAGGCAACCATATGAAACTGAAGTGTTTAGCTGAACAAGTACCTAAAATTTAAACTTCATTATGGAGGCCATACACGATCAAGTGTACTGTACTTGTCAAGTTTGCAGTTTTAATTGCCAAATTTGCAGTTTGACTTGATGCGGCATCCAGTGTGCATGAGATAGCTATGGGGCCAGATAGCTATACCGTGGCCATACATGATCAAGTTTACTGGATGCCGTGTCAAGTCCGCTGCAAACTTAACAAGTACACTTGATTGTGTATGGCCTCCATTATAAGTTACCTAACTTAGTACCTAGTTGTGGAGGTAGTGCCAGCTATTTTTTTTGAACTTGATTTTAATACTTGATAAAAAGTCGGGTAAAAAGTAACTAAAAATTAAATGTAAACATGCCAAAATTTGCTGTAAGCAAAACCATAACCGGTACCGTTTGCTGTAATTTTGTATAAGGTACAAAATGTTGTTTGGAAAGTTTCGTAGTAAAGTCAGCAATTGGGATGTTGACACTAATTATAAATTAATATAAATTTACGTCTAAAATATTAGTGGTAACATTTAAAGGCCTAAAATATGATTCTTTTATTGAAATCAATCACAATAAATTAAATATCACTATTTTAAAATGTTAAAAATTGTACTCACTGTCACGTGACCTCAAACGCCATTTTGAGAATATGACGTCATTGGAACAATTTTATATGGAAATTCAACAAACTCTGTAGACAGATAGTATTGAATATCGTTTAGTGACGTCACGTGACGTTTTTGATGGGAAATTTGATAATGATTTTTATTTATCAATTTTTGTTTTTAAATTGAAGATTATTATTTTTATAATATTTTTTTCGTGAATATTGAGGTTCTATCTATAAAATAAAATTGAATCCAAAAATTAGTCAACATCCCTATTTCATAAATCATTCATAATATTTTTATCAATTTATTACTTCATTAGTGCAAAAGGTTTGCACTTTCTAGCTGAGGCTGACTCCGCAAGACTAAAATTATGACAAATCGCCCTGTTTTGTGTGAAAACTTGATTTAAACTATAATTCCCTTGTCGCCAGATATCAAAAGATGAGGTAGCGAAGATCGTGGCGGGCTTCCAGGATGAATCACTCCTCACGAGCGGCGGCGTGACGATAGCGGGTTCGCGGTACATCTACCTCAGTGGCACAGACCGCATCATACGCGCAAAGCTCGGCAAGGTCGGCGTGCACTGCATGAAAACACAGCAAGGTGAGCAAACAACCGTTGATCGATTGTCCGCCGACAGTCGCTACCACCGTGCGTATAGACACTATCTATAGACTAGAACAAGTGTTGTGTAATATATCTATAATGGCACCATGACATCAGATGTTTACCTACTTTTGCGTTGTCTTCAATTGGGATTCCTTTTTTTATGACATTGGAGAATCTGTGTAACGTTTAATTATGTTGGGTTAGTAGTAAAACTGGATGGACAACTAATGTAATTTAAAAACGGATTTTGATAACTTGTTATTTGAAATATCCGTATTGGTGTTCAAATTCAGAAAATTCAGTTCTGATGATGGGATTCATGAGGATTTGAGGGGTGGTAATTTTGATATTATGTTTTTTAGAGACTGTTTTTTGTAGTCTTTAATTTATTTGTAAAAGTTTGATTATTTTATACCTTTAAAAATACTACTTTTTCGGTACATTGACTTCCACGGCTTTAAAACGTAGCCAGGATTCTAGATTAATCAAATTTTAATTTTTTATGCTACCCACATTTCATTAGGATTTTTGATGAATAAGTTTGACTAATAAAGTCAAACTTGTAACAATAGTATTATAACAATGGTAATTACAATAAAAATATTTTTGTTTGAAAAGATGATTCATTATGTGTATCAGTACAGCAGTAATCTTTCTGGCGACCTAATATAATAATGACGTGTGAAGCGATAACATTACTGTGAAGTGATAAATTAAGTAAGATTAGTTAATGTAAAAATAACTGCCATACTAATGACTATATTTAATTTCTGATTGTCACCTATTTGGTCATGTGATTGATATATACCTAGTATCTGTATTACACTTCGTAACTGTGTTTATATTATGAATTTGAAGTAAAAAATATATTCGTAAATACATAGTAGATCTATTGCATTGGATTGAAAGCATTTGAAAACTGGGCTTTAGTTTCTGCTGTTTTTTCATATCATATTGTATTTAGGAGACGCATAAGGATGTTATTTGGGATCGGTCTTTGAACTAAATCATTCAAAATTGCTAAATCCTTAAAATAATTAATAACTAATACCTTACAAAGTACCAATTCTCAAATCCAATAATGGGCCATCACTCTGTTCAAACTTCAAATGCTATCTTCAGTCACTGTTAGTAGCGCATATGATGATAATGTGTCCTTATACGTTTTGAAAAAAGTATATGAGTACCATATCTCTTCAATCTTCAGTTCGACTTGCCCATTTCGATAACGCAATGACCGAATTTAATGTAATTTATTATTCTTCTAAATTAACTCTTTCGAAATACCCGGTAGACTTCGGTAATCAATGTTGGTGATAGTTTTCAATCTCCCGACCGTTCGGAATTAGAATTTTTATTATTTTTATTTATTATCAAAAACAAAAGGAAGATTTTCTGCGGTATTATTCTACAATAGCATTAATTGTCACAATAAAATACATATGCAAATACCGCTACATTGCGCATAAAGATGCAACTGCCTTTCGCCTAAGAAACTTAAAAAATTGCACTTGTATAAAACGTATCAACTATCAATGCTTTTTGTAAGCAGTGTAAATGTTATGACTTTTTCATTGTTACACAAATCAACACCTCCCACTCTCATTAATTCCCGTTAAGAAACTCCCGGGGTGGCTCTTTCAAAAGTTGATAACCCTACATAGATTTATAATGGTTCGACAAACAATAACCAAAATGCAACATACTTTTTCCGTTTTCATCAGTGTCATGCCTACGTTGTCTAATTAAACAAAAACAGAAGTCATATTTCAGCAACGCTTTATTTCAGAAAGGAATTTTTATGATTCGTTTTAAAAAATTCTCAGTAAATTTTTAGTGCTTGATTACAGAGCGTAAAGTGGTAAACCGCGAAATCTGATTAACTCGTATGCTGTGCGCTACTCGAGTCTATATTCATTCCACGGTTTGGCCCACATTGATTTAGACACGCGACGTTATACCGATTACTTACAATCCACAACATTTGATACTGGTACATTACTTCGTCATTATAATGTGATATTAATTGTAAGTAGTGTGTTGGTGAAAGACGTGATGCACTTGTGCATCTGGATTGGTATCAAAATTATGTCGATTATATTAATGTCCACTCGAATCATAACTCATTACTATTAAGCAAATATTACTAAAACAGAGAGATGTTACAAAACTGTGTTTTGGGCTCTTTTAGCTTCGCTTTTTCCGTAGGTGTCTATTATTTTTGTACTTTCACGTAAGAGTTCCCTACGCTGTCATACTAATGGTATGATAACGTGGACACTTCTTATACTAAACGCATTATACCTACAACTGAAGTTATCACATGCAACCCGTATGCACGCGGATACGCGAGTACACGTGCGCTCGGTTTATTTAAGCGTACGAATACACTCGTATGCCAAAACGATCGTAAAACGTGCAGAAATACGATAATCTGTAATACGCCAATCTAAGCGCCCGGATTTTGACGTTTTGGTCCATTTGATTGACTGTCATGAAATAAATATGCAACTTTTGTCGTATAATTATCTAAAAATGTTTGTTTTACGAAAAGAAATTTAGGTCAGCAATATATTTTTCTTGTTTTTAAAATAACCTTGTCAGTTCTGAAACCGTGTCAGTAGGAAACTTTGCGCTACTTGTCATAATTACATACTGAATATGTTAAGAAAGGTGTCTTAAATAATATTTTCTTTTCAGCCGTCGTCATTGCTCTCTACGAAGAACCCATCCAACCCCAACAAGCCGCATCCGTAGTCGAGAAGCTAGGAGAGTATTTAGTTAACTGTGGTTATTAGAGGTAAGTTCGCAATATATTCACACGGATCATTTACTAATTCATGTAACCATTTACTTAGTGTACTCATAATACATTTGAATTATGATTTTAATCAACAGAAGACATTTTATTTATTAAAATATGGTCATTGCACTCACGTTTTCAATACTCAGCAGGACGTTGTCATGCAACATGCATAGATATACATATATGGATATAAAATTGTCTGTTTTGATTAAATCAAAAGAACTGCAAATACTGTTTAATTTCAGCTTGTTATTTCGGTTAGAATCATTGTGCAAGAACATTCTTGCATTCTTTGAGTTCGCCGTCACGGCCGCCGAATTCTAAATTTCTTTTTCTCCTTGTCCACAGATCGAAGCGCGCCGTGATCTAAGAATACTATAAGATAATATTTTTTCCACAGGGAAATAAGTAAACTGCATTTTGTATATTCTATAAAAAAGTGATAAGGATCGTTCATTTGTTTTGATATTTGATGAATTATGGCGTCATCGGTGTCTGATGCGTTTAGTAACTGTGTGCAAATGCAATTACTTTGCGGATTCTGGACTCTTTTTATACGCTCACCGCTTCCACAGAGTGATTGTTCGTGCAGACTGGTTTAAATTTGTATTTTAAAATTTGCTTTTATTGACCACGGTAAAGCGTATTGGCTTTCCAAGCAGGTCTCAAAGCATGGTGTATAGAGATTTTTTTAGATTTCTTTTCAAGCATTCTGATAAAATTTTATTCTCGCGTGTTAACGATAGTGTTGTGGAAGCTATCTCGCCATCGGTCAAATTTTCCGCGTACCACAGATGCTTGACGAGAAATTACGATAACCACGTAATGAAATTACTGTAACGATATACAACATAATTATATATGTAATTTACAAATAGACATTTGTGTAAGGGCTTGTTACAAAATGAAAGACACTGTAACCCAAGTAAAATATTACAATTTTAATTGAAAATCTCTAGTCCCACTGGTACCATCGTGTGAGAAATATCCGATTGTCAGTACGGCGGGCCGTCTGGGCGCCGACTACTTCGCTATGCTTCATTTTAATAACGCAAACTTGTAATCTTGTGTAGTGAATAAACATTTGCATTCTGTTCTATTCTATCTCTTAGCTGCAGATCTAGAAGCGCTCAATTATCCAATATCCTCAAACAAGGCTTGCAGTAAACGAAGGGTGCATATTGTTTATATTTGATATTACTACTATAGCTTTGTACATTGTTTCTGATAAGCGATGGGAACTGTGTCTATCTAATAATAAAATGATTTGTATTATACTCACTTGTTTCTTTACTCCAGTCCAGTCACTAACCCCACATGTAGTTCAGTAAATGAAACGAAGTCGTGCTAATGAACATAATTTATTTTTCTTTGACAAAATCTACAGTAATAAGAGTTAAGTACACTCGAATACAAGAATTGGTATAAAATGTTAAAAGGGTAGCTATAGCCTATCAAGTGAATTTGGTTCTTTAAAATACAACACACGAATCATTTTACTTATCTAAAGCTACAAGTGTTGTCAATTTTTCTTGCGAAGCTGAACCTAGTACGCAAAACAGTTGAAAAACTTAATTAGTATACATAATTATAAAGATACTTATTGCTTACAATACTTTTGTGTTGTAACAAAAGACGAAATGATGTATACTTACTACATGGTTATATCTACATTTCTACATTACTATTTATATCAAATAAAATTAATCGTGCAGGCGAAAAATACATTGCACGCCTTGGAAATAAATTATGCACTTAAGGGCCTAGTCTCGTAGTTCACAAAATAAGAATCGCGTGCGGCTAGTCCAAACGTCAAGCGTCTCCCCGCAGTCCCCGCATTCATCCTACATAGCGTAATTATTTGACTAGTTCGGAAAGTTGCTCTACTAAGTATTTTTTTTTCTATAGAAGAGTTGTCTGTGTTTTTGTGTTCTATAGTATCCCCAATATAGAAAATCTAAAGGCTGCAGTCTTGCAAAATTCACTCGCGGCGAATTATTTTCACAACTTTGTAGGTACATTTTTTCATACAAAGTAGTGAAATATCATAAAATATTATTATTACACAAAATAACCATAATATAAGTAATAGCTGGTTATTTTAAGTTTTTTAAGTTCATCTAGGTGGATTTTGTTAGGTAAATCAATAGTTAAATACAGGTCTTTCGCGCCCAAAGTAATTTAGAGTTATGTTTGTGCGCTTACTTTATGGCAACAAAGAATTAATTTACAAATCTGTTCTGCTCATAATTAGCTCCACATTCTTGTCTTGAAAATTTACTGAATATTTTTTTCTAATTATCTTTCATTTCTTAATTCCGAGGTCACAATTCCATCAAAATTCTCTGTTTTTTATCTCTTTACAAATGGTTTGTTTCATAATAAATAAGCATCGTATGTATGAAAAAATTTGATTATTTTAATGCCATGAGTTCAATAAAGCAAACACAAAAAATGCACCAAATGCAAAAAATGCATGGAAAATTGGGTGCCAACGTAGAAGTGATGAAGAGAAATAGAATCCAAAGGTAAGTAGTTATATTATTCATGTTTAGGGCCTAACTACAGGGGCAAAGCAGCCGGTATAGAACAAATTTTTGTATTACAGAAAAGAGCCATTAGAGCTATTTATAAACTAAAATCAAGGGAGTCCTTGCGAGTCAAATTTCAACAAATATAGACATAATAACTGTATACATATACATATAATAATAATGTATAAATATACATATAATAACTGCATATAAACAAAATTGTGATTTTTCAAATTGTCAAACAAGAAGGATGCATCAATTGGCTACCTCTTCGTACCGTCTTTCTAAAGTGCAACGTTCTTTTATGGGACTGGGTATAAAATTTTATAATAAAGTCCCAAAACAAATACGTGACTTACCAGTGGAATCTTTTAAGAAACGTGTAAAGGCTCAGCTCTTAGGCAAGGGCTACTATAGCATAAATGAATATTTAAATGACAAGGATGCTTGGAAATGACTAGCTAGGCAACCAGTTCTGCACAGGTTAGAGAATACCTATTTTTGTAATAGATATAAGTTTTAGTTTTAAAAGATGTGCTGAGGAGTTTCTTTACGGCTTTTCTTCTCCTCCATGACAAAGCACCTTTCCGAAAAGCTGGTAGATTAAAAAAAATGACGTGCATAAGAGTATCAGTGATACCTACATGAATAAAGATTATTTCATTTCATTTCATTTCATTTCAAATTAAATTAGCTAGCGAAACTCCACAGACGTGATAGGTATATAATAATATGATAGAACTAGGGATTGCAATAAGGAAAAACGGATCCGGTAATCCGGCCGGGTCCGACGTTTTTTACGTATACCGGATCTGGTGGAATTTACCGGATACGGTCACACCAATTTTTGGTAAAATAATCACCTTGTTGCTAGTATAGATGCTTTGAATGCCTGGTATAGATGTTGTAATTAATCTAGTATTACAATCTGGTATTCTCAACGTTCAATAGGGGTGATAATATAGTACAGCGTGAAATTATATTTTCGTTGAAATCACTTCTTGTTTATAATTGGTAATATTTGCCCTAAATGGATATAGGTGTAAGCTATAGGTGTATATC
The DNA here is from genome assembly GCA_963932265.1 of Thymelicus lineola. Lineage (NCBI taxonomy): Eukaryota > Metazoa > Arthropoda > Insecta > Lepidoptera > Hesperiidae > Thymelicus > Thymelicus lineola. The sequence continues at coordinate 6,937,661 of OZ010683.1, read as the reverse complement.
AATTGAAGCGCAATAACATGACAACAAAAACCCCCTTTAAACATATTAAGATGTGTAGTTGTATACATGTACACTTGTTATGTACACTTGTTCTGTATGTTTTATAGTTTGTATAATTATTTATTTCCCACTTTATAATATTATATCCCTAATAAGTATCATTTAATCATATACACATAAAATTAAATAAAATAAATAATTAAGTTGTAAATTATCTTCAACTTTGGATTGACCTGCTTCTAAAATAATATTAATATACAATATTAATAAGATTGACGCCACATGTGAAACTACACGAAAAAGGGGACTACACTGTAAATCAGCAGCCGTGGTTGGTTCCTAGCCGCTCCATGGCACAGGCAGAGGGTAGTCCTTTTTCGTCAGGTGACATGGTACCCGCTAAATTTTCTATGTTTCATGTCAAGCAATAATTTAGTAAAGGGTTACATTTTGTTAGTACTTTTTCTTTCACCGTAGTTTAACCTTGTAACCCATGTACCATGTTATTTTCATGACGGAATAAATGTTTCTTTCTTTCTTTCTTATTAGCTCCTTCTTAAAGAAAATAAAGAGGAAAAAATGTAGGAATTGATATAACTATGTACTATATTTTTAGAAGACAAGTTATATTAACTATGAGTTCTACTAACAGTCTGATAACTATATAGTTATATAGTTCTACTTACAGTCTATAACGAACTAGTTGAACCGTTTTTAGGTATTTATATAGTATCGATAGCATTACTACTAATGTACCTCACTGGCGTGTTGATGCATATTGTTTAAGTTTACGATCCATATTGAAATCAAATAATTATGTACAAAACTATTACTGATACACAAATATTTACAAAAACTATTATTAAAATACAAATGCGTGCCCGTTTACAAACATTGTTACAAAAACATTTACAAAACACGCAAAAAATTATAAAAAAAAATAATAAAGTAGAGCAACTTTCGATACACAATCTACGTCAGAGCCGGAGCAAGGTTAGAGTGAGAGGGAACAGTTTTATTCGTCGTGGACTACACGTCTGAACGCTTCGGCCGTGCATTGGCCACTAAGGAATTTCCCTCGCATTTCTTGTTTATAAACTCTTTTTTTGTAGGTCTTTTGAGATTATTATTATTGTTAGAGTAAGGTGATTTAGGTGCACTTTTTTTTTGTATTTGCTTTATTGAACTCGTGGCATTAAAATAATCAATTATTTACATACATACGATGCATAGTTATTATGAAACAAACCATTTGTAAAGAGATAAAAACCGAGAATTTTGAAGGAATTGTGATGTCTGAATTAAGAAAATGAAAGATAATTAGAAAAAACTATTCAGCGCATTTTTAAGACAAGAATGTTGAGCTAATTATGCGCTGAACAGATTTGTAAATTAATTCTTTGTTTCCATAAAGTAAGCTCACAAACATAACTCGAAATGACGTTGGGCGCGAAAGAGCTGTATTTAACGATTGATTTACCTAACAAAATCCACCTAGATGAACTTAAAAAAAATAACTAGCTATTACTTATATTATGGTTACTTTTGTGTAATAATAATATTTTATGATATTTCATTACTTTGTATGAAAAAAAAATACAAAGTTGTACAAATAATTCGCCGCGAGTGAATTTTGCAAGACTGCAGCCTTAATAACTATTGGTTAAACAAATTAACAATATTGCAATACCTCTGTATTAAAGTAATTCAAACATTGAATCGAAAGCCACAATCACTCACGTGTAAATTATTAACATCAAAATGTCACCTTAACCCTTATTTTATTCACTTATTACATTACATTGATCTTAAATTATGGGGGTTTAATATTTTCACCAACGTTATTTATTAGTTCAAACACGTTTGGTTGTCACAAGCAACGGTATATTGCACGTTCCGAATGTCTACGGAAGAGATTTCATGGTAGACGTCTCATTTGGTCACGGATGTTCCAAGGAATAGTGACGGGATTTCTTCCAGAAGCTTCTGAAGAATCCTTTGCGCTGTTTCTGTCCGGGGACCTCTTCGCCTGATGACAAATGAACAATAAGATAATATTAGAAAAATATTAGATATCAAACTATTTTCTTAGAAATCTTGAATTCAAATAGGGCAAAAATCGTTGGGGCTTAACATTTTCAATAGGTAAGAGTGCGACGTTTTTTTATGTTTGGTATTCTCTGCTGGGTTATTTGGGAAAAGGAAATCCACTTTGATCGAACATTTTTAAATAGGCAGACTAGAGTTCAGCAGGTTTTTCTTCTGTCAACAGTTAGTTAGCTTCGAGGTTTAGGGTTATTTATAAAAATCTTTGTAAACTTATTCCGAAGTTCCCACGAGAATAGGAAATAGTTTTGGTTAACTTACAATAAAAAGCATGGTTGCTACTTTCGCTAGTAAGCGAATCGTGTGGGCGTAGCCCGTAATGTTTCTTCCTTTTGGTGTTCTGTAGTGTTATGTGAGTTTTAAAACCAAATTTGGGTGGATACCGATTTTAAATAAGAAAATGTGGAGGTCGAAGACCTTTAACGGGTAAGGGAACGCGAATGTCAAGTGTACGCGGCAGTGTCTGTCGCATCGCGCGGTCGATATCGCGTCGGCCGGGCGGCCACGCGGGAAGCGCCCCGACTCCCGGACGCTGCCTCCCTAATTCTCTGCAACCGTATTGGTTGAAAATCTCTTACACCCCCGCACATCCCTCATTGGAGACTAACTTGACTATCTAGATAACCAACACGATTAAACCATACACTGGAACCCACTGCAATTATGTTGTTAAAACGACCGTTTTAATATTATCTAATTAACTTGGAAAATGGCCAGTTAATGTAGCAACATGAATGAGTTGGCTTTTAATTGAAGAACGAAGGATCCCAACCCAACCCAAAGATCTGCGTTCTCAAGTTCGCTGACCAAAAAACTTTTTTATTGTTCTGAGACTGCCCTATGAAAATGTTATAAACCACCTTTTTGTTGGAGTTTAGTAAATATGAATATATTCATACTTTAAAACCTTATATTTATTTTTATTAATTAATTAATACGTAGGTATTCACCAGCTTTGAAGTATTTAGAAGTCTTGAACTTCTGAAAGTGGGAAAAAGTTTGGAAGTTTAATGAAAAAAGGAGCATGTGTGAAGGGACGGAACAACAGTGTGAAGGGACCCGGGACTCGGGTTTAATTTCCCGTAGGGGCAAAACATTTTAAATATTTTTTTCCCGCATCTTACTTATTTAAATTGCGTTATCGATGTATTCCTTATTATGTATTTGACTTATATGTACTAAGTAGTAGTTCAGTTATGTACGTGTTTATTTAAATGTCTTTAAAGTCAATAATGAATCACAGTGATAACCACACAACGGCTGATATCTAAGGTCAAGTTAATGTATACTAACACGAATTTAATGTATTTTTAACAATAACCAAAGCATGCAATCATTAACAGTTCAATATGAGTCAACGGACACATTACATTATGTCTGCGAGCGATAACGTCGGCCGTAGACTTCGGACCCTAGTCTACTTTTAAAAGATACAATATTGTATTATAGTTTTACCTGTGTCAATATATAATATAATAATAATATATAAAATTCTCGTGTCAGTGTTAGTAACAAAACTCCTCCGAAACGGCTGGACCGATTCTTATGAAATTTTGTGTGTATAGTAGGTCTGAGAATAGAACGTAAACTATTTTTCATACCCCTAAGTGATTAAGGTGGTCTACCCCAAAAAAAATATTTTTATTTTTAAGACAATTTTATTATTTTAATTTTTTACGACTCGGCATTAAAAATACATACAACCCTAAAGGCGATCCCCAATTTTCGGCCTCGAACCATATGTAATCTGTGCTAGAACATCGGACTAGACAAGAGTAAACTATATACCAAAAAATTCGTCTTATTTATAAGATAAACATATTTAAATCTTAGCTTCAGCTGCTCTTGCCAAATGAACAAAATAATGCAAAAAAGTTTTCACACTATTTACCTCATTACATACGATTTTATAATCGATTGATAATGATCGATTGATGGAACATAATAATATATTTTATGTATTATTTAGTGATTATAATTATAATATTAATTTATTTTTTACATATTTTCGTATTCCATATAAATCAAAACTATGTAATATATTATAATTACCATTCAATCGTTACGCTAATTTTATTAAATTACATTTCGAATATTTTGACATCGATTAATCGATTGACAACAATGATGATGTAATCCCTAATAATGTCATTTTGGTAACCATAGTATTTATAAATAACACCACTGTATTGTCATATTTGTCATCGATCTTTCATCTTTCTACGCGTGTTCTTGTATATTTTTACTATCAAATATTTTCAGCGTATTTGGAGTCCTATTTACTATTGAAACTCATCGACACGTAGGGGGAAAGTGCCACCCTTCGTACAGAGGGAACTTTCGTACAGTGTGCATATCTACTGTTGTAAATATGTTAGCGCTGTTGTAGTAGTGTGCCTAGATTATACTCACAACTCCTGCGCTCCATACGGAACGCAGCGACAGTCCAGCCGAGAATTTTGCCGGTACAAATTGTAACGTGTTTTTACACTCGGTAAGTAATTTTTTAAGTAAAATTTGAAAACAATATTTCTGATGTATTATTAGCTTTAGTCGAATAAATAGTTTGATGTAATTGATGAATGATTGTTATAGTTTCATATTTTAACGATGTTTTGTAGAAATCCTTGACAGTTTATTTTATTTTAAAATTTATTTACTGATAAAGTGGGTTGGGGTACTTTCGTACAAGTTCACGTGGGGAGCATTCGTATACTGTACGAATGCTCCCCGTGCTGTACGGACCTATCCTAAAGTAAACAGGGATCAAAGTACAAAGCCGAAGAGAGGAAAAATACCTGGAAAGTCCAGAATTTACACAGACACACCCGAAAAGCAGACTTCTAGAAAAACAAAAAGTTAAAAAATGGAAAAACAAGAGCTAAACCAAAGAGACAAAAGAAAGATGCAGAGTTGGGAACTGATAGTGAAGATGAAGCCAATATAAGTTAAAAGGAGAGCTGTTCTTCACCTTTATCGACCGAAGGATCTGATTTTGAAGAAGAACCAGTATTGAGCCAGAAAATGAATGAAGAAACCTTTGTATTAGTAAAACTTGAGAAAAAATCAACTGTTCTTCATTATGACGGAAAAGATTTAAAAAAATATGGGCTGAATATGAATATATATATTCAGCATATGAATATATAAATATGAATATGGCTGAATATCACGTTTTTCTAAAGAAAGAAACCAGGTTCTTGAAATTTGTTTTTCCAAATGTGAAAGACCAAAGAGCGGTCTTTTTATCGGACGTTGTTGCAGTTCTACCTAAAACTTTATTGGCCACAATGTTCAGTAGATCAATAATTAATTAATAATACTGTTACATAATATGTAAACAACAGATTAATAATATGTTTTGAATAAGTAAACAGCTTTTTTATTTCATTGTACGAAAGGTCCCTAGGCCCTGTACGAATGTACCCCTGCTACGGGGCACTTTCGTACATTTCCCATTTTTCAGAAAAATTATCATTACTAGCTCATATTAGTTCGTTTCGATACTATAGTAAGTTTTATTTATGCCCAGATATATTTATCGTAAAATAGTACTAAAATCAGGCAATAATATTTGTTAGCTATTTTTTTATAACACATAGAAAAAAAAGTGTACGAAGGGTGCCACTCTTACCCTACACAGTGATTTTAATTTTCTATTGTATTCGCTTTCGTACTTGTGTTTTGGTGAATGTGTTTCGCAGTTTCGCTACAATTTCTTGCAAACCAATACTATATGACTATGGTCTCCTTAATCGCCTGTTTTGTGACTTACAAAGGTTCAGAATAAGTCCTGAACACTGGATAACGTACCCTATACATCTTTAGAAGATCAGGAAGTTGCTGTGGCCATACTTACAATGAGTATATTATGGTATCTTGATTGGGCAAAGTACTAACGAAATATAACGCCTCCTGCACAACTACACGAAATATTAATATATTATAATGATAACTAATAAAATCTCTTGAAATATGCAATAGCTTTTATTATACAACCTTTTTATGACATTCGTTTTGGGTGAAAACCATTGAAATACATAGTAGATATTATAATAGACACCCGCCAACGTAAGTGTAACATACATATTAAATAGCACTGTGACACGAGTATGACATAATCATAACCTATAATTAAGGTGATTCGTTCTAGGATTTCCTTAGTTGGCCATTGCTGGCAGCCGTGAAAATTGGAGAAATTGAACTTTTTGCAATAATCTAATTAACAGCGAATTTCCAGTCTTGTCTACTTAGGCCTGAGTTTCTATGGAAACTGGGGTTCTCCTTTTCACCCTTCTATCACCAACCCCTATTTTTAATAACGATATCAGTACTTTAATCATTTTCTACTCTCGGCAGAACTTAGAAATGAGAAAATACTTAATATGTAAGCTTAAGCTTAATGTTTTAGGGAAAGGGAGGAAAGGCTAAGGACGGCTGTACCGATTTTAATGATCTTTGATTTGTTAAACCAACTAGAACTATAAAAGCTTAGTTAAAAGTATCACTACATTCATTGATTGTTAGGCAACACGAAGTTCGCCCGGTCAGCTAGCATGTAGTCAATTTTTTTTTTCAATATAATTGAACTATACTCGTACCATACTTATTATTTTAAATATCAATGTCACGTTTCCATAGAAGTGAATGTGTCTAGAGATATTGCTAGTGAGAAATCTGAAATTTAAAATGACCAGTCCCACATACGATAATGCCACCTTACCTTACTACTCAAAAATGGTGATTTATCTAGAGCTTAGCCGTTAGCGGCAGTTTACCGTTACGCCGAGTGTGTTGGACGAAATGTTAATTTTACATTGTCCGTTTTTGCAGTCTCGGCGAATCTGCAGTTAAAGTTAATTAGAACTTAGTTTTTTACTAGTCGCTCCGTATATGGACATGAACTCATTAATAACTTATGAGACCGTGAATCATTTATTTAACAATTCAATAACCCAACTTTTTCGTTTTAACCAATTATCGTTGGCCGACTTTTAAATTAGGTACGTTTCGAACAGCATAAAAGATAATTTAGACTTGCTGAAAGTTTAGAATTTCAGCGATGAAGTAGGTAAGAACGGGCTGTTTGTAGGGCAGCCGAGAATAGCACGGTCGGTAAGAAGATATTTTCCAGCGCGCGTTCCAAATGCCAAGCATGCTGCTTAAAAATAGACGTGGTTATGTAGATCTCGAAATAGTTTAAAATATTCATTAGGTTAACCAATGACAAATACAATTATTGTTACATTAAACTTATCGCAATAATGACCACATGATAAGGAAAACGTTACGAGGCTCATAAAAATATTAAACTGTTGTCAACATTCATTATTATAGACCAACGTACAAAATGAGGGTACAGTGTGGTGTGGTCTATCACTAAATCGTAACATTAACATGTAATCAGTATCTCCATATTCCAATGATCGCGAAGTCGACTATTTATAGCCCGCACAGAGGAGGCCCGCCCGATTCAAGTTCATTGCCTAGACTCCCCGCAAAGAATACAGACACTCGCATATGTTTAAATCCAAATCTGTTTTATGTATATGATCTTAACAAGATCATCTAAAATACATGGATCCTTGTCAATCGTTAACGCAGGTCTAAATTCCAATATATTTACAGATATTTTTAGCAGTTTAATGATTTAATCAAATTCTGGAGGTTTCATTTTATCTATCAATGCATTTTTAAAGTGCAACTTCGCAATTACTTCATAAAATAAACCGTTAATAATCCGCCGATCGTGATCAGGCTATATTCCTGATTTTTTCGTAAATATGAATCACCGAAATTACATCATTCATTTGGGACTGACTAAGCGGGTCACGAAGACCGCTTGGGGAAGCTTGAAGGGCTGATGCGAGGGTCGGGGCGTTGCGGGGTTCAGGGTTCGTCGACTCGGCGGTGAAGGACAGCGAGGTCGGTCGCTGCGTTCGCTTTCGTAGCGACGACCGACGGGCTGTATCGATCGTCGGCGCGGCGCAACGTCGCAGCCTCAGCATCCGACTATCGCGAAATCCCGACATCCCGACAATGGCCGCTTTTTAATTAGACGATACGATAACGACAGCTTTATTCAGTTCAAGTGGTACTGGTATACTGTAGTTATAATTGCTTCAAATCATTACTGGTGTGGCAGCAAACTTTTTAACTTCACGCCACTCACATGCATTCATGGAATGAAGTGGTAGTGTGAGTTTGATCGGTTAGATTACAAGAGCAGGCCAGCGCAGTCATATTATCATTTATTGTCTCTGGTGGGACCAATACCTAAATCAGGAAAATAAATCAATAAATAAGGAAAATAAATATTTTCCTTCTTAGTTATTAATAATACTTCAGTGACTCAGAAGTTAGGCACTTCTATTCAGAATTAGGTGGTCTCCCATTAGCGACTTGTGGAATTAGGCAGGTAGGTATATTCAAAACGTTCAAATTCAAAATTATGTAGGTCTTTTTTCATTTTTTTTTAATCTGCCACCAATTTGCAAATGTGCTTTATCGTCGAGGATAAAAAACGGCTTACATTATATCATATAGGTAATGTAATTTTAATTTACGCGAGCATTTGGAAGAAATGATGGTCCAATGTGTTTTTCCATTAGGTTTCCGTACTTGGTATGCACACAAATGGCGACATGTAGGTAAGTACTGTGACATGAGTGGGTACATCATGAGTCGTTCGAACTTCGAAGCGCAGCCCAGCCTCTTTTTGTTTCAAGCGTAGAGCATAAAGCCTTCTGATTTCTTTATTTAGATTTTCATAATCAAACATTTGAAATAGGTACTAAATTACAATAAAAACAAACTAAAAACACACTTTTTGTATTAGTAATATCGACTAAAATGAGACCTCGCTCGTCTCGAGAGCTTCGTCAAGTTTCATTACCAATGCATGCAATGGTTCATTAATATTAATTACTAAACCTATAGAAACACGATATACGAACTAGCTAAACTTTTTAAATTAGATTACCTAACTAAATAAATAAAATGTACCCTCTACCGAGTCTAAAATGACGAAATATCGCTAATGGCGTTTAAATATTCTATGTCCCTCGGGCCACGGCATAAATGAATATAAACTACATTGGGTAGGCTTTATATAAAAAATAAATACCTAGATACTTGCTGTAATTTTAAATTATATTTACAGTTATAAATCTATTACAGCGGCCCTAAGACAAAAACAAGAGATGAGATTTTTAAAGATACCGTTTCTATGATAAGAACTTTTGATAGATCAAATATACGTTAATTTATACCCTAAACAAGTAGTTGCCCGAGTAGTATTATAAATTCCTCCCTCCCTTAGCGAATACCCTGCCTGGGGCTCGCTCGGGGCTCGGGGCTCGGCTCGGGGATAGGGCGTTGCATTGCGTGACCTCTTATCGATTGTGTCGCGCTCCTCGCCGACTTTACTTCATTAATTTAAATAATCAATATTTATCTTGACATTGCCGGTGTTATACAAGGTGGAATATAGAACAAACAGTCTACGTAGAGACACAGACACTAGCTATTGTTCATTGGACAAAAACCTTTGTCAGAACTCAGAAGTCAGAACTAATAGCACGGTTGTAATCATAATATTGATTGAAAAGTAATTGATAGGAATTGGATAGGACTTTGGATTATTGCAAGTTATATCGCAGATTAAACGAAATCAACTTCAACGTCGGTTTTGTAATACATACAGACAGATACCTACATATCTCTTATAATTACAGATCACAAGGGAAATAACGCATTGCAGAGAATTTAATCAACAACAAACATCAAAGCTTTACCTACCTGCGTATCTTTTAATACTAAAAAATGTGTTGTACCTACACCTGTCCTATGGTAAAGGTAAAGCAAAGGCACAGGCACGGCATATCCCGAAATAAATCTAGTACGTCATTGTTAATTAAATACTGAAGGCACCGTCGTTGGCCAGATTATTTTCCGACAAAAATATGTAATGAGTGTGAGTAAGCCCTGCCGTAGCCCAGCGTACCTCTTGTGTCATCGACGACGATGATTAAAGATCTGGCAATCACGAATCATAGGAGTAATAAGCATCGTCATATTCGTCATCAATTTGTTAGAAATCGCAATCAAATGAGTAGGTTCAGTGTTAAGAAACAATCACAAACAACGGCAGATGGTGAATCACTTTCGATTGCTAATGAGAATGACGATGCGGAACCGACCTTCTCCTACTTAGGGCAAGACCTTCTAATGCTCTTTACTTTACAATATACATAAAACCCACGAAGCGTCGCGTAGGTTACTATGTGAAGTTTAATAGAGTCAATACTCAACGTGAGGTTTGTAATTTTTCTCAATGTAATAGGTATAGTTGGTAATAACTGGTTTATGTAAATCAGTTTGTAACTTTTTCAAGTAATGCGTTATTTATAATGAACGACTAATTGATTACGTGTTATTAAAAGAAATGCTTAGTTAATTAAGCACTACTTCATGTGATAATTATTGATAGATCCGCCATACGCCAGTTTTATTAGTTCCTAGATCTCCTGATAGTTCCTAGTTTAATCGTATATTTTGTTGCGTCGCGTCGTGGACTCGTGGCTGATTAAATATTTAATAGGTGTCGAATATTTAACTCAATGTGTATAATGAATAATGATCCATTAGTAACAAACTTGGCATAAGAATAATACTCGGTAACAGAAATATAACAGCATCTGTTAACCCACTGAGGACAAATCGCAACCTCTATGCAGCTGTCAAGGCATGTCATATTATCATATTAATGTTTGTTCGGATACTCGCCATTAAACTGGTACAAAATTATAAAAAATAATTTTAAGACCAGTTAACATAATAATTTTATTAATGTCGTCAATATAATGGGCGCTACCACATACAACATTGTATTTAATACTCATGTAATTTCCTGTAGTAGTTACAATAAGTACAAAACATACCAGGTAAACTGTATAGCGATACTAAAATAGGTTATTAATAGGATTATTCCTGGAAGGAATGAATGCAGTGTTATGTGCCTACCTATCCAGCTAGGGATATTTTATTTTAGTGCCTACGTAGATAATGCACTCGTATATTAGCGTTAATTTATGATCCAATAAATCGTATTAATGTATTGTATATGGTACGGACAACCAATATAAAATTGGGACCTAACTTGTTACCTAACCTATACTATACCAACTATACCCTTAGTTTTTAGGGTTCCGAAGTAAAATCGGAACCCTTATGGTTTCGTCACGTTATGTCCGTCCGTCTGTCCGTCTGTCCGAACTCCGAAGCAAAGCACCGAGACCCTTAGTGCTAGAAAGCTGTAATTTGGCATGGATATACATATTTATTAAAACTCCAAAACTGTAGAATAAAATATTGAGAAATATTTTTTCAGGGTACCTCCCCTATTGCGTACGCGGTACGGCGTACTCCATAGTGTGGGATATCGTAGAAAAGGTCTTTCAAAAATATTATGGGTTTCCTAAGACCATTTTTGAATTTAGGGGTTCATTTGCGAAATATTTGGCTTTAAAGTGCTAATTTTGGTTAGAGTTAAGTAAGTTTGGTTAAGCGGTTGGAGTTGGACAAGTGAAAAAAATCTCAAAAATAGGTTATATTATGATGAATTTACAAGGAAACCTATCACGGCTGTGTTAGCATAAGTAGTTAATGAGTATTAGTCGATAAACTTACTACTTCGGAACCCTATTGCGCGGGGCCTGACACGCACTTGCCCGGTACCTGCTAGTTGGATTGTTTGTATCACCAAAAATACAAATAATTGTTAGTTCGTGTTCGTAGACTCCTAGATTAGATAGTTATAGTAGATAAGTATGTAATGTACCTAGGTAGCTACGAAAAGATTCGCCGGTTTGCAAGATGAATTATTAATAAAATTGTACGAACGGTAGTTCATCGACCTCGTTACCAAGTTGGTAGGTATGGCATCACCGCTTCATTATTGCTTGTATCAATATGTGAGCATTAACGATAGCAAGTAACATTTAGTTTTCGTCAGTCAGATTATTAATAAAAACAACATTATACAAACTAGGTACATAGGTAGTTAGGTTAGGATGTGGGTATTAATAAACAGGCAAGAGGCATGATTGTCTTTGTCGGTACCTGCCTGTGTAGTACACAATAGGTTACCTACGTAAGTAGTAGGTGATAAAGAATAGTTTAACAAATTAATTATTTTAGATACCTACTACTGAAACATATTTACGTAGGTAGGTAGGTACTTAATATTATAAAATGTGTAATATAGACATTTTATAAGATTTAAATACTTAAAATGAAAAAAAGTATAGTTTTACATACGATTTTCTTTACGGAAAACTCAGACCGAAAAGATTATCGTCCGATCACTCTTTTTGTTACATACCTAGGGTATGTAACAAAGGTTAGGGTTCCAAAGTCAAAACAGAACATAGGTACTTACTTAATTGATTCTAGAGGGAAGGTGGTCTTTTTCCACGCGAAAAACAGTTACCACTGTACTACAAGTTGGTATAATAGAGAAGACTTGTGTGGCGTAATGGTTACCATGCCGGTCCGCTATTCAGGGTCATGGGTTCGATTCTCCGCGAAGCGGAAATTATAATGACGAATTTGAATGATGTTTTCGGTCTGGGTGTATGCGTTCCTGTCTTTGTGTGTTGTCCATGGCACCCACGGACACAGTTACTATGTTCGATGAAGGCCGGAATTTGTATCTGGGTGGAACAAAAGCCATCTCCAATCTCCAACAGAGGAACAAAGCCTTTTTGTTGCTTAGCAGTGTAAACCAATTTGGTTTAGACTAATGAATGGATTAGAGGCCCCGCAAACATCAAATACAAAAATATTATGTCTTATCTCATCCTGCATTTCTGTAGACATCGAAGTCCGGACCATTGAATTCTAATTAGGTGATTGTTAGGACTTGTTCAATGAATCTGGAATACGTTATGTCGAAATGTTACCTATATGTAGGTACGTGACGCCAAACTATTTATTGGAACTGGTCCAAACTGTGCTAGTATTGTAAATGTTTACCAGTTAGTAGCTGAATGCCAAGAATAAATACAAAATGAAGTAGGCGTGGAAGGACGAAAAATATGAAATGGAATAATTTTACCCCTACAGTGGGTATTTTTTGCAGAGGTGAAGTTTTACGAGAATTCATAATGTCGCACGAGAGCGATAATGGTATTGAGTTGAATAAACCCATAAATTATTGCCAGTAACATGATAAGAAGCGTTTATTTCGAAAACATCCTCAGCGAACCGCAAACGTACCTATCAGTCTAGAAAATTAATTTATTAGGCGTTTTATTCAGATGAAATGAAAAAAAATCTTACGTAATTATTTTGCGTAAAATGGCAAAAATAATGAAAGGGTGAATATTATATTACATGTGGAATAAGAACATAATTTCTATCGCAAAATCGATTCATTGTACAAGTTAATAGACTGAAAATGAACACTGGATTTTAAACATTTATTTACTTCCTGGTTTATACATTTTAAACAATGAAAAAATCTTTCAATAAAAACTGAATAGGTAAACGTATGATTGCACCCAGAATAGACGTGGTTCACGTGGTAAAAGCACCGAACGTATATCGATCGGTTTCGGTTATCGCAAGAGCTACGCAAACTTGGTTGGTGGAGAGTTTATATTTTAAACTTATGCCATCGTAGACTGTGCATTTATCTTTTTTTAATTTACTCGTGCTCTCCCCGCGGCTTTTCGCATTTTCGGGTATAAGAAATTCAATTTAAAAAATCTAGCTTAAACTCTAAACGTAATATTAAAACCGTCATAATTTTTGAAGTAGGAACATATTACAAAAAAGAAAGTAGCGCGGTAACAATTAAGGATTCAACAATGTTATCTCGGCCAGGGTAATGGGTGTGAGTCAGTACGTCAACGAATACCAAGACACTTCGCTCAGCAGATACGAGTAATGGGTTTGTAGACACTCCAACCAATTAACCACTCGTCCATTGGTTGGCTTGTCCCTATTCTGCATGATTTCGGGAGAAATATTTCATTTTCATTTTGACACCTACTGTGATGGGTGTTCCGCAAGGCTCGATCTTGGGCCCTTTTCTTTTCTTGGTGTATATAAATGACTTACCACATACAGTCGCTCTCATGGATATTCGTTCATGAAAGAAACTATTAAACAAAACAATATTTAAAACAAAAAAAAACTTTTATTAATTGATTAACATACATTTTTATAAAGTACTTTCCTTATGGATTTACAATAATGAAAAAATAACGTAAAAAATTACTTAACGTAGACAATTTAAATAAAAGAAATAATTTTGTAATTTTTTTACGTCACACGGTTATTCGTTCAATTTAGTTAAACTGAAATATAAAAATTAATATTAATCAAATCAATATTTTGTGGGGTATCCATTATTTCTTATAACCTCTCGTAGTCTCTTTGGCATCGAAGAAACAAGTCTCTTGCAATAGCTTGGTTTTATATTTTCCCATTCTTGTTTTATTCTCGATTTTAATTCTATTATTGTTGAAATTTCATGTTTACGTACGTTGACTTTTAATTTATGCCACAAATTTTCTATTACGTTTAAGTCAGGTGATTGTGGTGGAGTTTCTATAACTGTTGGACATTTTTTTTGTAACCATAAACGAACATCACGAGCTTTATGTTTAGGATCGTTGTCCTGATAAAATTTAAAAGTTTTAATTATTTTCATTTTACATGCACTTTGATGTAAATTCTTCTTTAATATATCAATATACACATACTGATCCATAGTAGAATCTATGAACGTTAAATTGCCTACACCTTTAGCAGACATACATGCCCAGATCATCACAGACCCTCCACCATACTTTACCATTGGAATAGTATTTTTGTAAAAAACTGCCTGATTTTTTTTTCTCCACACAATTCTTTTATCTTCTGATCCGAATAAGTTTATTTTACATTCATCACAAAATATAACATCATTCCAGAACGAATCTGGTTTCGTAAGAAAAGTACGAGCGAATTCGATTCTAAGTTTACGATTTCGTTCATTCACATATGGCTTTTTTCTAGCTACTCGACCACTATACTCATGCCTTCTAAGCACTCGACGTATTGTTTCTGGACTCACTTTTTTCCCAAGATGTTTCTCAACTAAAATTGATAATTTTGGTGCACCCTGGTGAGGATTTTTCTCAATATAACGTAATATCCACCTTTCATCGCGTTGATTAAGTATAAACTTTGGACCCGATTTTGTCTTGTCATGTATTCGATTCTCCTCATTATACCTTTTTATAATATACTGAACAGTGGAGTAGCTCTTTCCTACTATTTTACCTATTTTTCTGTATGTATTTCCTTCTTTGTATAATTTAATAATAAGTTTTCTTAATTCAATAGAAGTATTTTTTGATTTACGTCCCATTTCGTGTTATTGCGCAGTAATAAACAGACGTATACACTGGTCGGCTTCCGAACTACAAATGAACCTGACCACGATTGAGAGCGAGACAAAACTAAAATAAAACGTAGATAAGAATTTGCTTGAACGAATAACTGTGTGACGTAGAAATTTCACGTAATTATTATTGTTATTTATTATGTGCGAATAGAGTAACATTGTATATTAATTCTTTATCACAGTAAATCGTTGATGAACGTACTTCATAAAAATGTATACATGCTTAAACAGTGTAAGCTTTTTTTTAAATTTTGTTTTGCATAATATTTCGAACATCCATGAACGAATATCCATGAGAGCAATTGTAGTAACAATAGGTTAAGAAATAAATCTGGACATGAGAATCATTAGGTCGGATGTGCACATACGACGAAAATGACTTTTTAGTATACCGATATTAAGTTTTTGTTTCTCTTTCCAACGATCTGACCGTGGTATCTCTATCTCTTACCGTTGTAAAGATACACTCATGCATAATGTCGGTTATACAGACTTTTTCAAATACCCGAGAGCCATAAGCATTTATATTTACTTAAATCTTTATGCACCAAATTATTAATAGTTTTATGATCCGTATTTCAACTTAAGCTATTATGAATCAAAAATGTTTGGCCTAATACGCTGGTAGCATCAGCAGATATGCATTTATGCCTGTAAAGTTTACTTCAAATTGTAGTACGTATCTTCAAATATAGTATTATGCTTGAAAAAATGTTGCTTATCGCTACAAAGGCATAAAGTCTGTTCTTAATATAGGATTTTATTGTTGTAATAATAATGTTTTGTATGAATATATTTCAGGCATAAAGTCTGATGTACAAAAATTTTATAGATTAAAAATTGTATTAAACTCATTTTAACAGTTAGGGTGATACTTGTAATAAAAATTAAAAGGTACTATTGCCTACAAAATATTAAAAAAAGAATACTGACTGAAATACTTATAGTTCAATAATGCTGAAGAAAAAATGTTTGTCAATTTTGTTTTTGCTCTCCTGAAAAGTTAGCATTTTACACATCCGACCTAATGCTTCTCATGTCCAGAAATATTATGTTGACTTGAGGTTTCAAATACTTATATGTGATATGAAGTTAATTCCTTTATTTTGTTAGCTTTATTCAACAAATTCCTCATAGGATTTCTTGGATTTATAATATAACATAGATCTTACATAAGAGGTTTTGTCTTTTAGTTCTATACCGTGTAGTGTAGTCAAGAAAATAGAAATACTCGAACCGAATATATTCGGCACCAAAACCGAATAATTCGGCCGAATACAAATAGTGAAAAAGATGCCGAATACGCCGAATACCGAATATCAAACGAATATTCGGCGCATCTCTATTAAAAACCATGCAAACATTGTGCTGTTTGCAGATGATACATCATTAATATTTAAGACTGATAGGAATAAAAATAATTTTGACGATGTTAATAGTGCTCTGTCGCATGTCTCACATTGGTTCACTATAAATAATTTACTTTTAAATGCAAAGAAAACCAAATGCTTAGAATTCGTGTTGCCAAAATGTAAAAAAAGTAAATAAATCTCTTAAATTAAATAATGAAACATTAAATATAGAGGAATCCACGGTTTTTTTAGGGGTGACCTTGGACAGTAAACTGCAATGGGGCCCGCACATAGCATCTCTCACAACTAAACTTGCTAGGGCTGCTTATGCTGTTAGAAAAATAAGGCAGCTCACTGACGTCGACACTGCTAGGCTTGTTTATTTTGCATATTTCCATAGTGTTATGTCTTATGGCATTTTACTGTGAGGCAAAGCAGCCGGTATAGAACAAATTTTTGTATTACAGAAAAGAGCCATTACAGCTATTTATAAACTAAAATCAAGGGAGTCCTTGCGTGTCAAATTTAAACAAATAGGTATACTTACAGTAGCTTCCCAATATATTTATAATAATTTAGTGTTTATACGGAATAACATAACTGCATATAAACAAAATTGTGATTTTTCAAATCGTCAAACAAGAAGGATGCATCAATTGGCTACCTCTTCGTACCGTCTTTCTAAAGTGCAACGTTCTTATAAGGGACTAGGTATAAAATTTTATAATAAAGTCCCAAAACAAATACGTGACTTACCGGTGGAATCTTTTAAGAAACGTGTAAAGGCTCAGCTCTTAGGCAAGGGCTACTATAGCATAAATGAATATTTAAATGACAAGGATGCTTGGAAATGACTAGCTAGGCAACCAGTTCTGCACAGGTTAAAGAATACCTATTTTTGTAATAGATATAAGTTTTATTTTTAAAAGATGTGCTGAGGAGTTTCTTTACGGCTTTTCTTCTCCTCCATGACAAAGCACCTTTCCGAAAAGCTGGTAGATTAAAAAAATGACGTGCATAAGAGTATCAGTGATACCTACATGAATAAAAGATTATTTCATTTCATTTCATTTCATTTCATTTCATTTCATTTCATAAATACTTTTATGCCCCTCTTTTATCAGTACCGTAAAATATTAATTGAATATAACAAAGACATCGTTTGGAATCTTTTAAATATTTTTGATAAGTCTGACCTTTGACTGATTAATCAATTTTATTATACTACGAGTATATACATAGGCAATTAAGTTTAAACAGATTATGTGTGAATAATTTGCAATAGCGTAACAAAATAAACACACTAAGTTAGGTTAGGTACATGCCGTACATGTTATTTAATTCTTCTTAGTAACATTAGTCATAAAAGTATTTTATTGTTAGTTCTTACTAACCAATTTATGAATGAAAGTTTGAATTAATTTATTTTATTATTATTATTTGTCAAAGTATTTACACTATTTACATTATTCAGTTCGCAAATTACGCTCGTATTAATCTTTAACATAAAATTCAGTTATGATATTTGACTTTGATTTAAAAGTTTCAAAACTTTGTCATTCTTATTCTATATAAAATAAGATCTCTTTTAGATTGTTTGATACTTAATGTATCTTATCGATCCATGAGAGCACAAGTGCACGTAAAGGTGTGGAAACTGGAGAGCGTAATTTTAAGTGGCGAGAATTTTAATTTTTAAGAAGAAAAGAGGTAGCAAGCTGTATATGAAATAAATAAAATTTCCAATACAATCAAAGATATTGTCAATGTAACTTGTGCTTAGAGTACCTAACCTACCTAACGGGTGATAAATAATATTATGTTATAATTTTGTACAATACACAAAAGTGGTAAGAAGTCACGAATAAAGTGTGTCTTGAAGTTAGAAGAAGAAAATTTACTAAAAACCATAGACTTATATGTATATCTAAAAACAAAATCGTTGTTCTGGTAACTTGGAGACAGAACGAACCTGAAAAAACCTTTCGGAATGGATGAAGTGCTGGTTTTTTGGTGGGCCGCATGCACTTACCAAGGTGTAGGTAGGATATAAAAGTAATTATCACCTAGCTGAGTTTTTTCCATCATTCAAAAATATGAATCCAATCCGTTGTGTAATGTTGGGATGTTTAAGGATTCTAATGTTGATGTTCCTTAAGAGCCATTTCGCAAAACTCGGTTGATAAAGTATAGGTATTTGAAGCGGCTCCGCGGCGTGATATTGCCTCGCGCGGCTCGCGTCGCGCTTGACCTCAGTTCTGTGCGAGTAATCTTCTTGATACTTTCAAACGTAAAAATTTTAAAATTATGAACATATAATTTTAATTATACACTTTGTGACCACATACATGTATCTGGTTTGTGACAATATAAGTTTATATAACAATTAAGAGTACAATGTAGTAGTACCATTATCGGTAACTTATTTACATAATACATTTTAGGTACCTACTTAGGTACATCACAATAAAGATGTCCAATAGATGCATATTGCAAAAATCAATATTTTGGCAAATCAACGTGAAAAATTAAAAATCACGTTTTTTCAAGGTGATCTATAAAATGCAATATGCGTCCATTTTGCCTGCGATATTCGCAGCGCGTCGAAATACATAGGTATACCTAAATTCAAATCAATCGGAGGGTATAGAACCGGGAAATCCCGGAACCGAAAATCCCGGGATTTACAAAGGAATACGGTACTTTTCAAAAGAACCAGGAAACAAAATAAAAGAACCGGGAAACAAAATAAAAGAACCGGGATTTTCTGAACTTTTGGGAAATAAAAATATGTCGCGTCGTGATACAAAAGATAACGTAAAAATAAAGGTAAATACAATCCATACACAAAAATGATTACAGCTTTAAAAAGAAGATATTCAGAACGTCGGCTACATGAAGCAGCTATACTAATATAATATTATTTACACAACCCAGATCGATATTTTTCTAATATAAATGAAGATGATTTAACTCTTTTTTCTCGTCCAAGCAGTTGCTGAATTGTGCAATACAATTGTGTTGCTTTCATACAATTAATACGAAACTTATGTTGCATGTAAGGTATAATAGTATGATGGTTACTCAATCACGGCAAACGACTATACGGATTTGGGTAGAAAACAGTTTTTTCCCTATTTAATGCTCCTGAGAGATAAAATAGGAAACGCGATACTAACTATTTTCACGCGGGGAAAGCCGTGGTAAAATAATCCGAAAGAACTGAAAATCCCGGAATCCCGGTTTTTTACAAATTACCGTGATACAAAAGATAACGTAAAAATAAAGGTAAATACAATCCATACACAAAAATGATTACAGCTTTAAAAAGAAGATATTCAGAACACTATTCTTTGAATGTTAAAAACGAATTCTTTATTGTTTTCTGTTGGTTTACAAAACAAAATATTGACAATAGTCTAGTATAATAAATTATGAGAAACGAAATTCGCACTTTCCTCCCAAACCACTTGCTCTACAAGAAAAATGTATGGCACATAAAATGTCAATCTTTTTATGGCCTACAACTTTTACTCGATCCTTTCGGAAATCGTCTAGGACGCACCGTTTAGGAGATATAAGGAGTTTTCGGAAAATTTGGGAGGGGGGGGGGGGGGGGGTTAAGGTTGGGCCCAATAAGATTGGGTAATGTTGCAAGTATGAGTTCCACAGGGCGGATGGAAATTCAGTCGGAAATCGTCTAGGACGTACCGTTTAGGAGATATATGGTATTTTAGGAAAATTTGGGGAGGGGGGGGGGTAAAAGTGGGTTCAGTAAGATTTAGCAATAAGGTTTGGGGGTTTACTAAAGGGGGTTGAAATTTCCGTCTAAACTTGTCTAGGACGCACCGTCTCCGAGATATCCGGATTTCCGGTTTTCCAAAAATCTATATCCCGATATCCTGATCTGCCGATCTGCGCCTACTGATGAGTGCGGTATTTGCCCGGATGCCTCCCAGATTATCACGACGCAAAATTCCACTTTTGGGTGAAGAACTGAGGGGGGGGGGGGGGGTATAGGGAGAGGCGAGGGGTTGTGAAGGGAAAAAATGAGAGGGTGAAGAGAGAAGGTGAGAGAGGGTAAAGGGTGTTGTGTATTTGAGATACGTGAGTTTTGGGGAGTTGACGGGAACTTGGGTGCACGAGAGTTTCCAAACAACGAATGTATTATCTTTGACTAATAATAAGTGACTATAGCTGACTAATGTCGGAGCTTCTATCATTCCAACATTTTGGCTTAGCAATAGGGTCCCGTTGACACCGTTTGGGTACGGAACTCTATAAAGTACAGATTGATCTAAAAGTTGTATAAATAAAGGGTATGTGTATACAAGTTATAATTATTTATTATTTTTTTTCTATGTAAATATGTAATTTACACATATAACAAAAAACCTAAATACAGTAAACAGTAACTAATGTCTAAAAACGGACAATGTTTTATTTCAAATTACAGCAGTGACTTCCAACCCAATAGGGGTTGAATTTCCAAAATCCGATAGCCTAAAGCCTTCTTCGATAAATGAACTATCCAATACAAAAAGAATTTTTCAATTCAAACCAGTAGTTCTGAGATTAGCGCGTTCAACCAAACAAACAAACAAACTTTTCAGCTTTATAATATTACAATAGTAATAGTATAGATTAGTATAGATATAGTTATATTTTGTACATATGTATGTTCGTGATTTTCTCCGTTACTACTTACACTAATTGGAAAGAAATAGTTACTTAATTTCTATTGTTTTCTTCAAACCAAAGATGTTTAAAGCAGAATATTACGCAAACGGACCCCTGAATTGAAAAATGGTCTTTTGAAACCTATAATATTTTTGAAAGACCTTTTCAACGATACCCCACATTAAGGGGTAGACGAAGAAAAAATCATACGGAACGGACAGACGGACGGACGGAAGGACGGACGGCCGGACGGGCTAGCCGGCCGGTTGAAATAACGAACGGACTAGACATGATTCTGATTTGACTACAAAACCCTGAAAATTATAGAAAACTAAAAATAATACAATTGACTGTAACTAAAAATTCTCACGTGATCAAGACTGTTCAATGGCAATATAATTACGTTACTTTTACGAAATCTATTCCTTAGATGGCTAAAGCAAAAATTGACATAGGTCCGACGTCCAAGAGTGCTGCCGCACGACTGATTTGATTTCGCGCCAGTGCGTATCTTTATATGGTAAAGTAAATTCGTTTTAATAAATTATTTTTTGCAGTAAGATAAAAAAAAAATTACGTGTCATATTCGACAAAGACCATATTTTATTACTACATAAATTTTTGATGGGAAATACGCTTTATTGAATACAAAAATCGATGGTAAAATCATGGCATAAACCATGAAAATTGGTAATGTTATTGAATTAATTTTGAAACGAATATTATAGTAATCGTATATCCCTTGTAATAAATGCAAAATATAATATATGAGTGTTCTCTAGACATTTTTTTTTACTCAATTTAATAAAACTTAATAAAGAAAATCAGTGTATGAAATTGACTCTGTCGTCCTTTTGCTGAAAAATAGTTATGCTAGATTGACAGTTACGCAGAAACAAATTAATATTTTCAAAATTCCGGTAAATGAAGATCCAAGATGAAGGATTGATCTATTTTATGAGTTCATTTGCCAGCATTAATATCTTTCTTATGATACTAATTTTTGACATCAAATTCTTCATTCCGCGCGTCTAACCGCGAAATGGCTCTTAAGTCCTTAACTAATAACTAATAAAACTGTTAAATTCTAATGGATGGATGGACACAATAGGCCTTTGTGTCGCGACGCTGCGACGTCGCGCAATCAACGTTGAAGCCAGTAGTTAGTCATTTTAAAATACATTTATCTCATCTGTACCTAAACTCCATATCAGTATGATATAGTATTGACATGGAAGAGTGAAAAAAAGAGCTGCCCACGTATCCACAGCGGATGTCTCATTATCTGAACGTTTGTCCTATTGATATGTCACGTCTAACAACGACATGATGACATTGTGTTCCAACATTCTATTATCATATCAGCTGCTCGGGACGCTTTTGTCTACAAAACGTGTGTAGTTCTATAATTCCAAGTACAATTGTAACAATTCTGCCGTCGTCATTAGGAAAAGGGGCATGTCTAACATTTTGCAAATTGTGGGAAAATCGAGTTTAAAATATTTTTTAGTTTTCGGAGAAAATAATATGGCAATACTATA
This sequence comes from Thymelicus lineola, assembly GCA_963932265.1. Taxonomy (NCBI): domain Eukaryota; kingdom Metazoa; phylum Arthropoda; class Insecta; order Lepidoptera; family Hesperiidae; genus Thymelicus; species Thymelicus lineola. Next base: position 6,914,523 of record OZ010683.1, on the reverse strand, counting down.
ATTTTCGAAAATGTACGAATCCCGCGGGATTTGTGAAAAATCGATATTAACGCGCGCGAAGCCATGTGCATCATCTTTTAATATTCGAAACCACTGTACCACGGGAAATGCCGCGGGCAAAATCTAGTTTATAATAGGATAAGTAGTGTTTAATCCTACTTTATAATTTAAAAAAAAATGAGAAAACACATAGTATTATCAAGTGAAAATAACAAGTAACTTGAATTTAAACCAATGATATTGTATGTATAAAAAGATGTTTAAACTGTTGCACGCGTGTGTCATCCGGCAAACAAATGCACCGAAACAAAATTAGTTTCGTGTTCATCGAAAGGTCCCTCCCATCCCATCGCTTTGAATTCATGTGCAATCATCTCGCTCATCATTCCATACAATGTAAATTTTATCAACATGGCGTTACATATTCTAATAAGCAGCTTTAATGTGGCCTTTGTTACTATTACCTATTTGTTCTACTTTAATAATCATAACGTTTATTGGAGTCGTAGGTGAGATGGCTTAAATAAGTTGTTCGATAAATCCTTGAGCCTCGGACTTTTAAATTGTAGGCAGTTTATATCGAGGGTGGATTCCAATTTCCGCAAATATGCGGATAGGATGGGGTGTCTGGGAGACCGGGAGCCCCTGCAGAGGGGGGAGCGCGGGCGGGGGAGGGGGCGGCCGGGCGAGGGTGGCAGGGCGCATGCGCCGCAACCCCCGAGGACACGTCATGTGCGCGCCGCTTACCCCTCTCTTCCCCCGCGTCGTCCGCCAGATACCCTTCCCTTTCCCTCCCACCCATGAAAAGCTCGATCATTAAGCACTCATTCATATCGTAATACTCCATTATTGCTGAAGCAACGGGCTCCAAGCCTCCAACTTCCACTAGCTTTCCACTATGCGGTATTACCTTATCATAATGGTTAGTAAATACTGACCGTTAGCCGAGCGCGCTGCCGGAGAGGTCGCTTCCTTGCTTCGAGCGTCTTCTTTTTCCTTCCCATTGTTACCTGGAATCAAAGATATGGCTGTAGGACGTAGGTACTCGACACTGCTAGTTAAAATTCATGAGAAAGACGAATAAAACGTCAACGTCCTATGGGCAATTGCATTGAAATCACTACGCTCCTTACCCGATGGTAATGATTATTACTTATCAATTAAAATTATTTATTGATATTACTGGTATCAGTCTGCAAGAATAATAATATAATGAAAACAAGACTACGAGTAGCTATACTATCCAATGATATTTTTAGTCTACTGAATAGAATTAGGGTAAGCAGTACAATGATAGGCCCTTTAAGGTGATCATCGTCTTTGACAATTTCTTGTTACAAAATAAGATTCCTAAGGTTGTTCCTTGGGAAGCTGGTAATTTAAATTGATTATAACTATAATCATATTTTTGCACAGACAACTTTAATGCAATAAACATAAAGAACGGGTCAAAAGTACAAAGATTGGCCCTTGGTGTATAAATTGATATTTATTTTTACGATATGACTTATGTTGTATATTTTCCCACCATTATTTACTATATATTAACCAAAATACAATATTTATTAACACATAAGAATAGAAATCACACAATTTAAATAAAAAATTGGTTGTCTGTAAAGTCGGTTTACGGACAATGGTTTTACGCGATAACGTCTATTTCGTAGAAGAATAATTTATGATATAAATATTGTCAATTCGCACATTAGGAACGGGAAATAGAATGAAAATTACAATTTTACATATTAAATTACAGATATATATTTCGTTTTATTATTATTCAGCGTATCTCTTTCTCGATACTTTGCGCGCGTTGTGGCTCGTGACGTGAGCAGGCTCGTTACCACGTTTTCGAGAATGCCTTCCAAGCGGACCGATTACGCTTGAGTGGGAGAGAGACGGCCGGTCTAGCGTGCCTCTCTCTCTAATGCTGCGCGCGCTTCCGTGACGTGAGCGGCCGTTACTCGGTTTTCGTGAATGCCTTTCAGGCTCATCGTCTTTATAAACGTTATCACGTCAAAAGAAAACTATTAAATATCATTACAAAATTCTAATGAATTTTGCAACAAAACCTCTTTCGTTGCAGCCGCCGCAAAAGTTTTTTATTTTTATTTATTATTAAATTTATTATTATTTATTTTTTATTAATTTTACTAGCTGATATTTAAAAACTGCCAATTATAATAAGTTTGAGAGTATTATTAACACAAAAAAATAAGAATCCTTTTTTCATGCCTCATAAATTTAATACATGGATTTTAAATCAGAGGGCCAATTAATTGGAGGGGGCCAACATTACTTCTGCTTATCTTCCTTATCATCCTGCTTAGCAGCACTGTCAAATGGTGTAATAATACAGTTAGATATTTTTTCAAAATGAACGCGCTTGATTCCTGGTGAGAAATATTAATTTTTCAAAAATATAATGATGCAGTTTTAGTTTTCATCAAAATCGGTCCCGAAACTCCTTTGAGCATTTTTCGCTACTCCTCGTAGTTTCGGATTTGGCCCTCCACGCACACTTGGAAAATTCACCCTATATACTTGCTTACCTACATTACATGTATTAGAAGTTATGATGCAAATGGTTGGATTAGTAAAATAGGTACCTATATTCAAATATTTCACGTGTACCTTATTAAAGATAATTCGTCATATTAATATCACTATACAGGCATACGTATTCTTACTACACCTAGAACATACACTCTCTCAGTGTGGCTGCATTATCAGTAGAGTCGATCCGGAAACATTTGAGCGATAGTAGGATAGTAGGAGAGCGGAAGGCGAGTAGGCGAGGAAACTACGGCCGACGTATCTTGGCGCGTCTGAACATAGGCTTTGCGAACTTGAGCGCACATAAGACAGAGATAGATACACAAACATGTTAACGTGTGACTGAGACATAATACGCCGCGTAGCGAACATTGCCGAATTATGTTACTGCGCAGCCTTCTGTGCGAAGTTCAGACGCGTCAAGATACGTCGGCCCTCGTCGGCCGTACTGTAGGCGACGAGCACAGAGCACTGAGCACTAGTGAGGTAGTGATAGTGAGCAGTGTGAGCACTGCGCATTCCCGGGAGATCCTTTTTGCACCACCACGCTGGTCTCGCCCGCGCCGGCTCGACCGGTTCGTATAGCGATCGTTCAACCCGCACTGAGCCTTTCGCAAATTTATACAATCGACTTTCTCTTATGTTCCGACCAAATTATGATACCGACGGACCGACCTGATGAACATGTTGAGGTCTTGTTTCTTTGAATTTGGGAGATTTGGAAGGTTAAACTCTCTAGTCTCTACATAAATAGCTAGCTAGTTATTACTGATATGGTTTTCAACTTTTACTTAGTTTTTCCACACTTTTATGTTATTTATATTTTATGTATTATTTCCAAGATTATGGCATAAATGTACTTTTATAAAGTATTAAAATAATCAAAGGATTATTTTAATACTTTATAAAAGTACATTTAGTACATTTAGTTATTAAAGAATAACTTCCGTCAATTGTACGTTGTACGCATGCATTCAATTTCAAGAGTAATTTTATGATGCTCGCAGATTCCTACATATTCACACGTAGTGTCAAATTACTCGTATTATAATATCATACATCTACATTTTCTCATTAATATAGATAATGCGGTAAACGTCATGAATATGGTATGAGTGCTGCCACTTGCCATCAACATCGCATAGGTTTTATTTTATTTCAACACCCAAGACGAAATTATGAAAATGAAAAAGAAATCAATCTACTCTCTTCGTCCGCGGTACGTGCATTTTGAAACATAAACTGCGTTTTATCTCTACGTGAATCAGATTACTTTTACAACGTCATCGTGGCTTGTTGATAAAGTTGTGTGTTTAGTTCGATTCGATTGCATCGACTTCGAGTTGGAGTTTTGACTTGGAGGCGGTCGGGTCGACCTTGGCAATGGCGTTGACTTGTGCGGCCTCAAATCGCGACCGTCAGATACATGTCTGTGGTCGCGCCACACGCCACATATGACCAGCATAGGGCTGCCACCCATCGTACCACAGTGAAGTCCAACTTGTTTAGGTCAATGTTGCTATACAATACAATACAATATAAATTATCTTTATTGTACACATAAAATTACAAATGACAAATAGTTACATTTAAACATGAACGTACAATTGGCGGCCTTATCACTAAAACAGCGATCTCTTCCAGGCAACCATTGACTGGAATAATTCAACTTACACAAATAAAGGACAGGGTAGTGCGTGCTATAATATAGCGCGTAACGATTTCTAATCGCGTTTAATGTGCACTCTACAAAGATCTTTTATTTCTACTTGCAGTCATATTTTAAAGTTAATTTATAAACATCCTACTTGATAGATAGATTTGGAATGTTCAATTATGTTGCAAAAATATAAGGAATTATTAATTTCTATTTTATCAGGAATCATAATTCCTGATACTCCCAAGGGCCAATATAAAATGAGTCCGTGGCTGATCGTATTACAGCGGAGTTCTTGATAATGATAAGAAATTAGAATTTTGGCCTCTAATTAGGTATGTTGCACCTGCCACCTGCCATGCTGATATTTTGATACTTTAATTTACATTTTGACCCCAAAATAAAAAGCATTGGGATGGGTTAAAAGAGCTGTAGAAAATGTAGAGTTTTGTTAGAGACTAATAAAAACTCTAACTTAGAGATGACAAAATACAATACATGGTATAAAAAATGATGGGGATGACATAAGACGTGACAAATCGATTGCTATAATGTGTCTCATTGTAAACTTCAAGATTTTGTAAATCATAATTTGATCATCATCACTAACAAAAAATACATTGTTTATAATCCAATGAATCTAAATTTTGTACAAAGTATAGCGGCTTCTAGTTTCTGACGAAATACCTATCTACTTTTTGCATTCTTTCTGCAATCAATATCGATTGTACATAAATTTTCTACAAATTAATTCTCATTTTGGGCCCCGTCGCAAGGGCTGTAGAAAATATAGAGTTTTGTTAGAGACCAATAAAAACTCTTAACTTAGAGATGACAAAATACAATAGTATAAAAAATGATGGGGATGACATAAGTGACAAATCGATTGCTATTTGTCTCATTGTAAGATTTTGCAAATCATAATTTGATCATCATCACCTGAGATCATCACTAACAAAAAATACGTCGTTTATAATCCAATGAATCTAAATTTTGTACAAAGTTTAACGGCTTCTAGTTTCTGACGAAATATATATCTACTTCTTGCATTCTTTCTGCAATCAATATCGATTGTATATTAATTATCTACAGACTAATTATCATTTTGACGGATTTAATGTAATTTATGTTATGTTAAGGCTCAGGACCGGTCAGAGTGGCGCAAGTTAGGGGAGGCCTATGTCCAGCAGTGGACCTCCAAGGGCTGATGGATGGATGGATGGATGGAATGTAATTTATTATTCTTAAAGTACTTTAGATGTTACTACGTAAGTACTTTAGATCTTACTCTAGTAAGAGAGTTATTCTTCTCACCAAGTGCCTACATGGATGGGTAGTCTCTATTGCGGCTTTTTTAATTCTGCGATTCTTTTTTGAGTTCCGTACCCAAAGGATGAAAACGGGACCTGTCCATAATTCATGACTCCTCTGTCTGTCTGTCTGTCTGTCTGTCCGGCCTATCACAGGGTTCTGTAGAACCATAGGTTAATTAATTGTTCGAGCTCCTGGCAGTTTATTTCTATTGAATATTAAATATAAGTTAGAATGTCAACAATGACTTTTCTGTATATAAATTTTTACTTCCTATTACTCTGTAATGGCGTCTACCGTTAATAAATTTTGTTACAAGTTTTAAGTAATTTTCTTTGAAATAATTAAGTGCCTAAGCACACCCACCTCTTCGCAACATGGTCCTAGAGCGAGCCGGATCTGGATATTTATATAATTATCGAAGACTACCAGATTTTGGAGAAATTAAAATCAAGAAGAGGAGTGGAGTGTATGAGCTAAGCCGGCTTGATTTGCGTTGAAACAAGGAAGCTGGTATAGGTTTATTTATAATAAGCACCCAACACTCATTCAGGTATTCATTTTTAGTGCTAATCCAAAATAAAAGGTTAGTAATACAAATGTAATAAGCTAAAATTGTAACATGTAAATTTTATAACTAAAAGTTGGAAAATTATTTATAATTTCATTAGGCACTTACTTATAAAACGCATTATATGTATAATTATTTCCTGAGAAATATTGTGAAAATTACTTAACTTGTTTATTGTTTAATTACAATTTTATACTGTAGTGTATGCATTCCAGGTTGTCTTCCCTCGTCTTCCCAATGGCCACTAAAGAGAAGGAGTTAATTAAAAAAAGAGCAAGTTTCAAAGGCCGGTTGACTGTATTTTCCAAGTACATTGATGCACTTGGTGCGGAAACCTTGAATGATCAGGATGCCGCGGAATTACAGTTGCGTGTTGGTAAGATGGAGTCGTTGTACAACCAATATGATGAGGTGCAGTTACAGTTGGAATGTTCTGTGGAAGACGCCAGTCCACAGTATATCGAACGTTCAGAATTTGAGGCATCTTACTATAAGTCACTAGCTAAAGCTCAAAACTTATTATTAAAATTTAATGGTAATGTAGATAAGTCTGTAAATGACGATAAGATTTCGCATGTAAGTAACCGTAAGCTCGTTAAGTTACCTACAATTAATTTACCCAAATTCAGCGGATCATATCACAATTACCTTGAGTTTAGAGACAGCTTTGTGAGCCTCATTCATTCGAATGATGATATCGATGATATTAATAAGTTCCATTATTTACGTGCGTGTCTGGAAGGGGCTGCTGCGGTGGTAATCCAATCAGTCGAGTTCTCTGCTTATAACTATGCTATCGCGTGGGAACTTTTGTGCGACAGGTATGACAATAAGCGTCTACTCGTGCAGAATCATGTGTCTGCTATATTTAATATGGAAACAGTTACAAAAGAGTCATCACTGACTTTAAAACATTTAATGGACAATGTTACTAAGAATTTGCGAGCACTAGAGTCATTAGGTGAGCCTGTAACCAATTGGGATACGTTGTTAATCTATATTGTAAGTCATAAGTTAGATCCAAAAACTTACCGTGAATGGGAGCAGTATAGAGGTCGAATAGATAAAAATACTTCCGTAACATTTAATAATTTTATGCAATTTATGCGTAATCACGCGGACTTACTTGAAACACTGGAAACATCTCGTAATATAGATACAACATACAGATCTAGTTCTAAGATAGTAAAATCTATGATCACAACTCCCCGTTCTAGTACAAACTCACCTAATAAGTGTTGCTTAAAATGTAATGGTGATCATAAATTAATTAATTGTCCGCAGTTCCTGGCATTAAGTAACGATGCTCGATTACAATTACTGCCAGCATATAAAATTTGTTTTAACTGTTTCCAAAGTGGTCACTTCGCTAATCACTGCAAAAAACCTGGGTGTAAACTATGTAAACGAAAGCACAACACCCTTATTCATGTAGCTAGGCCTAGCCAGACAGGAACCATTCAGAATGAACGTTCAAGTAGTGGTGTATGTAATATCGAGTCTTCGTCTTCCCTTCCTAGGCAAGACTCAAATAATGTCGCTTTGTCTGCAAACTTATCACCTTCATATAATATTAAACAAAGTGAGGTGTTGTTGTCAACTGCTTTAGTAAAATTGTATGACAACAATAATCGCGAACATATTGTTCGCGCGGTACTCGATAGCGGGAGTACATCATGTTTTATTACAGAACGGCTATGTCAACGGTTAAATTTGGTTACCAGACAGATAGATAAGTCAATTTTAGGTATAACTAGCGTGGTTTCCCACGTAGGTAAGACGTGTCGTGTCAACATGAAATCCCTTGATGATGGATTTTCTACTGACCTTCATTGTTTCGTTTTACCATTAATTACTAATAATGTACCGTGTCGAGAAATTGATTTATCTGATCTTAATATTCCATCTGATATTTGCTTAGCTGATCCTACATTTTATAAGCCTAGTGATGTTGATATCTTAATAGGCGCCGATCACTTTTGGGATTTGTTAGGGTCACAAATAATTAAGCTAAGTAAAGGTACTCCTGTACTTTGTAAAACTAGTCTAGGATGGATAATATCTGGACCAGTCGTAAGCAATCATATTGCATTATTTTCTAACGGCATTAAATGTAATTTAACTAAGATTCGTTCTGATGAAGACAATGATATTAATATTATTCGTAATGATTTATCACGTTTTTGGCAATTAGAGGAAGTTGCCTTTAATTCATCAAATTATTCACCTAAGGAAAAAATGTGTGAAGAACATTTTATTAATAATACGTCACGCTTAGACGACGGTCGTTATTGTGTACGTATCCCTCTCAAGCAGAATCCTGATGTTTTGGGAGACTCATTCCAACGAGCTTCAAAATGTTTCTACTCTTTGGAACGCAGGATTAAGGCCAAGCCTGATTTTAGTAAATTGTATTACGACTTTATGTCAGAATACCAGACTTTAGGCCACATGTCTGAACTTACACAATATGATGGGGGTAATTTTGATCCAAATGCATACTACATCCCACATCATGGAGTTTTGCGTGAGTCCAGTACGACGACAAAGCTTCGCGTTGTATTTAATGCGAGTTCTCTTACCACATCAGGCCTCTCTTTGAATGACATACAAATGGTAGGTCCTACAGTTCAGGACGACTTGCTGTCCTTACTTCTTCGTTTTAGGCAACATAGGTACATCTTGTCTGCAGATGTGGAAAAGATGTACAGGCAGATAATTGTTCATCCGTCTGACAGGTATCTGCAGGAGATTGTCTGGCGTGATACTGTAAATGAGCCTATGAAGAAATTTCAGTTAAATACTGTTACCTATGGTACAGCCAGTGCTCCATATTTAGCTACCAGATGTCTTAAGCAAGTAGGTCTTGACTGTTCAAATGACAAAATTGGTCACATAATTATGCACGACTTTTATGTCGATGACTTGCTTACCGGTTGTGACGATCTAGAAGAACTTAAATCTATGCGTAAAGATTTGACAGATGCACTCGCATCAGCTAAGATGCCATTGAGGAAATGGAAATCAAACGCACCTCAAGTTGTGCCTGAATCCTTTCAAACATCAATTAATTTAAATATTGGATCTCAGGAGCCTAGCAAGCTATTAGGTCTTGGCTGGCGTGCAGATTCGGATGAACTCTGCTTTCTAATCACTGATGTTATTCCTCAAGGTAATACAAAGCGTAATTTATTGTCAGTTATTGCACGAATATTTGACCCTTTAGGGCTTTTAGCGCCTTACGTCATTAAAATGAAAATGTTACTACAAAAACTCTGGTTAGACAAATTGTCGTGGGACGAGCCATTGTCGCCAGAAATCAGTAAGCGCTGGAATGATGTTGTTAAATCACTGCCACTTTTATTAAATTTAAACATTCCAAGATTTGTCATGTGTGATTCTTATATCACTGTAGATTTACATATTTTTTCTGACGCGTCTGAAAGCGCATATGGCGCATGCGTATATGTGCGTACCGTGAATACCCAACAGGAAGTCACTGTTCGTTTGTTAATGGCCAAAAGTCGAGTAGCACCAATTAAACCCACGACCATACCAAGGTTGGAGTTGTGTGGTGTACTCGTAGCAGTTCGACTGTATGAGAAAGTCACGAATTCACTTCGAGTTAAAATCAATCAGGTTTACTTTTGGACCGATTCCACCATAGTTTTGGGGTGGTTACAAATGATGCCTTCTAGACTTCAGCCATTTGTCCGCAATCGCGTAGGTGAAATTCTAGTCAAGGCAGGTAACTGTACGTGGAAGCACGTCCCAACTGACCAAAACCCAGCAGACTTAATATCTCGTGGCGTGGATATAAGTGTTTTGCAAAATTCGGTTTTATGGGGGAATGGCCCTGATTTTCTAAGGAAGGATTCGTCTCTTTGGCCAGTTCAGCCCTCGTGTAAAGAAATGTTATCCGAGACTCGTCCTGAGGTTTCACTAAATGTTGTTGATCTTAAAAATAAAACACATAACGATTTTATTGACTTCGCTCGTTTCTCTAATTATTTACGATTAATTCGTTCTGTAGCATATGTTATGCGTTTTATTAGGATTTGCAGAAAGCAACATTCTTTAACCAAATTTATTTCAAATGATGAACTACAAAATGCATTAAATATATTACTTTCAAAATGTCAAGACGAATCGTTTCCAGAATATAAGTTATTGCTCAATGATGGTAGTATACCTAAAAAGAGTTTATTATTAAAGTTTAATATATTTCTGGATAAAAATAAAATAATGCGTGTAGGGGGTCGTCTTGACAATTCATCTTTTTCTTACGATAAAAAGCATCCTATAATTATACAGTCCAATCATCCATTTACAAAATTAATTTTTGATTATGAACATAAAAGACTTATGCATGCTGGTCCACAATTGTTATTAGCTTCAATAAGAGAAGCTTATTGGTCCATTGAAGGTCGTAATTTGGCCAGAGCTACGTACCACAACTGCGTGCGATGTAGACGTATGTCAGGTAAAATAGTAACTCCATTGATGGGGAACTTACCGCAGCAGCGTCTTGTTCCAGGTGGTCTTCCTTTCGAAACAGTTGGAGTTGATTACGCAGGTCCGATTATGTGTGCCAGTCGTCAAGGTCGCGGTTGTAAATTAATTAAAAGTTATATAGCGATTTTTGTCTGCTTTACAACCAAGCCATTCATTTGGAGCTTGTAGGTGACTTGACGAGCAATCATTACTTACTTACTTTACGGCGATTTACATATCGTAGAGGCAAACCTAAACACATATATTCTGCTAACGGCACTTCATTTGTTGGTGCGTACAATGACTTATCAAAATTTCTCAAATCAAAAAGTCATTATTTATGCAGTGATCTGGCCAACGACAACATTAATTTTCATTTCATACCAGTTTATTCTCCGCACTTGGTCTTTGGGAAGCCGGGGTGAAATCAACTAAATTTCACTTACAACGAGTGTTGGGAAATTGTAATTTAACATTTGAAGAGCTCTATACCACACTCACGCAAATCGAAGCCATCCTAAATTCCAGACCGTTATCTCCACTTTCGTCAGATCCAGCAGATTATTCACCGTTAACGCCAGGACATTTTCTAATCGGCCGACCACTTACATCTTTACCTCAGCCTGACTATAACGATCAGCCAACTACTCGTCTGAAAAGGTTTCAACGTATTGAGCAATTGCGTCAACACTTTTGGGCCAGATGGAGCAAAGAGTACGTTGCAGAACTACAGCAGAGAAGCAAATGGCGTTCCTGTAAGGATGGCCTGAAACTTGATTCGTTGGTGGTGGTAAAAGAAGATGGTCTCCCACCCCTTAAGTGGCGATTAGGCCGTGTTGTTGCCATCCATCCTGGGACTGATGGCATTGTCCGTGTTGCTGATATCAAGACGACTGCTGGAAGGATTTGGAGATCTTTTAACAAGATATGCCCGTTGCTCCCTCTTTAATCTTTTGGTTGAAAGCTCAGCTTTCAACGCCCGGGGGAATGTTCGAGCTCCTGGCAGTTTATTTCTATTGAATATTAAATATAAGTTAGAATGTCAACAATGACTTTTCTGTATATAAATTTTTACTTCCTATTACTCTGTAATGGCGTCTACCGTTAATAAATTTTGTTACAAGTTTTAAGTAATTTTCTTTGAAATAATTAAGTGCCTAAGCACACCCACCTCTTCGCAACATTAATATATTTTTATTTAATACATTTATAACCTGTAGTGCATTCAGTAAATACCTTAAATAACAATCAAATTGTTAAGTTTAATTTTACCTTTGTATGTAGGTAATTAAAATACTTACATACATTTTTGTTACCAAAAATTAATCATATTGTATTAATTAAATAACCATATTACATAAAATTAAATCGATATTTATTTGTTTACCGTTTCCATTTAATCATTTAATTAATTTCATAACTAATTTCCTCCTACATGTCTATCAGACAGCAGATTGGTGGTAAATCACAAAGTTGAGGTACCTACACGTATTAATTATATGGAATTTTTAACTTAATTACCATATTAAATAAACCAGTCAATTTAAAATTAAATCGACAACTAGTAGGTATGTCATTAACCGTTATTAATTAATTACGTCAATTAGTCCCTCACGGTTTCTAGTTACCATGCTATAAATTGATGGTAGATATATCACCAATCTATTTAAATAATTACGTATAATAACGTATGCTTAAGTAAACACAAATATTGTTTATGTAACAGTAACTTAATTTTATCCAACCGTCCGGGCGTCCGTCATACGAACTTAGTATGAAGCAGATTTTAGAGCCGATATACTCGTATTAAGACTAGGGTTGGCAGATGGCAAGACAAATATCTGGACAAAATTTCAAAAAGTCGGGATTTGTAGGAATGATTTTTTTTTGAAATAGCCGGCAAACGAGCTGACGACGAAAAAGAAAACTAGCGCGTGCGGCAAAGGCGTTCTGCTGAATCGAGTGAGTTGTCGGGACATTTCGTATTTTGTCTGGGCTCTGGACATCATGTGAAATATCGGGACAATCCAAACGAATCCCGGCCATCTGGCAATATGACACGTTTTCAAAAACCACCAAACGCTTTTATAAAAATGTCGTCTTTTGTGGTGGTCCGTTATTAAGGTAAACAAACGTTGATTCGTTAAATTAAATCTTTAGTTTTAAATTAAAATGACTGAGACACAGAAACAGTAAACATGTTTTTAGTCGAGCATGGCGCTTGCCGCTTCGCCATATTGGATTACTACGAGGCCGTACTCGAGCGTGTGATACGAAAGGATACCACTAAGGTTAAGCTTTGTAACATCGAGCTCAGAAGGTTGTAGGTACAGCTTAAATGGTCGCCTTTACAATATCGTATGTTTTTATTCATTACCTACATCTTGTTTTAAACCTTGCTAGTGTGAAATTAGCAACTGGGTAATAGTCCAGTCAAAATAGACATTTGACTTAGGAATAATTCGCATAGAGCTGAAAATTGGCAGAGACGTTAAATACATCATTATAAATGAAATGTCAAAAATCCCCTTCGATCCTACTTGTGCAAAAAATTTTATTCAAGGTCAAAAGTATAAAATTAAGGTTTTTTCCATTTTTCTCGAAAACAGTAAGTATTATCGTGAAAATAGGTCAGACAAAAGTTGTAGATCATACAATTCTCTACAAAAATGGTCCAGTTACTTTTTCTCTTACGACTCACCATTCATGAGATATCGCGGTTTTAATCATTAGAAAATTCATATTTTACATAATATGCACACATTTCCGCACCACCTATGAAGTAAGGGAACATACCAAAACCACGTGCCTCATGTAGGGGGGGGGGGGGTCTTCAAAACACCACGATTGGTCACAGAGGGGAGGGGGGGGGGGGGTTTAGGTTTTTGTCACGTAGTCAATATTTTAGCAACCATTGCGCCACACAAGTCGTCAAATCTAAGAAAAATTATTATTTTTAACTCTGTTTTTGCAAAAAAGTATTGAAAACCGTATTTATCAATTACCATTACCACGTGAAAACTAGGGGGGAGGGGGGGTCTTCTCATATACTACGGATGGTCACGAATGGGGGGGAGGGGGGTAAAAAGTTGGGAAAAATGGGTTACGTGGTTTTGGTATGTTCCCTAATGTACTTGGCGCATTTTTTTAACGTAGTTTCCCCAGTAGGTACTCCATACTCCACGATCTATTGTAATAAAGAAAGTTTGATCAGATCGTATCCTATTAATTGAAAGAATAGTAATATTGCTAATGATTAAAGTGGAATAGGTTGTTTTTTTCTACATGTCATTATATAAGATCCTAATTGTCTAATTCTACTTCGACAATTATTTCTTCGTCTTCATTCTCTTCTTCTTGCAGAATTTCTGTTTGCTGCAGAAATCGCTTCCTAAGCGATAAGGCCGCCTGTTGTACCATTATATCTATTAATTGTATAAGATGTTACTGTATATTGGTGTACAATAAAGAGTTGTTGTTGTTGTTGTTTGCTGTTCTAAGAAAAAGGATGCATCGATTGTCTCTTCATTAATATCATAAATATCTTCATTATTTGTTTCAATATTGGAGCAAGTCTGACCCTGACAATTGATGCATACTGGCGAACAAAATAATCCTACTTTTTGACAGCCACAATTCTTACTACAATCCGTCTTGCATTTACAAAAAATAGTATTAAGTAGTTTTTCTGGAGCAGGCGGGAGTAAAGTTTGAATTGGCTCCAAATAATTATCTGTTAATTTCCAACCCCATTCTTCTGGGTCCAGCTCATTGCCTAGCCTCACTTGAACTTGATAATACACACGATACAAGTGTTGAAAGGCAGAAGCAGATGTTGGAGGCAAACAACTGTACTGTTTTATTGTTCCATGCAGATTTTACAAACTTCAAGTATCTATATTTGTCTATGGAATCAATTTTTTTTGGAGCACCATACATTGCAAGAAGAAAATGAATTCAATTTGTAACGATGTCATGTGGAGAAGAGTCAATCTTTGTGAATACTTCTGCGCAATGAATTAATTTTAGCGCATTTTATTGCATATTATGTAAAATATGAATTTTTCGATGATTAAAACCGCGATATCTCACGAATGGTGAGTCGTAAGAGAAAAAGTGACTGGACCATTTTTGTAGAGAATTGTATGATCTACAACTTTTGTCTGACCTATTTTCACGATAATACTTACTGTTTTCGAGAAAAATGGAACAAACCTTAACTTTATACTTTTGACCTTGAATAAAATTTTTTGCACAAGTAGGATCGAAGGGGATTTTTGACATTTCATTTATAATGATGTATTTAACGTCTCTGCCAATTTTCAGCTCTATGCGAATTATTCCTAAGTTATGACTTATTTTTGTCTATTTTGACTGGACTATAACTTAATCCAACGTCAAAGGTAACAATATTATTCGAAGTTGAAAGTTTTTTTAACATCTAGCTATGCCGCGAATATTTTACGAATTTTAATTATGTACTTAAATATTGCTCAATTAATAGTAAATAAGTACTTTAAATGTAACAATAAAGAGTTTAGTGCATAGTGCTAGTGCTTAGTGCATAGTGCTATAGTGCTATAGTGCATAGTGGTAGATAATAGTGGGAAGGGAAAGCTATGTTTGGTTCTTAATTCCGAAGAGTTTAAAACACGTTAATATCTTACTAGCAGTCAACATAAATTGGGCACCTAGTGATATATTTGAATACAAATTCTTGTAATAACTTTAGAGGATTTAAGTACAGAAGCTTAATATTTTTCAACGTAAGTATTATAAAGTAGTATTGTAAAGAAGCGTAGTAGGCGTTTTGTTACTGAACCGGACCTTTTTTTGCACGAGTGTACAGTGGCATATGGTCCTGATAGCTGTCGGCGCACGATGTCCATAAAAACGCTTAGGTTAGCTACGTCATGTACTACATTGTACGAATAAATTGTACCTATTTCTGCTTATTTTTACAGCGAAAACCACTATAGGACGACGTTTAGTTAAAATCTCGAATGTACTTCTCACATATGGCGCGAGCGCGACACAAATAAATAAACGTTATTAAAAACCTGTTGAAAATGTGACAAAGACCGTTAGATATTGTATTTGAGATCGGCGGCCATGATAAGCGAGCTTTTACGTTGGGCTGGTACGCTGGTAGCGGGTAGCCTGGTATGTCATCGACCGGATGTAGACGTAGATTCGGTCGAAGACGGATGTTCTGCCATTTACATGCGCGCCGCGTACTAGCGACAATGCGCAGAAGGGTCCGCAAGCAGAATACTGAAGACGAGGGAAGCCATTTTTTAAAGTTAATTACAAAGTCTTACCAGGCTTACTCACACTTCACTTAAACTTGGAATTCAGAGAGAATATCTACACATAAGTATAATAACATGTGTCAGGTTTCCGACATTTTAATTATTTTTAGGTAGAGCTGAATTTCAAGTGCAGAGTTGTAAATATTCAATTAAATAATTTTAACTAACAATATATAAATAACAATTATGTCAAATTATATTTACCTCGTACTTATATAATTATCATTTGTTTGCCGTCATTGTGTTACAAACAGATAATGAAATTAAATTCATTTATTTGTGTTCGACTTTTTCCTCATGCAATTAATGTAGGTATGTATTAAGCATTGTTATATTATGTAGCATGGAACAATATTGTTATTAGGTATATTATATACTAGGAAATCGCCCTCGCTTCGCTTCGGGAAAGATAGTAAAAAAAAATATAACCTATAATGTCACCCGGGGATAGTGTAGCTTCCTAACAGTGAAAGAATTTTTCAAATCAGTTCGGTAGTTCAGAGCCTTTTCAATGCAAACAAACAATCAAATCTTTCCTCTTTATAATATTAGTATAGATTACCATATTTAGGATTATCATTGTCATGTTTCCTTTCACATCCAAAGGATTATTATTTATTATAACACCATAATTACCATTTTTTGTACGGCCTGGGATGACTCAAGATTATCACGCGAATGTTCAGTCAGAAAGTTAACATGGTTTTCGATAAAATATAAAATATTATTAAAATATAATTTTGGGTGATTTCTACTTAAATTATTTCCTTCACTCAGTTGCTTTATAATTCCACATCATAATATTATTAGGCTATCGAATTCGTTGGTTTCATATACATAATTCAGATAACATATTACATGATTACAAAACGTTATCGTCGGTGTATCTATCAATTGTTATCATCATCGGGCATAAACAAAGGAAGGCTGAAGGCACGTTTCTAGTGAAATTAACGCAACCACTGTCATAATAATATTCGGAAAGAGTGGGTTTTACTGCTGAGCGATTAGATACGAAATCGTGTTTGTGGCCAGTATTTCCTTCAAACGACCGAAGTCTGCATGCTATTTTAGTACATTGGCTTAAATCCAAAAAAAAAATATGGAGAATTTCGCTGGATGTGACGATTTACAAGAGTAATCTCTACCGACTTTGTGTTGTATAGCTGTTAAGGTGCCACGTTTCCCCTTGAGTATGTAGTGGAAATAAGAAATCCAATCACACGAGATAGCGGTTAGGTCATATTATTAGGGCGCCGGCGCGGCCGCGATCAGCCTCAAAGCCTGACCGGTTGCCATCTTTGGCAGCGACCGGTTTCGTCGGTACACGCACTGCGTGTAACAGTTTTACAATCCCTACCTTTATTTGTTCTATGTGCATTATCATTGAAGATTTACGACGAGAAAAATTCCAATGGCTGGAGCGAGATGCATAATTTCTAAGTAAGGATTAAATTTAATTCAGCATAATCTACATCTACATCCTTAAAAGTAGCTATTGATCATAGAATAGGTGTAGGTATGGGTGTCCTCCCTCGATGTGGCGCGATGGCGTAGTGACTACTAGTGACTGGAGGTGAGTCACAGTCGATATTAGTACAGGGCGAGCGCCAGCGGGCGACGAGTCGACGAGTCGACAACTCTGAATCACTGCAACGCGCCATGCCACACTATTATGCACATATTGATGTCGCAGGTAACAGAATCGCCATTGTATGCTATATGCTATTGTGAAGCCCAAACTTTTGAGCTCCTCGTAACCAATTGTTAGCGCCCCATTGTTACTCGATGGAATATGTTGTGGGCTTATTATTTAGATCGAAACACTACTCCCTTTTCATATTTAAGCCAAGTCAGGATTCATTAACACAAAACGGAGAGATCCCAACGAGCGATGCCGTGAATGGGGTCAGTACACCCCAGTTTTAAGCTTAAAGAATACTCGTCAAATGATGTTATTTTTACGTGTGATGTTCTGATTCACTTCTTTTGGTGTAAACATCTGCAGTAAGAATTTATTGTTTGCACATGTGCAAAATGCCTTCTAAATTTGAATATTGGTGTTATTGAAAGAAATATTTTAATGTAGCGTCACGTATTTACGACAATTTAAAATAGCCTCTGACATCCAACCGGCATGTAGCAATAAAATTGCATATAAATTCCCTAGTAAGTCATCATTCGATTGATTTGAATCAATGCAGATAATGTATGTCCTCGAAATTAGTCGATAAAATGATGACGACAAGCAGAATATAATAATAATTTTCATGTGAAAACCAAATAATGTTATCAGTATTATTTAAAAAGATAGAACCTTGAAATTTCCATTTATTTCGAGAAATTGGCCTAAAAACTCAGCCGCCAGCATATATTATGTTAAATGACTGTCAGATTTTTAAGTGCCAGTGCATGTTTTCTTTATTTATCTGAATAATTGACTGGAGTAAATAAAATAAAATAATTTACAATCGCAGGATTAGATACTCCGTACTACTTTAATATAAAGTTCGTCTCTACAATGTAGAGATGTAGAGTCTACAAATAAAAATCATCCTTGTAACGCCATCTGTCGGCAACCGGTTGAACCAATTATATTAAACTGAGTGTGGAGAAGTGGATAAGTTATTAAATTACACTTTATTTAAATAAATAAAAAAAACATATTTTACACGACATCGCTCCTTCAGTGAAAAAAAGGCATAAGATGAAAATTGCAATTTTACAGGAGCGCAAAAAAACTGTTAAAATATCAGTAAGTAGTCAAAGGAATTTACATTACGATTTTTTGCACAAAACCGTCAAGATTAATGATAAAAATTTGAAAAAAATTGAGCATAATATGCAGCTTTTGTTCCTCTTTCCAATCATATTAATAACTAAAATTCAACGTAAGACGACTTATGCTTTTTTTCCACTGAGGGTGCGATACGTGCCACATGTTGTTCTACCTATTTGAAATACTGGTTTAACAGCTGTGATTCCAAATATTATAATCATTTAATACATATTTCAAAATTAAACATAAGAAATTCAACTTTGAATCTACTAGTGTTTAGTTGAATTAGGTAATTAATAGATTTTATTAAACAGGTGTAACTTATATTTAGTGATAACTGATATTAATTTTTTTTTATTTGTTAGATAGATATATATTATATGTTCGTGTTTCTGGTAGTATACTTTTTGGAACATAATCATTAAAAATAAAGCTCATTACCTACTGAACTAAAATGGGATTGCGTCTACTTATGAAATGAAAGAGATTAAGGTGATGTCCACAAGCTAGCTGAGTGCGGGCTGGCACACTTCACATGCCCTTGAAAACTTTGATGATCTGTTCAAGCCACTTGACTATTCATTGTCTGTCCCAATGAACAACCCAATGACATTGAACAAGGTCTTTTAAGTGCCGAAAGTTCTTACAACAAACTATCCATATGGCTTCAACTCATTAATGGCCCACCATTGGGCACGGGTCTCTCTTGAGGAGGCCTAGAGCATACGTGGAGTATGAGAGTACCATACTGGTAGAAGTCGTTTAATATATCGCGGCGTGTGGAAAGATAATTTTTCGATTTGGGATTCAGTTTGCCAGTTAAGATTTAAAGAGTTAATTTTTTTAGAATGACAAGTAATGTTATTGGCACTCATCCTCATTTATCAGCTAACTGCTAAACGGTTGGTTTAAAAAATGTGAAAAGTTCATGATGCAGTATATCTAAAAAAATTAAAAGGAAAACTTTAGAATATACACAACTAGGCAAGTTAAATAAGGTAACGAGTAATAGTTGATCAACTCACAACTACGGAACCCTATAGTGCGTGTGGCCTGACAGGTAAGTCTGGTTTTATTTCCATTCTTCATTTACGGAAACCTTTAAACAGTATTAGTACTTACCTAGGTACCTAAAATAAAGTAATGCTGTGAAACTTGCTAGTTCAAAGGTAAATTTTGCGATTTACCATAACGCAGAAGTAAATTTGGATGTGAACCTATTTATAAAGCTAGTCTAAATATATTAGGGAAGTAATAACTCACGTGGAAAAAAATCTAAAGTGGGTGTTAGTTTACCGATACGTCTATGAGAATGTTGTTGGTATATTTTTAAAGCAGGTAATTTTAACATCTCTGACGTTAATTCTATTGATTTTTTTATAAAATATATATTCTTTGCTCAGTCTGATTTACCAGGGACAGGATACAGCGCCATCATGACACATGGTATAAGAAAAATCTTTCAATAATCGAAACTTATTTAGGATGTTTTTGTAAATTTTCTGCAAAGTAGAATACTAACTTACAAACTTCGCATTTAGGTAAAGTATATGAATAGTATATTATTTTGTTTTACCGTAACACTGGTATCTACACACATACACTACACTACAACTACCTTATTCATTAAATTGGTATGCCTAAATTCCTAGTAATTTTATACTTTAAATACTAATCAATAGATGTTTCATCAGCCTAAGTGGTAATTTCTAATGTGTAAAAATTAATTAAGTAAGTGCTTTTTAATTGTAGCGCTATTTAATTAGGAACCAGCTATTTAAACTGGATCCGAGAGGATTTGCGTAACTTACTGAAATTAATTACTAGCGACCCATAAAATAATTACACGGTTTGTCATCAGCTCATTAAAATACCGACCAACCGCACCTATAATGAAAAGTGTGTTTATTAAGCTGGCCGTATACGTTCAAGTATACTTGTCAAGTTTGCAGCGGACTTGATGCGGCATCCAGTAAACTTGACGGTGTAGGTATGGCCACGGCATCGAGCACATACCTAATAGAGAGGAAACGTCATTTATTTTGTTTGACAGTAATTTCACCAGACCGCTGCAATTTTTAAGTATTTTTCAACCATTTTTGACCATTTTAAAGTATTTTTACAATTTTTAAATATTTCTATGTACATCAGAATATATTTTGAAATGATACGGAGGAGTACACGCGGGTCAGCTGTTGGCGCTGTAGTTTAAGCGGGAGCGAGACTTGATATTTATTAGTGACAAATCACTGATCAGTTTCGGAATTGAATGGACCATATTGCCACTCTATTGGGTATATGCTCGATAAGCCACGGTAAGGCTATCCCATGCAAACTGGATGCCGCATCAAGTCAAACTGCAAACTTGACAAGTAAACTTGATCGTGTATGACCAGCTTAACGAAAACGTATTTTCCCGTGATGGGCCGCGTCAGAGAATCGTTTCGTAAGTAAATGTCTAATAGACTCCGAAAAAGTCTTAATTCTTAAATTACAAATTATGTTACACTCATTTACTTACGCAGTTTATGCTACAATATAACATAATAGGGGTCTAATGCATGGTATGAACATAGTAACATACATAGGTCTTTGTTTTCAACTCTACAGTTTATTATATGTAAAAGCATTATCGAAGTTTTCCAGGCCAATAAATGCGGTCGGGAACTGGCTATTCGACAGTGTATAGTAAGACAGTGACTGCATTCGAAAGATGTTAAAAAAATCAAGGTTGATTCTAGAAAAATAGATTGCTATAGTTCTCATATTTTTTTTGGCAATGGAACTTATTTGGAAAAAGTTTACACTAAATATCTGATCAAAACTTTTTCAAAACTTTTCTACTAGCCAGTAGGTACACGCATAAATTAACAAGACTGATCACATTTTTTTTAAATTGTTCACCTGTGTAATAATGGAGTCCGGATTTTTGGGTTATGAGGTTATTATATATCAATGGCTGAATACAGTCGAATAGTATCTACACATACCTATTAACGTAACCTAAGGAAAAAATTGTCCCTGACAGCCTAAACAGTCACTAAAAATTATATTAAGAAAATTTCTCCGACCGCGTATTAGCGATTAAGTTAACTTAACACTACTAAAACCATTGAAGTATTATTATTTATTACTAGCGTATAGAACCGACATCGCGAACACAATATACCTATGTCCCAATGAATTGGCGCCACATAGCTTCAATCTTCAATGGATTCGTTCCATTTTGAAAGGAGAACGGGGGCTCAATTTTGAAAATAGAACCTCCCGGCTGGACACACATTTTGTTCGAGATGTCTGTTCAATGACATTATACTGCAATGACTAAAACTTACCTTTCCGTATTAATAAGCTGGTGACCCTTCGCAGAGCCTCTCGAGGTGACTTCTGGAAGAACTTGGGCGTCAGGTTTGGTGGTAGGGTGAGGGGCTTGCGAGCTCCCGAGCCCTCCCATTGCGCGGGATGGTCCACGGCCATTTTCGACGACCCCGTTATCCTATCCAGGTGTTCCGTTGACACCGGCCTGCGGATTATATCCAATGTTATTTATTGTCCTACAGCAATAAAATAATTATTATTTCATCATAAAGTTTTATTTTAGGTTCGGGCGGGTTTCAACAGTATTTAGCGGTGAAAGTATGAGATAGGTAGATGAAATTAGGTATTACAATCACAGCAATCACAGTGATTCACATCAGATGTTTACTGGAACCACATTTTTTTCGGCTAAGAATAAGAGCAATAAAGCATCTGTGACTTTTGAGCTTTAAGATTTTCCAACCATCTTGAGTCCAACCCAATGAACGAGGCTATGAGGTCCCTTTTGTTCAAGGTCAGAAAAAACCTGGATCTTGTATCGGATATAGCTTAAAGAATCACCACATAGTTCCATGTTGACTTGGGCATGACTGAAACAGTGTTTCATCGCTGACACAGCCATGACGTTGCATACTAGGTACACTGTGGTATTAATACAAATTACATTTGGTGTTCATTTTAAACATGCCGATAGACTTCATCTCCTCAGCTAACAATGGACCGTACATCTGTGTCAACAGACAAACATGCCACCTGTTCGTCAACAGTGGCCGCATAAATTAAACGCCACAATTGATATTAGCTACTTTTAACCAGGGCTGTCCTACATTCATAAAATTACTAGGCATTTTATCAAATTGTAGCCAGGATGATAAAAACCCTGAATTAAGTGGGTCGTACAATAGCCAGCCATCTACTCCACGAGGGACCGGTCACTATAGCTACGTTCACTCACTATAAGCAGGGGAGGTTGGCTTGGACTCAAGAGATTTCCTCCATTCATGGCATTGGCGTAAATACGCTCAGCCAAAGACAAGTGAAACAAGAGATGATTCCGTGTGTCATTCATGGATATCACTGGACATTATGATAAGGATTATCCTTATGCGATGCCGTCAGCTTGATTGGGGTCAGGATTCTATAAGCCACACATAACATTTCTAACTTGGCCGTCAGCGCATCCACTGACGTCCATAGGCTATAGTCACCACTACAGTACTGTCGGCTATTAAAAAAAAAACCGGGCAAGTGCGTGTCAGGCCACGTGCAATGTAGAGTTCCGAAGTAGTAAGTTTATCGACTGTTACTCATTAACTACTTATGCTAACATAGCTGTGATAGTTTTCCTTGTAAATTCATCATATAAACTATTTTTGAGAGTTTTTTCACTTGTCCAACTCTGTCAACTTGACTTTAACCAAAATTAGCACTTTAAAGTCAAATATTTCGTAAATGGACCCCTACGCGACGAAAAAATAATTCATCCTCACATTACCTGCAGGGGAGGTACCCTGAAAAAAATATTTAATATTTTATTCTACGATTTTGGAGTTTTAAAAATATGTATATCCATGCCAAATTATAGCTTTCTAGCACTAAGGGTCTCGGCACTATGCTTCGGACAGACGGACGGACATGATGAAACTATAAGGGTTCCAATTTTATTTCGGAACCCTAAAAAGGGTCTTAGTAGATCAGCAGGATCAAAATAAAGGACAACGAAGTATAATTCCGAACATAGCTCGAGCAACGCTCGCTAACTAAACACTCTGCATTAGATCCTATTCTGTCCTACTTTTCCTACTTCTGCTGTGCTATATTTAGTGAAGTTTAGTGTTATTTACCTGTGTCGTTGTCTGGGGTACCAGCCGCGCGGCGGTCCCCCCAACCGCAGCAGGTCCGCGCCGGTGCACACTCCAGACGTGCCCATCACGGACCCCCGCCCGTACCCTCCTAGCGTCACGCTGCTACCTGTTGTGATAACATCACCATAATAATAATAACGCTAAATACTAATAGCCCCACACTAGGATTCCCTGTGTCGTGGGTGCCATGGACAACACACAAAGACTACAATACATACATCCAGACCGAGAACAGAAATTCAAAGTCATCATTCAAATTTCCGCTTCGCTGGGAATCGAACCCAGCACAGAACATCTAATAATTAGTTAGAAGGGGCATAGCACGTAATTTGTATGGGAACCGCTGTCGCCGTTTCAATAAACACTACTAACGAAAATGAACAAATACGCACGAGGATTGTTATGTGTGCATGAAGTAGGCGTGACTCTGTAGCTAGGGATTGATTGTCGATAAATTTTTATCGGTATTTATTTTCGCAAGGTATACTTATTCATTATATACTTTTATACTTTTTGATTGAAATTACTTACTCCGTCGACAGACTCATATTTCATCATGGCCTCCGAAACAAAGTTTTTTCCAATTATTCTTCGAGCTTCGTTCTCGATATTAGCATGGCAACACTAGTAGTATCACTTTACGGGCTCGCCATTTCGCACTGTAGTTTGGAGGTAGATAAAAAATAAAACATAAAATTATCAATTTTTGTAGGGTAGATTTATAAACCTCACTTAGCTGGGGCGCGCTCCTCTTCGGTTCGTCATTCACGTTTCAGTGCTTCGCCGTTTCGCACGGGCGCAAAATTATAGTTAAAGTGAAATTCCTAAAAGAAAGTTTAATAGTCATGAGAAAATCAATTGTGTAAAAGATTAAAAAAGTTAGAACGAAAAATTAACCAAAGCAAAAGTGATATTTTTATTGAGTGATATGCAGTGTGTTTCGTTGGATTTCGTGGGATTCGTACAGGAAATGTTGGATTGGATTGGATAGTGATTCATCAACGTCTATAATCATCAGGTAGGAGAATTCCAGTATTAAAATTTAAAGAATACAGCAAGTAACTAAATAACCCTACTTTAGTCGGTTAAATATTGCTTGCAATGTAATTTGCAAGGAAATTACACGCAATTACGAAGCAAAAACAGATTATCTGTTATATATCAGTGAATATATCAATTTAAATATGAATACCCTTAGGTATTCCTCTTTTTTTCCTTCATTATCAGCACGTGTTTTCCGTATG
Source organism: Thymelicus lineola (assembly GCA_963932265.1). Lineage (NCBI taxonomy): Eukaryota > Metazoa > Arthropoda > Insecta > Lepidoptera > Hesperiidae > Thymelicus > Thymelicus lineola. The sequence continues at coordinate 6,889,416 of OZ010683.1, read as the reverse complement.
AAAATTATATTGCAATATGATTTAAATACCATACATAATTGGATTGTCCTTTGGGAGCCTTCCAAATAAGTACTTGCTAACCGGAATTACCTGTGGAGTCCTTCCATTGCTAGTAATTGTATTTCATAAAGAATTTATTAATTTATATTGAAAATAAATACAAATATAATCATATTGTCCTTTGAGTTGTTCCAAATAAAAAAGTACCTGCTAATTGCTGTACATTCTATAAGGGATTTATATTGCAGTAGTGTACAAATACAAATCCTAATCGGATTTTCTTCTGAAGGCCTTTTAAATAAAAAAGATACCTGCTAATAAGAATAACTTATTGGGTTCTTCCATCACTAGTATGCACTAGTACCTACTAGTAATCCGTAATGAATTTATATCGAAATAGGATATAAATACAAAACATAATCGAATTGTCCTTTGGGGGCTTTTCAAATAAAAGAGAAACTGCTAACATTAATTTCCTGTGGGTTTCATTACTCTTATTACATTAGAATTACACTGCAATCGAGGCGAACATTACACATTTACGTGCGGAGTCTATAGCAAACTATATGTTACATTACAGAAAACGTATCAATTACCGCTGATGACGATTATACTCTAAGATACGACGATATATTTATCAATAATATTTGATAGTACTAATCCTTTCACTTTTTATACTAGGATTCTCATACAATGAAGGTGGTCTTATAAAAATACGTTGCAGCTACGTAATGAAATTAGACTTCATTTATTTATTTAGTTATAAATTATTAAAAACCAGTTCTGCGTTCAATCATAATTCATAAATAGCCCTAACCATGTTATGCAGACAACTGCAACAAAAAGTACTCGCTAATCGGATCTACCTGTGGGGTATTTCCACTGCATTGTACGTGTATTTCACAAAGAGCCCTAACCATGTTATGCAGACGACTGCAACAAAAAGTACTCGCTAATCGGATCTACCTGTGGGGTATCTCCACTGCATTGTACGTGTATTTCATAAAGAGCCCTAACCATGTTACGCAGACAACTTCAACAAAAAGTACTCGCTAATCGGATCTACTTGTGGGGTATTTCCACTGCATTGTACATGTATTCCAGAAAGAATCTTCACCGCATTATAAAGCCGACTAGCGTATATTCCACATGGAATTAATACTGCACGCTATTCGTTGAACTATACAAAGTACTTGATAACCGGATCTACATGTGGGGTAATCGATTACTCAAACAGACATAAATTATGGTATGCTTATGAAACATTTCAGGAATAAACATTCCTCCAAAGCTTACATAGCCAAAAAATAATACTCAGTGAATCAACAAGGGAATTTTATTTATTCTGGAACATACAGTTCTTATGTTACCATGGAACAATTCGCATAAATATACTTTATTTATGCAATAATATCGAACACATTCCAATAAAAAACGCAATAGTAATGAGACATTGAAGTATTAATGTACTACTTACGATTACGATTTGATTATACTGAAGGTAAAGTAATCATTGTATGTGTAAAAATGGATACATATGCCATTATATGATTGGCATATAAAACTATGAATATTAATTCCGAATTTCAAATATAATTAATATTTGAATAGTTGAGGACAACTTAATTCAAGCTCTTTTATACTCTTATAAACTGATGGAATACGTTTTTTAAAAAAGAAAGCCCTTTTTGGTTCAATTTCATCCGGATTGAAGAAAATACTTATGCTACATCCTGTTTATACATCATAAGTACATATCGTTTGGCTTAGTATAGCAAATATTTTTAAAGGGTTTTAAACTTACGAAGGCGTATGGAATACTTGTCTATTTCTACTTAATTATTAATAATAATAATAAACAAATAACCTTCATTGGGTGATTTATTTTCTCGTTGGCCAGTCAATGATAATGACAAATAGGAGGTATACTGCTGTAAACCCCTATTATATATACGATAAACAATATCATTGCATAATGTATTAGTTAATTTTCAAAATTTATTGCTCTGTTAAAAGTAATATTTTTTAATACTTGGCATTTTTTAATATTTGATTCATCTTTGCCTACCAGGCTAGAGATACAAATATTTTCTATACATGCAAAAAATGCATGTATTCCACAGATGGTATATAACATTTATACTTCTTATGAGCATGCCTCAACAACGGGGTCCCGCCTCCATAGTAACCAGAATCCAGCCATGATTACTAAGACAGCCTCATATAGGTACAACAAAATTTGTTGTATGAACGATTTTTGCCATTGAGTGGATGTTGTAAAATAAGACAATCAATAATGTATTTTTAATGTTGCAGAATTCGAATCTAGGACTTAGCAAATTTACAATCATACATCGAATGACAAATCAAATTAAAGTTATCTCTGTTCTAATAGAACAAATCTTAAAGTAAGAACTTTCTTCATGCGAGGAAAATCTGAGGCGAATGCAAGCAATATGTACACTTATGGTACTATGGTTTGATAATATATTCAAGTTTTACGTCTTTGGTCCACCCATATATATGTCATCCTATAAACATAACAATAATAGTGACAAAGTGACTAGTGATTGTCCCTTTATGGCCTCCACAAATAATTTTTTAAACATTGAGTAATTATATTATAGCTATAATATAATATTATATAATACTTGCTTACACTGAAAAATCACACTATAATTACCGTATAGAAGTCCGGATATTGTTTCCCCTATAAAAACATCCCAACTGTTTACGCTTTGCACTGCTTGAGTTGGGTTAGGAGTGGTTTGCGTATTGTCACGAAAACAATTGTAACTTTACAATACTTTGTAATGCAAGGTTCCTTATTATTTCACATAGGTTTTAATCCTAGAGATCATAAGCAGTTCACCCATGTCCTTGCTAATTGTTCAAGGCAGTAGAGACAAATAAGGATTATATTTTATATATTTTTCTATAGAAAGTATTTTCATTGCGGCCTACTTAAATACTAGTTAACTTGGAACATAATTATATCCAATGTTATTCAATTTAGTACTTTTTTACTGTCACATACTTATAATAATAATAATGATAATCCTTTATTTCAGACTGATCCATATTAGGTTAGTAGGTATATCTTACAAACTAGTGTTAGTAGATACAAAACCAGTAAAATATTAAATAATCATAATAATCAAAATTTATAACAATATGCTTTTGGTCGAAAAACCAAAAGAAGCCGATACATTTACTTTATTTTATGCAGAACTATGCAAAAAAAAAAAAAATCTTATGACAATGATAGATCAGTGTTCTATGTTGTCAGTCTGTTCAAATTGTTGTATGGAAAAGTGGAAAATTGACTCTATCAGTGGACTGAATGTGCCTGATGCTTTGTTTTAGTGGTTCAAACCACTTTCGGATTATTGCCTTTCAAATTAAACTATATAAAGGCATATCGGTTGGATGATCTCAGTCTATGGAGTACATCTATACAGGCATTTTTATGTTTTTACATAGATAGATAATGTTTTAAACAAACAGTGTTTTTATATAGATATTTTTTTACAGGTTTAGGAATTATTTGTGGTTGATGACATAGTTGCTGCTATCGTTGCTACACACGCAGTAGTAGTGTGATCTAATTTAGCTACAAAAAATTGGATCCTTCGGGAAAAAACTAATTTCAGTGAATACAATTATCATCAAATTACTTACTCTCTTAGTACTGGCAAGGGTTACATAGAAAAACACCATATATAATATATTATGAATAATATTACGAAATTTATATTTACCTCATTTATGTCACTAACCATTTTTTAAAAGGATTTGGATATTTTATATAAAACTTGCGGAATTCAGTGGATATTCCACTATATTTAGTTAACGTATCACTCATGTTCATATTATCAAATAAAGTTTACTACCTATCAGTAACATATACCGAGTGTGCTATATATTATGGTTAAATAGATGTACATATACTGTGTCACCAATATATTGATTAATAGATTGAAATTAAAGAGTAAAATATTGCTATCATATTACAATTAAAAATTGAAAAGCTAAAAATATCATTAGTTTCACGACTACCTTCTCTAAACATCTACTAGTGTTGCCATGCTAATATCGAGAACGAAGCTCGAAGAATAATTGATGATTAAACGAACTTACCTGTACGTGAAGTTCAATCTCAATTATTCGAGAGCTTCGTTCGAAGATATTAGCATGCCCTCCCTCCCTAGTGTACATGTCATATACACTACACCCCTAGTCGTGAAACATGAAACAGCTCAGCAAATCTCTGAACTAAATGACGAACCGAAGAGGAGCGCGCCCCAGCTAAGTGAGGTTTATAAATCTACCCTACAAAAATTGATAATTTTATGTTTTATTTTTTATCTACCTCCAAACTACAGTGCGAAATGGCGAGCCCGTAAAGTGATACTACTAGTGTTGCCATGCTAATATCTTCGAACGAAGCTCTCGAATAATTGAGATTGAACTTCACGTACAGGTAAGTTCGTTTAATCATCAATTACCGCACATGAAGGCATTTTTACGTAATTAAGTCGCAGTATTTTGCAGTACTTTTCTCCGTTGGAGTTTGCGAGTCACTAAACAGTGCAATCGCGTGTTTTTGTGCGATGTGCGCATTTAAACACAGTATTGGCGCGCCTACCTTGCCCACAATTCCTTTCTAACTAATTATTAGATGTTCTGTGGAACCCAGGACCTCTTGGCACGGCGGTTCGGGATGGTAACCATTACGCCTCACGGGTCGTCAAATAGCTATCTATAATAACTCTCCAGGCGTCGTTACTTCTCGGCAATCCTTTAATTGTTATTAGGTTAATGCCAGTTTACTTTAATACTAGCGCAAAGTATGATCGTGGTAAGTATGTTCATTGTACGTATGTATATATGTCACATCACTACGTGTTCGAGAATTGTTGCAAAGTAGATTTATACCAACTTAGGGTAGGGAGTAACTCTCCAGGCCTAGTGTAGTATTAACTTATGGACAACCTCTTATCGGCTGTTCGATTGGTGTCCACTCGTTTCCAACGTGTGAATATCGTAGCACAGGAATAATTCATGTGATCGTAGTGAAGTCGCGCAGACAGCGAGTGATCAACGGGTGGTTGCCCCGCTTTGCACGAATGAACATCGCACTTTAACGAATTCACACTTTCGGATTGTATAACATCGATTTTCGGAAAGAGAATCAGTTTGGGCATACCATAATGACCATAATATCGTCTTTGAGACGAGTGGAGTGAATCACCTGGATGCATGAGTAGTATACGACCACATGCAGGTGGCGAGTGGTTTACTTAACTTGATTCAACGACGATGAGGCGATCTGGTTGATCGAGATTGGTAAGGTTGACATGGTTGATAAGTGAGTGTATATGGTCTTTTCGAAGTTGTATTCTCAGACCCTCGAGGCGAGGTGGTGCCGATGGAGTGCCGTGTTGATAGATCAGTAACGAACTTTACTTGCGCTAAACTTGACCCCGTTGATTCAACAGTAGATATGCGTAGGTTCTATAAAAGTGGGCAATTTTCTGGTAGAGTATTACCAGTTGTTTACGAATCGAAGCTAGCTGATAACAATAACAAACCTATGGACTGTATGGAGTTCATGGTATTATTCCTAGGCGGACCAGTGGAGTTCCGCGGCGGGGTCCGCGGCACGTCACATCCGCGCGCGAACACCGGCGTCTCGGGCAGGCTGGCGGAGGTCTGCAGCGGGCCGCGTGCGCCTACCCCCGCCGCCGCCTCACGACTCTGACGCTGCAGGGTCCGGCGACGGGCACCATTTGTGCCCATGTCTGTACAAAGATACTAATTTGAACAAGTTTGCTTCAACTCATTTATATACCACTAGTGACCACAGGTCTCCCCTCTTGAGGGGTTAGTGGCCAACCCAAGTGTCGGAAGTTATTATGCCCCACGCGGGCCTCCGAGATGGCTTAAACGACTGTTAACTTACGACAGCAGCCGGGACCGACGGCTTTCTGATGACAAAGCAAGACCTGATACTGACGCACGGGTATGGCTCCAGGCGATGGAAATCCTTAACGGTTAACGGCACAGTCATAATTTTTTGTCTTTTTACCTAATTTGACACTTTAAAAACGTGTATTTAGTTTTTAATCTATTGTTTGTTTTTTATTTGTTTCGTACCTACTTAAACTTAGGCATTATTAACAAAATATGTAAAACTTATTTTACAAAGGAGAATGCCCATTTAGTATGGAGAAATGTACTGACTTTAACATTTTTGTGTCTTGATAAAAATACCTTTATTTGATTATGTTATCTTAATAAATTACACATACTAACTTTAGTCAATGTTAATATTCGGAAATAAGAGATTTTAAACAAAATTAATTTGTATTTAGGTTATAATAAACTCACAGTAATATGGACTCTATGCAGGCGTATTAAAGTCGATTGCGTATGTAATGTCGATCTTTTAAGTTTCAAATTCATTTGACAGTCCCCAATCACCATGTAGTTCGTAATGTATTATAATCACAGAACACTATTATTCCTGGCTGATTATAATAATTTTCTATAAAAAAAATAATTCATTTCACAGTCCCCTTACGTCATCTGGTTTGTTGTCATGGATATATTATACTATAGTCTATAACTATTGTATCAAAATTATAATCAAATCAATGCAACCTATTGGCCCGAAGGATCTTAAAAGATTCCTGATTGGCCCTTATTCAAACATAAATGGCCCAATGGTTTTCTTTTGTAAAACGGAAGTAAAGTTACTTATTAATTTCAGAAAATTATTCCCAATAAGGATTTTTTAGGAAATAGGGTAAAATACTTGAAATATTTAAATTAAATTTTTTGTCCAAAAATCATTGTGACACAATTATTTTTTTAAGAGTACTGGCTATGGGCATTCTCCTTTATATGGAAATGGCAAAGTTTTAGGCTTTCATCTGATGATGTGATGAGTCACAACCCATAAATATCTAAATGCTGAGCCTGGGTCTCCTCGCTCAATGTGTCCATAGTCCACTACACTTACCAAGTGCGTTTGACAGACTTCACAATTTATACACCTTTAAAAACATTATGGGTAACTCTTAGTTCGTGCAGGTTTCATCACGATGTTTTCTTTACCGAATAAAGTGTTTGAAAATTCTATTAATCTTTCAGCGTTTAAAGTACACTGTAAGCCTTACCTTACTTACAATAATATTTAAGTACCCAAAGCTTACTACACTCCAAAAACAAGTTGATAGATTTAAAACTAAATAGCGACACGTTTTCATAGTGTTAACGTACCTACATTATCACAAAAATGCAGTGTAATCAGATCTGAATTTCTATAATAATAATTTCACACATAGGTACAAGGTAAGCTTAGAAAAAGCCTTTAATTAGAACGGCATCCAAATTGGCTGCTCAGCGGAAACATGATGTCCCTTTGCCTGACACCTCTCTGCAGTTGAATGGGCTTCGTTGAAGTGTTGTGTAATCACTTAATGAGTTCGTTGCTGAAGTGAACATTTTAAAGTTAGTCAATCCAGTATCGGCGAAGAGAATTTAATACCGCCTAGGTCCTAGGTCTCAACAGAATTGAAGGATGATTCACTTCTAATACGCACACAATTTTTTAAAATAAGAGGTGCGTGCGGGATTAAAACTCAAGTCAAGTACCCACATTCGCGAGACCAATGTCCAAACTTCAAGCTATCACTGCTTATTAAATATTTTTTTAAGTAAGACGCGTTTAGGATGTCGTAACCACGACAAAGTGTTAATATTTATATCGAAAATGACATGACAGTTTTGTTTCTTTATAGTTGCATAGAAAAAAAATACATACATAAAATGGCCGAGAACTTCTGTCCCCATTGGAACTTGTTTTTTTAATATTTCATTTAAATTAATATTGGTATGATATGGATATTGGAAACTTTAACTTTACCTACTCTACAATCTTTGTGATTCTACAATCACAATAGCTGTGATCCAATAAAAAAAATCATACCAGTAGGTAGCGTCCTTCGGTCCGTTGATCCACTCTTGAAGGTGTTACTCCTTCTGTTTTTATTGTAGCTGGTCTCCATGGACCGCGTCTTGAGGCTGTTGGTGGTGTCGCGGTGAGGTGGCACTGGAGGCACGGGCTCTGAAGGCCTGGAATAATACTGATCAGTAGTGATGGGTGATTGTTTGCAAAAAACATTCGACTGAATCGAAAATTGCGCCATTGCGCATTCGATTGTCGATTTAGTAGTTCTTCGCGATGGTTATTCGAATAACATCGACAAACTACTAATTACTAACTGCCTATATTTACTATCGGTTCAGCGCTCCGACGAAAAAAAAGGTCATCGGCAGTCAGTTGCCAAAGCCGTCTAAAAATTTGCATTGGCATTAACAATCGAATAATATCAATAAAATTGTTATCGACTTTTATCAACTAAACTGAACAATCGACTAATTCGATTAATTTAAGTAGTAATCGTCCATCGCTACTGAACAGTGACTGTTGGAAACTCTGAATAATTTGATCTATTTATCTATGTTTACTTTTTTATCTTTGTAAATTTCTTCTCCGTTTTATGTTTGTGCCGAATCAATAGGTACATGCTTTTTCATTCAACGATCTTTTTAAATTACTTCAAAAGCTTTTATAGGATTTCTGCAGTGTAGCTTTTTAATTCCAAAGAACAAAAATACTCATATTTTATTTGCAAAGAAAGAAAAATACGAATATAATGGTTTACCCTAATAATGTAAATAATGTAATGTGTGTGTAATGTGCTATGATAAAACGAATTGAAAGATGTTCACAAATTTTCAAGGTGAATTTTCAAGTGGGTTTCATTGAGGAATAGCGAAGGAGTCTCGGGCTTGATTTTGATAAATACTAATGCTTTTTACTAAGCTTACCCTGTTTATGTCGGTCAACATCAAAATCAACGGGTTTTATATCTGGCCAGGAATATTTATTTATCAAAAATTCAATGATGCAGTTTTAGTTTTGTGTGAAAGTGATAAAAAGAGAGTCTTTTGCTATTTCAACACCCACTTAAAAATTCACCCACACATATAGACTAGTATAAAAATACTAAAATGAACACCATACCTTCTTCTGGAGTCCATGGTAGGGGTAGGCAAAGTGTCAGCTTTTTTGTGATGACGTTTCTCTGTGGGCTGCATTATTTCGGTATACTCATCTTCTACTTCTTGGACGGGAGACGGCGGTAGGGGTGGGAACTTGGGTGATTCTGGGGTCTGTGGAAGTGGACCCATTTCATGACCCAAGTTTGGCGACGGTGGTAACTGATTGTGCCTGTACGCATGTTCGACTATTTGGACATTTAATGGAAAATCTCCTCCACTTGACACCGCTGAATCTGATGAAGAAGGTTGGCGCATTAAACCAACAGGAACATCTTTAGCACTAGTCGACTTATGCATACTATTGGACCGTCTCCCCGAAGAACGGTCACGTCGCTCCATCGAACGTTGATTCTGTATTTCATTATGACTCGATGACTTCTGAATGTCGTGCCGTAATATTTCCTTAGATATTTCATCACAGTATTCGTCCTTATGTATATTCCAGTCTTTAGGTAAATATGGGGTAAAATGTTTTTGGTCCCGACCTTGACTTAATATAGCGCTAATATTATTTTCGATTTTGCGAAGAGGTGATGTGTCTCCACTGGAGCCGTGTTCCACGCTCTCTTGGTCTTCCTCCTCCTCGACGGTGGTGATGAGACCTTGACGACTGGCGCTGTTGGTATCACCTTCACCGAGAGCAGGTAGCGATATCACTCGCACCATGTTAGGCGGTACAGTCGCAAGCTCGTTTACAGTTTCATTGCATTCCGTTGGCGGAGTCTCCTCGACTTTACCTTCCTTTATTAACGATTGTATATTATCAAAAGTAGAAGAATACTTCTTGAAATCTGTGAACCTATTTTGTGGAGATAACTTACTTTGTATAACGTTTTTAGGTGTAACATTCTTATCGCTAGAGTTTTTTCTACTTTTAGGACTATGGCCGAAGTAATCGGGGTTGATGTATCTATCTTGACCGTTATTGAGATCTAGGCTTAGTCTCGACTTTGGAGAAGTCATTTCCTTACTGAGTCTAGAATTCGGTGTACAGAGATCTATGCTATATCTAGAATTTGGCGTATTGAGTTCCCGACTTAACCTCGAATTTAAGTCCGCGCTATATCGCGACTGAGGTAAGCTCAGATCGGAACTCGGTCTAGAATTATAGGAACCGACGGACCCGGAGCCACTTATCGATATGCTGGAGCCGTCTATTGATTTATCCGTGCTCCTGTTCAGGCTATGACTGTGAACCATATTGCTCATGTTATTAGGGTTCGTTTTGTTTGCGTTTTTATTAAAGCTTGGTAACTGTTTTCGGTTTTTTCCTTTGCGTATGACGTAAGTGCCTGTAGCGAAGTCCTGGGGTCGTCGAAGTTCAGGCTCGGCGTCTGAGCCTGGGGAAGCGAGCGGTTCGCATTGTGATATGGGGGGAGGCGGCGGCCAGTATTCTTCACCCCAGTCGTCGTCTACGCGTTGTGGTATAGAACTTGTGCTCGAATGAGATTGGTCACCTGATTTTCTTCTTCGTCTTCCTATCACCTGGAACCGAAAATGTTTAAAATTGTATAAGTGTTCTGTGACCACTGTGGTGATTTTTATTTAGTTACGTATTAAAGAAAAGTTACTTTGAACTAACCACAAATTCTTTGTATTTTACGTAATCGTTAGTTGATAGTAATATTTAACTAAAAGAAGAATCTCTCTTCCAAGTGTCTACTTTATGTTTATATGTTTTCTCAAACCAGTCTACCATCGAGCTAGAGACGAAAAATAATATTATGGCATTTGTATGAAATAAAAATTTTATTGTTCGTATAGAAAAAATATACCTTTGTGCTTCCTGGAGTGAGTAGAGGATCGTCACCATCGAGAGACACTTCCCAAGCTATGGAATTGCGTTTCGAAGGCGTGGTCACTGCGGGGGGCGGCGGGAACGACTCCTCCAGAGAGTCGTCCGAAAAGTGATCGTCCTCGCTCTTAGAGCCTCTCTTACAGCTCTCCATGACGTCCTCCGAGGATCCTCTACACACTTCTCTATGTCTCTCCATAGAACCGGCGAGAGTACGCGGAGGTAATTTACTCTTAGGCGACAACATTTCCCCATCAGACCTGCTGTCGCGTTTGGCGCTTCTTATAACGTTCTTGCTGTTTGAGGGAGAAATCTTTTGAACGTTATATGTAGGTGAATGAGATTGTCTGTTGTACTGAATGTTTGGGCCTGGGTAGATGGTAACAGGGTGTTCGTTGTAGGGTTTGTCGCTGAATTCGGTTGAGAAGCCCATGAAAGGGAATACGGGTGGAGTTTCGACACTCGGTGACTTCTTAAGGCCAGGAGGGCCGTGTCGTGGCGGAAGCCAGGCGGTAGACACGTCCAGCTGTGGCCGCGCGCCGTGTTGGAGTGATGAGAACTTGTACGGAGGCATCTGCGGCTGTTGAAGTTGGAAACCATTCGTTTCGTTATCCTTCTCCCAACCAAATGGACGTTGATGTCTCGTTTTAGGCTGGAATTATATAAGATACATACATTTTAATAAGATTGATTTTTAAGTTTGGTTATTTTAAGCTTTAGTTACATAAATTAGTTATACATGCCGAATGGCAATAAAACTACGAGTATCTACAAATTATTACCATTATTATTAACGACGAAGTAGAGACGTCATATTTTAATTTCAATATATTCAATCATCAATGGATACAGTTCAATTCAATCAACCATCTGTTTACCCCGCACAAACAAAAATTTTATTGTTTGAAATAAACAACCGACGGAAACCAAACCCAGGACTATTAAGCCACTACTAGAGGGGCAAATGGGGGAAGATGCATACGATTTAACATGCAATATTATAACGGTGGCACAGAAGATATAATTGTACATTCGGTGCTAAAGTTCCGAATACTTACGAAAGTAGTTTGAGTGGCAGTGGTGATTCCGTTCACGCTGATGATGGAATCCAATCGCTCTTCCGCTTCGCGTTGGTCAGTAGAAATAGTGCGTTTCGCTGAGTTCGCTGGTGACACTCTGAAAGTTTTAAACAGCATTTTCTATACTAATATTATAAAGAGGAAAGATTTGATTGTTTGCATTGAATAGGCTCCGAAACTACCGAACCGATCTGAAAAATTCTTTCACTGTTGGGAAGCTACACTATCCCCAGGTGACATAGGCTGTAATATTATAATATTATTTTTTTTACTATTTTTCCCGAAGCGACGCGAGGGCCATTTCCTAGTATAGAATAAAAATCAAATACATTTTATTGATATTGAGGCTGTACAGTCTTAGGTGATAATATTATTAACGCATAGGTGATAATGTTTGGCGTGGGTTTACGTGGCGAGTTTGTTTTGGCTTGCGCAATGGTGACCAGATGGCTAGTAAATGCTCGTTTGCCGGCTATTTATTCACATAAAAAATACAGACATCCTGTCCATTTATGTCATGGCATTATTCTATGCTATATCATACGTTCACTCCATCTCATTTAGAGTGGTTTCGAAACGAAACTTTTAAATAATTAATTAAGATTTATAGAACCATATTAGATGATGCCCGTGGCTACACAAACTTTTACATTTATAATATTAATAGGATTCACCTAGAGGTCCACTGAGAAGGCATGTGTTCCATTTTGTTCCGGTCGGTATAGGTGGAGTAAAAGTAAAAGTTTACCACATAAAAATATTTTTAAACTCTTTCAACGCCCCAAGAACCCTATGTATTTAAGTTGTGATACTGGTCATCACCACATTTGCAAATCTGCAAAGCCTGCGGGATCACAGAGCCACGGTCACATCGAGCAACAAATAAGCGGTAAATCATTCTATTTCCGAACTCACAGAGAGGATTAATTAATGTTTTAATTGTTCTCCAAATCCATTTGTGTTTTTGAATCAAGGAGCAATTTTTATGGTACTAATAATAATAATATATTTGCGATCCAGCAGTACCGTAATCACCGTATTATCTCAACTTTCTGACACTTCCCGTAACTACTGAGATAAAGATATTTCAATTGATCAAACAATCACGCTACATATTTATGTATTTTACCCTCGATTTGTGAGCGGAGACCAGAGTCTAGTAGTTTGACAGTTATGGGTCGAGCAAGGATATCTCATCTCTATTTCGAAATAGTTTCCGAAATCCGAATCCTAACAATGTAATGGTATTACAAGTCATATTTACTTAGGCAACAACGTAGAAATGATCCTCTCTGCCTCCTCGGGCGGTGGCGGCGAGTGCGGCGATGGCGGGTCCGGGGGCGAAGGCTCCTCGCGTTCCTCCGTCGGTCGGAATCCCAGCGCGAACTTCGCTCTGAAATCATAAACACTACATTGAAAAACGACTAAATTACGACTCGTCGTGTTCCGGCTGGGGGCTTGAGAGCCAGTTCTTTCTTTCTTGGCCGGCAACGCATCAGTGATGCCTTTGGTGTTGCTGATGTTCATGGGCGGCGATAGCCACTTACCATCAGGTGGATCGTCAGCTCGTTTGCTGGCTATTTCCATAAAAAAAAATTGAGAAAATTTTGTCAATTGAAGTTGTCAACTGAATTTTATCAATTGAATCTGAATACCAAGATAGGTAGATTATAATCTGTATATCACCATGCACAAGAACCAATGGGATTAAAATGGGTGGTAAAATGCCCAACAGTTATTGAAGGTTAAGTATCTATCTACATAGATTTGATTTTAAACATAAAAAATATGTGGGAAATACTTCAAGTAATCGGAACATTGGAACCGGATGCCGCATAGATCAGACTGCTCTGAAATCGGGCAGTGATTTGATTTTGCAGACAAATTTTGAACGTTCCGAAATGTTCAATGGCGAATTGAGATATCTCAAGTTAAGAACTAATACAGTCAAATAGTACAGCTACACAGCTCCGTAACAAAATGAGTTATTGGAGATCAATGGGCCAGTGTTCAATCCAGAAGTGAAATTGGCAATAGCATGTTTAGAAACGTAGTTTTCCAGATTTGTTTATTTATACGTGAACCAAGCCTGATATGGTTAAGAGGGTCAGTTACCAAACGAATCAACCGCATTCTTCATTAGCAAAGCATTGATAAACTTCTTGTCATTATTACCAAAAAATATTACCAATATAATCCCTCGAGGGGTCCTACCACCAGCAGGCCGGATTTAGTCGCCTCTTACGACACCGATCCGGGTAGGATTGGGGTTAGTATCGTAAGCCGCCCCAATACGGGCAATTTATGTCAAGGCAACCAAAAACTGACCTTCTGCCGTTCATGCTCATGTATCCATCGTCTTCCGAGGTGTGTCCGGCGAGCGGCGAGTCGTCGTCCGTGGCGGGGGTGTCCGGCGTGGCGGGGGTGGCGGGGGTCGCGGGCGGGGGGGCGCGTGCCTCCAGCGACCGCGGCTCGCCCTCGTCGTACTCGCTTAACACCTGGTCCAGCAGCTCCAAGGATCGCTGCACGTCGTCGCAGCCGCTGGAAAACAAATATGACAATGTAAATACATTTCGTCAACCCATATATGGTCTGAACACGGATATCTCCTCTTTAGGAGGCCTACAGCATACCCGCGCTGCTAAGCTTTGTGGAGAGTGAGAGACAAGTCGTCTAGTACACCAATAAGATTACGAAAACTTTAATCACAAAGATCTATCATTATAGGTGACTACCACTGGTCCAGGCCATCATGTAGTCTTATGACTACTTAAAAACCTTTTCCAGACGACCTTCGTCAATAATTAAATAATGGAAAAAGCTAGGGGAGGGGAGGGAAGGGGAGGGAAGGGGAGGGGGGTGAATGTGTTTTTGTGAGTTGAAAACAGTAATAAGTAAAACATAAAAATTCTAGAATTCACAGGTAATACAGTTTTGTACCTATATTTTTTTTTATGTTCAATATTATTCAGCTATTCTTCAATGACTGAGAATTTTCTGACGCATTACAAACAGCGTACATTAATCAATGAAAAAATATTTCTTAATGATTCAATTAAATTAACAAATGAACAAAATTAATTTAGTAATATCAATGAGCAGTCTTCTAATTCACAACTCTTTTATTAACTTCTAGAGCTCTAGACAGTGTGATGGGTGCTAATTGCTATTGTATGTATGTGTCATCCATGCCACTCGCGACACAGGTAAAAACAGCGGGGGTATGAATGTGTAAGCGTTTATTTATAAGTGCTTTATAATTAGGATCAATTTAAACAAAATTTAACCAAGTCTAATCGGCAACTTATGGGAAATGCAAACTAATTTATCCGAAACACAAACAGACAAGTTCTGGTCGACCCGATAATAATGTAATCATTCTGGAGCCGCACCGGGAGCGAACTTTATAAGGAAATTTTGATTGAATAAAATAAATAGTCCAGGACAAGCATCAAGCTTTTTCAATAATTGAATCGTTCGTTCTTGATCATCAGAATAGAAAATATTATTTTTTGCTTATCGAAAGTAAGCAGCTGATAAGTATCGCTAGGTTTACTGAAAAAACACGAATACATTATTTACAACATAAAATGCGATGAGCAGAGATACCATTTCTTTAAAGAAGAAATATATCGACAAATATTTCACAACTATACCAACGAAAACCTACACTTATTTTAGCAATGGTATCCAAATGGTATGGTATAAAACTAAATGGTAATAGTGTAACAATTAGGCTAGGGGTTCATTATAAGTATTTTAGAGGAAGTGTGTCCTCATTGGTGCGGAGTGGTTGTAGTAGCGGGCACAAAGGCACCCTTTCGAGAGAAGAGGCCCACGCTTTCACGCCGTCTCTCGATAAGCTCTCACCGCCGGGCGCCTGCAACTCAGAGGCACTGTTCTCTATTTTTCCAATATAGATATCATCGATCGTACACTTCTATATCGACTGTCACTTCTCTGAATTTGTGTCGCAAACCAATGATCATCTATAAAGGGAGGGCCAATCTACTCTCCAAGTGGAGAGGCTATCCAAATGGAAGTGGCTGAAATGTCACCGACTAATTAAACTGGAGTTTAATACTTTGATATTTACGAGAAAACTTGTTAATTATGCAAATATCAAACGAGAATTTTCTTAGGGAATTTGGTCAAAACTGATGTCTAAAATAAAGGCGAAAATTGTAAAGTTTTGTTTTTGGGATTCGATTTTATGTTAATGTTTAATTTAGTAACTAAGTAGGAACGTTAGATGCGAATATTAAATTTCAGGTCTTCTAATACAGAAAGTGAAGTAATACACAATACAATAATATAATTAATAATAAACTGTATAATATAATTGTACTTTATAATAATTGGTCACGCAGGGATGGATGATTATTATAGAGTATGGACCATTTAGTAACGCTCGGTATAGGTACAACGCTAAGCGCCAACACTTTACCCGCTTTACCAACCAAAAAAGAACCTTACCGTTACCAATTAAAAAGTATGCGATAGTGTCAATAGATATCACAAACTTATAGAAACATTTTCCAAAACCATTAGGTAATTAATAGTCGATGCCTAATACTTATTACCAGTTTTTGTTAACTTCTCTGTGATGCAGGATGAGACTGCGGTGCTTCTATTCGCGATTATCAAAAGTCAAAATATTATTATAACTATTCATATAAGACAAGTATTACTGATACACACACTTATGCACGTCATATCTCCCGCGATACATCGAAGGCATGATTTTCTTGTGATCTCAGCTCGCATCAAGAGCTTCATTAGTGATTTAGTGTTCAGTATACTTATGATTTCAGTTCGAGCGCGCCTTTCATCAAACACTTCCTGGTTGTAAGCAAACCAATGTATTGAACTCGATACCCTTTCATTTCATCGACAAAATACATAATTATGTCAATCACTATGATTTATTTTATTTTAATTAGTCAGCTGATTTCATATCGTAACGAATCATGATTTATATAAATTGCTGATTGTATGTTTATTAGCAATAATACCTATTAGCATCTCAGATAATCTGAGATTTGCATGCTTAGGATTTACTTACATTGAGTTATTTAAGTTAAGATGAAGTAGTAGTATTTTCTATAATGTCAGTAAAATTCCATACAATCATACACAGAAAATGTAAAATTTGTTTTAACTTTTTTTGTTTAATAAATATAGTAGGTACATATTATAGAGCTTCAGAAACTATAATTTTATACCAAATTACCTATACTTAACAGACAAAGTAGGTAGATATTAGCAATAAATAACGATGCATTACAGTTCCGATTAACGACTGGCACTGAGAGCTGGCGCAAACATTAAAGGAATTAAGCAAAAGCGCAGGCGCGGTCGGCAACTGGATTAGGGTCCACCAGTAACAACATTTAATGACCGCTTATGTGCTCTGAAGTGCACATAATTTTTCGTCCTCATTTGGCGAAAATTGGGCCGATTACGGCGATAACGCAGCCTTAACTACGCGTGTTCTTTTGAAACAAATGAGCTGAAGCCAACATCCAACTGATACTAAATCCGTGAGAAGTTACAAAAGAAAAATAAAATGCAGAGCTGTCCTTATAAAAGTTAACTACGCTAATACGTAAGCTTACAGGTATAAAAAAGAAAATGTGTGCAATTCACACGTGGTAGAAGTGAAACTTTCCAAAATTTTGGTTTCAAGATAATGAGATGAAAAAGCAATAAATCGAATCTTAAAGCAATAAATCGAAGCGCCATCTATGAATACAACTTAGCACTTTTTAAAAATCTATCTAGCAATAAAACGAATGTTCTATCTTATTCCTCGCGCCATCTATGAATACAACTTAGCATTTTTACTGTCTGTATAATCGGTCGGTCAGACCGACAGAATGAAAGAATGAAATTCTTATTTTTTGTTGATAAATTCTTTGAAAATATTTAAAAGAGCATTTGAAAGTATTTAAAAACAGTATAAAAATAAAACTAAAAAAAAATAAAACAAAAAAAAATACTGAGAGACGCGAATCTGCGCATCAGGTATTGTGTATCTACGTCCTGACCATTGAGCTACGGAGAAGTTAAATTGAAAGTCGAAATTAGCGGTTATATTATCTTACCTGTCGTTGCATCCGGTTTCAAATCACTAACGATTCTAAAGAAGTTTCACTTCAATAAATAAAATTGGAAGATACTGAAATTGATATTTATTTATCTTTAGTGGTGTACTATAAACTAACAAAGATTTATTCCGCAATGAAGATTAAAATAAAAATACCCTCTCGTGTGAGGGATTATCTGCAAATGAAATTCCTTGCTTTCTATACGCTTCTTAACGAAGTATTTCTGTGGTTGTAGATTACTTTTTAATCCCTACATTTTTCTCTACTGAAGTGAAGCTTGACAAAATGTATTCCATTTGCACAGTCGGTTGATTTCAAATAGCGGAAATTGTAATATTTCTATGTGTATTAGGCGTGTGCGTTGAAGTTGATTTTATAATTGCGCGTGATGAACACCGACACGTGTAGTCGTGTAATAAGCTTTTCCGCACGACTTCAGCGCGGTATAGGTGGTAGGCTCGGAGGCTCGGAGGCTACGAGGCAGTATGTATCGCGTATTGCATTGTATCGCCCGGGCTGCCACAAAGCAGAGCACTCAGCATGAGTGGCGCAGCGGGCGCGTGCCTGCCTTTGTTTTATTTCACCCACACTCCTTCGCTTTCGAAACTTTTAAGGGGGATTCGAATTACGTTTCTCTTTTTAACCTGAGCTTGCACTGATTAGTTGACATAGACCTTGTTACTCGATTGTTTTCTGATTAGTTAATTATTCACATTCTGATCGTACTTAGCAATGTCGTTGGCCTACTCGACTTGGCCCTTGACGACACTTACTCGGTGACTCACATAAGTTAATTATACACGTAATTAAAAAGTAACAAAATGTTGCATAACAATGAGGACATGACACGGCTTGACTGTATGATCCGTAGGCCTACATCTTGATGCAGTGAGGTAGGCACTGTTTATGCGGAAATGAGTGCAGCGAGGCGGAAGTGTAAAGCGCCCCCCGGAACACCCCCGGGCGCCCGGGCGTCGACCCCCGAGCAACGCCGAGCGAATGTATGTATCGCTGCGGTTCTGCCTTCGCGCACACACTGACATTGCATAAAGAAGCGTCTTCTTAACACGCAAGGGGTTCAAAGATTAATCAATTGACAGACTGTCACGTCACCCATTGGTTATTCTATAAGGGAGCTTCAAACTTCTCTACGTTTTCGCAAGAGCGTAAATGCAATACAAAACGAGATTATCCGAATCCTTGAAAGTTTCTGTGTACAAAATTCAGTTCTTTTTTTGTAGTGCACAAAACTTTGCCAATTAAGCAGCTGGAGCCGGAGTTCTGTTGTTAGTCTGCTGTCTGGGTTAAAGATTGTAGGTTAAGAATATCCTGTTGTAAAATTCTTTAGCACAACTTAAAGTATTTGTTAGGTAGTTATTATTTTATTTCTGTGAGCCAATTATGATAATAATTATCAATTACATTGTACCTATATGTAGAGGGCAAAATAAATAAAATTACTGAGCTGTATAAAATAATTAAGTTTCTTAAGCTGCAAGTAAATTCTTGCTATTTAGGAAATTAACTTCAACGGCTTTTACTGAAATTCGCCCAGGAAAATAAAGAGTTACTTAGAGGGAAAACGCGAGATTGGAGTAAAGTTTACTTTTATTTGGCGTCAAAGAATGGTGTTTGGCTTAAAACATTTTACATTTTATAAGTTCTTTACCGTTAATATTACATGTTTATCCTCCGTATAGCAGAAGTTTGGAGTTTCCCGGTGGAAAATTGTAGTATTAGGCGTGTAAAATTAATACGAAACTTTTTGTTATTCACTCAATTAATTTAGCTAGCTGAATAGATTTGTGATTTCAGTGCATTCATATCAGCAGCAACCCTTTATGTAATCTACCACCATAACGCGGTAATACTATTTGTATGGTGTTAGTAAATAATGATACACCTATTAAGTATCAATCAGCAGGATCTTGCAAAGGAATTGCCACAATTAATGAAATTCTCCAACCCTTAGTAAAACAAGCATGTCATTTAAAAAAACAGATAAAAGATTAAGACCATCTATGGATGTATTATCCAGCGAGATAGCCATATAAAACCATTTTTATTGATTTGGGAACTAATTACAGAAAAAGAAATATCTTTTTTCGTTCAATAAATAGGCTTATGTCATTAGTCGAAGACACAAAACATTTCCTTTTGAATAATAAAGCTTCCGAAGGGGTAACTGTATCCTCATTGTTCACAGTCGAACTTCCATGGCGTCCGTGGATGAAATGTCTTGGATAACTTCCAATAAGGAATGGGGCTGACTGGTGATTACATTTCCTTGTTTTGCCAATTTCTTATACTTCAGAGTTGGGAAGTGTTCGAGAATTTGTTCGCTTGAAATGCTGTAGGTAATAGCGTCTACTAGTAATCGTTACAATATTAAATGTACAGATGTTTTCAAGATATAGGAATCAAGAGTATGTATAATAATTCTAATGCTTTCTGTTTAGTACCTATAGATAGAATAAAATGAATAACTTGAATTAGGTATATTAAAATTTAGAAAGGTACTCTACCTTAGGAAGCTCTACCTTAGAAAGGTATTCTACCTTTCTAAATTTTAATGTACCTAATTCAAGTTATTCATTTTATATGTACTAAAGTAATAAGGTAATAAAGTAGATTTTAATGTGTGTAGGTACACATTGTCTAATTACTATTGCTATTATCAGCTACATGGTATTATTATAATTTGAAAAACAAAACTATGTCACACGTCCTACTCGTATTGCTGAAAATGTAACAAAATGTTCTTACAAAAATTGTTGAATTGTGGCAAATGTTGTTCATAACCAGCATGAAGCAAGTTTTGACATTAACGCCCCAACTCAGAGTCACTAACGGTTATTTTAATCGCTCCTTAGTAAAAAGTCACCATACAAATTCTGTACTAAGGAGTGATTTAAGTAACCGTTAGTGACTCTGAGTTGGGACGTAAGGAAAAGAAAACCCATTAACATATATAGGTACATAGATTTTACTAAAAGCGATTGAGCTGAACTAACAGGTATTTCTTGCTGCTTGGGTTCATATTGAATAATTGCACCATCAACTACCTACTTCAATAGTAAAGTTTGGTGCTAAGAAAAATATCTGAAAAGAAATAGCCATAAGTCTAGAAAAGTAAACGCAACGCCGCTACAAAACCGATCAGTTGATCTTGGAAAGCCCTCTTAACGGTAAATCTTATCGGTACTTCGACTAGCGGAAGGAAACGTCGAGGACACGCCAATAAGCGGCACGCCAATACGCGGCGCGGCGCTACGCGGTACGACAACACCTCGACGGCGACCCAACGTGACGGCCCTAACAAGCTCAAGCAATTCCGCTCCTCAACACACTAGCTAAGGTCCACATTCCAAATAACTGCCACTATTATCGGCGGCAACGCGCAACGGCTTAAAGCAATTTTGCGAGTCAATATTGAACTTTTCAATTCGTACGATGTTTTCCTTCGCAATAAATCAACTACAGATTATTTGTACAGTCTGAGAACGTTGCGATTAAATCATTATGAAAGTCTAAATACAGTAATTTCAATATTTTTTTTGTAGATACAGAGAGATAGATGATTGTTGACTTTATAATTTTGAACTATTATATTATCGGAAAGGGAAATATTATTTACATGCGGTTTTCTTATGTAAACTTACAGTTGTGGCAAAGCCAAGTCGCTGAAGCTAAATACCGCAGATAGTTTTCTCCGTTGTTCAGTGAGTTGCATGTTAAAGTTACAAACATTACCTACCTAGGTACACTAATTCATCATTCACAACTATGTGTCCAAACGCAATTAGCGCAGGTACCGAGGTACGCCACTTCGGTATGAGAACAGTGGTTGTCAGACGCACGTTTTAAGTTGTTTACACGATTTTTAAGTCAATGTTAGATGAAGTAGCCGACTTAATATGATAGTAAATAACGAGCCACGGTCTCGCCTGTCGTAATATAAATTTAGTATGAAAAAAAAACATAAAAATTTAAACCATTAAAATCTTAATTTATTTATCAGTGAGTCGTGAATATCATGTTTTACAGGCAATCGTAATAGATCTGCATTACTTTGCATATTATTATGGCATTATCAAATTAAATTCAACTTTAATAAAGCACTAACAACGATCGCCACCATTTGTATGTTACGTATACTTTATGTCCGTTGAACCACATTATGATCATGACTTAGCAATGTCTACGGAAATAACGTGTTACCACAGCATAGAGAGGGGTATAAAAGCAAAGGTGCTTCAGTCACAAAACACCAAAAGTGAGTTATTGGCAATTTTCTACTGTGTCGTAAGAAATTCTTATTTTTGCGAGATTTTGTTATGAGTTCATTGGTTATGTCTTTTAATTAAATTAACATAATTTAGGACCTATCAAATTTACATTACGTCCATAATAAGTCAGAAATACTTTTGGACTAAGGTGTCTTTGCATTTAAACATTGGACTGAATCCTTCCCTAATGCCTATTATCTGATAATAGGCATTAGGGAAGGGTTCGCTAAATGGATCTATTCGTGGCGTAAGAGGATCTGTGGTGTAGACCTTGATATCCGGTACACTGTTGGTATACACCTGTATTAGTAAAGTTACAATACTACTTAGTTAGAGGATTGACTTGGATATGCCTACTAATGTGCAAGCAGAGGCTGGAAATGGCTTTTACAATTAACAATTAGCTATTCACATGCTATTAATCTGTGCTAATAACCTTAGCACGCATTAAAATTTATTCGTAACTTCACAAGATTTTTTTCCACCTCTTTAATTATTTATCATTTAAGTATATATCATATACCATTTATATATTTGTATATCATATACTTATCATTTATTTATCAACTTTAAGGATTGCTATAACGTTAGTATTTAAAGGAATTAAATATTGATAATTTTACGCATTGCGTAAAAATACTAAGTTTAATTACCATAATATTATGCTGACTGAACTTGTTCGCACTGACCTGAATCATCAGATTTCCCTGCATTATATTACCATAATTTACCCGCCCTTCTGCAGATAGCACACACACATTATATTGCTCAGTGCCATGTTGAGCGGTGACATTCATATTACTTTTGTGTGTCATTTCTCCGTATAATTTGCCTTTTTATCGTCAAGTGTGTTCACATGCATACAAATGTGATTAACGATTGTAGTCTTTATTGCTCATCGACTTAATTGATGTTTAACATCGACTCGTAAATTGTAATACTGATTCGGTTACGTTATTCTGTAATTCAAAGGTTTTATTATAAGGTTTATTAAAGTGAAACTTTTATTTTATATAATATGTATAGTTTTAATAACGTTATTTTCTATTTGGTAACTTGACAAAGCATACACGGAATACAATGGAAAATATAATTCATATAACAATACATTATATAACAATTTATAATACACCACATAAATACCTTTAAACAGTATATTAGTTCATTGCCTTTAAAGTAAACAATATGAAAAGAAATGAAACACAATGAAAAATATGTTAAATGTACAGACAGCATTGCAAGGTTGCAAAACCATCTTACAACTCTACCTACAATCTGCTCTACATCAAAACTGCAAACAGACACCAATCAGCATAAGCAATAAAATGCAGCATTGATTTTCAGTGGGTCCTTAGCGTGCAGCATAATTGCTGAATTCTTGTTTCACGTCCAGATTTTAGTAACTGCTATCGATCCTAGGAAGTGGCTAGACAACGTCGCGACGATGAAAAACACAGCTTCGTATTGTACTCAACTAGGTACTCACACTTTATTGTCTTACAAGTTTTTGTACCAGCTGGTTACCATGCGCAATGTACAATACAAACTTTATAGAGCTACTGTACAGTAGTACACGTGTGTACAAATATGGGTCTGAAAAAACGCTTTTCAATTAAACAACGCTAATTTACGTTTTAGTAACTGAGTGGATCTTGGTATGTTTTGTTTGTGTGCACAAAAATATCTATTCGATTTTTTTAATTACTATTTTGAAGAATTTTAAATAAGAACCCGAGTCCAGTCAAGTGATGCTTATGCATCGAAAATATAATAAGATATATTGTAAAAAGAGTCGTTATTATTGACTAATGAGTCGGGCCCTCCTTCCTGCTTCTGGCTGGGGCAGCATGGAGGGTGCGTCGCTCCCCCCTCCCGGATGCTGCGGCATTAGTGCCGTGATTTATATGTCTGCTCTGCTTCGCTACTCGAATAGAATGTCCTCAAACGATGCCAACGCATACCAAGTTAATATAAAACTTGGGAACTCAATTACTTGATTAA
Source organism: Thymelicus lineola (assembly GCA_963932265.1). NCBI lineage: Eukaryota > Metazoa > Arthropoda > Insecta > Lepidoptera > Hesperiidae > Thymelicus > Thymelicus lineola. The sequence goes on along the minus strand of OZ010683.1, from coordinate 6,865,007 downwards.
AATGGAAAACTTATGATTTGAAAATCGTTAATTTTGATTGAATCGCTGACACCATTTAACTTGCTGGAATATTGATTGAACTTGATTAGTTTCGTGAATTAACGCTGTGGATTATGTAGGCTTCTATCAATTATCGTTATCAACACTATTAGGAGACGAAAGTGTCGACAGGCGTTCGAATTGCGTCTTCTCAATTTAGATTGTAGGTAGGTACTTTAAAATTGACACCAAGTTCTCGTTCATTATTAATTGAGCATGATTTGTTTAATATCTCTACGTAGAAAATTCATAAAAATAATAATAATTCCTTACTAGTAATATTACAAACTCTTGAAATATGCACCCCATTTTAGATAATAAGAAGAGTAGATTTTTCAAACTAGGTTAGTGGATCATTTAAGTGTCTTACTATCAAAAATACCTTTTGCCCTTTGATAGAATAATTTTAAAGGTAAGGAAACTATAAAACCAAGTGGAAATTTAAATCATTTATTAAAAAAAACAGTAATTAATTCATAACGTTTTCGAAATGACCGCCATTGGCTGTAATACAGGCTAAGGCTCTAAATGACATCCTTTGAGTGGTTCTTTGCACTTCCAAAAGATTCGCTCCTATTTTTGTAGCAGCAGCATCAATACTCTATTCTCTCTATAGTGCAGTTACGCTGGGACACCTTGTATTATTAGTTTTATCCTTAAATTATGCGTCACCTGATTCCCTCCCAATGTTTGCATAGCCTCGACATAAGTTTTAATAAATCAGACGTTTCACGAAATGTTATAAATATGCAGAGCAACCTCATACGACTCTCGTACGGTGTTTTATCAAAAGAAGATTAAAGAAGAATGAAAGAGATTAAATACTGTAGGAGCAATCATAATTTGAATGGGCAATACGAAAATATTTATCGCTGAAGGCGAGTCGTTAGTTTAACTCTACCCATTTCGTTAATTCTGTTTAGTAGCTACGTAGTGACATTAAATATTATTAGGGTTCAAATTGAAGTTTCAAAGACATTGAATTATAGTTTGGAACTGCAAATTTTTATAGGGCAAGATTTTGAAGTGGAGACATTATTAAAATCTATAAAATCACGGTCGTTTACGAAGTCCCCCTTACAAATTGTTCCAACCCTATCGATGTGGTACGGTACGATGTCCGTCCCCATGGCATTCTGCTCTTTAAAAAGCGGTGTAAGTACAAAATTTGATCGTGCACCCTCGTGACATGGCATACCTATCTACAGTTAATTATCTACGTAAGGGGAAAGGAGGGGAAGACGTCGCGAATGCCAATTTCTCCCCTGTTGTGACTCGCGGACCCAAGATTTGCGTCGAGATAACCGAATGGCAAGCCCTTGTAATTAGTTTTAATTAAAGCTGTTGAAAGAATGGTCGATAAAAGAACGGTCGATAAAAGAATGAACGAATTGATTATTCTATCGGTAATGTTGTCGCACGAAATAGCTTTTATAACATGAACCAAATATAAGTTAGTAAGTCGTGTGATATAGCCGATATAGGTAATTATGTCAATGTGTGCGTTTGATATAAAAATAATAAATGTGCGATAAAGGCGTTATCCTTTACAAAGCATGCGCCGTAATAATTAAGCTGGGAGAGACGGCTGTAGGGTTCTAAAATAATACGAAACGTAGGATCTGAGAAGAATGGGCTCTCCCCTCGCTTGTGTGATAAGCTCCATTTTAACACCCTATGGATAAATTAGAAATTACACCTTCGTAAACGAATGTGTTTACAAATCAGTTCAGTCTCCACATAGTATAAGATCAATAGATGCTTTTGAATGAACCTATTTAGACTTTAAGCTAAGTAAGCCAAGATGTAAATCCAAGTTCAAAGGTTTCGCCTGACAGAGTTTATCAATAATTTTGTTAACATAAAAAATAATTTTAATTCGAGATTAGTTTTCCAATCACTCTTACGATTCCTCTGCTTACCAATTTTGCTTAGTTCTATGAGTACTATTATTTCAACGAACATAATTAATACCTACGTAAATTAAAAAATAGTACTAAAAGTTAACTATCGCTAAAACAGAGCGACACTTCATGCGTATACTTCAAAGTATTAAATATCTACTATTCGCTATACTAATATAATAGCTGGCTTACGTCATTTCGTACATTTTGGTTTTCAAACTCACGATGAGTTTGAGAAATTATTGAGATATAAGTTCAAAAATATAAGTTCTACCTTCTCTACCAAGATATTTCATAACAGTGTGGATATGGATCAAAAGTTATATAACCTAAGTTATATAGTTACCCATATATTCATCTGTTTGATACTCGTAATAAATTATTACGTAAAGCGAACAATTGTGATGAACGAATGTGCACATATTTACTTAGGCGAATAATCTCTACTTTGTGCAAAAGAAAGGACGGCTCTGTTTATATGTTCGAGCTAATCTTAATAAAACCGGGCAAGCTACGAGCTATGTAGGGTTGCGAAATATGTAGTTTTATCGACTACTACTGGATACCCGGCGTGTTCCACTACGCTAAAAAAAATTCTGATGAATGACAGATCAGTGTTTTTGTGTTGACGTTGAAGCGCCATCTTTACTTATTATCTTCAAATTGTTGTATGGGAAAAGTGAAAAAGTGCACACAACTCTAACCAAAATTAGCATTTTAAAGCCCAATATTTCGCAAATGGACCTCTTGGTCTTAAAAGAGTAAGACCCATAACATTGTTGAAAGTACACGAATAATAAAAAATCCATCCTCACGTTATCTGCAGGGAGGTAACCCTAAAAACATTTTTAGGGTACCTCCCTTCAATATTTTATTCTACGATTCTGGAGTTTTAATAAAATATAATGATATCCAGGTCAAATTACAGCTTTCTAGCACTAAAAGTCTAGGCGCTTTGTTTTAGACAGACGGAACGCGAACGGACGGACGGATGGACATGACGAAATTATAAGGGTTCTTATATTACTTCGAAACCCTAAAAACCACTTATCGTGCTCTTATGAGGAATGTTTGTGGTCGAGATGTCCAGGGGTGGCGGTGTAAGGCGACGGACGGGTGCCCATGTTCGTCGGAACTGAATAGACTATTTCAATTACTTTTTGCTTCCTCCGTTATGTATGTACATTTTCTTTTTCTCCAAGACTTTTTATACCCAAATTTTCTATTGAAAGTATAGAAAGTAGCAGGCGAGCTGATGCTGAGTAGGCTTACCGCCGTGAACATTAAGAAAAGGAGGACTGGGAAGCAATGAAAAATATAATAATACCGTAACTAATAATTACTGTCTCAGAGACATAGCTGAAGTAATAATAACGAATACTGTGATTTTTTCTCAGCTGTTGGGTCTCATTGGGGATTATGGATAGATAGAAAAATTTGAAGCCTATGACGTCTCTGCTAGTGACGATCGACAATAGTTTTTTCATATTTTTATTTTTATTTTATAGTGTGTGTTTTATATTTTAATGTGATAGTGATACAAAAAAGTAATGTTTTATCATTTAGAAATGTATCTATATGTATACTTATGGTTCCTTTGCGCCTGAACAGAGATGGTTAGGATGATAAGATGAGCACACGGAAAATTCGCTCTTTTTCCTAATGGTTTTAATGTTAGCTGAGTACCCAGCTTATTTGGCAATATGAGGCGTCCTAATTCCGAGGCGCAGCAATAATAATAGAATTGCTGTGTTATTGTAGGTCGGCTTATTTTAGTTATTATATAAGGGGAACTGAAGTCAAGCATTTACTCATTAGAAATAAAAACACATTGTTAAAGTCTTTAATCACAGGGTTAAATAAAAATATACATTATTTCCTGCATAAATAAAGTTTTCGCTACTTTCAAAACGAAAAGTAAGTGATGAGCGCAAAATCTTCTCTCTCTCCGTTTTGCAGAGTAATCCTCAATTGTGGCCGACATCCTTGAATGTATGAAAAGATTTTGGTCAGGAAGTAACAATGTTCACGTTCTATCCAGCCCAGGTACAAGGAAACAAAGCGCTTACAAATCTCACAATATCATCTAGCCTGTGGGAACTGCAATAAATGAGGAGACTTCACTTGCGAACATGCTCGTTAGTGGAAGAGCTAAAATTATGCCATGACAGTATGGTGCTTTACATGCGTAACTCGCATGTAATAATATAACAGCTCACATTTTAGTTGAGGAGGGAATTGTTAAAGGAAACGCTAGTTTGTATAAGCTAATTAATGTACTTAGCTTATGTAATTTTGAGCTAACTCTAGTTAAGGCGAAAGTGGCTTTTAACATTTTTCCGGTCCATTAAACAGCAGCAGGTTACTCGATAAAGTTATGCGAAACGAAGAAGGGGGAGAAATCAGATAACTGAAACTTGTAACAGGTAAACGATAGATAGTAGAATAGATTAATAGCGTATTTTAAGGTCAAGTTAAGGCGTGAAAATATGACTGTTCTATAAAAATATTTGACTTTATAACGCATTTTTGATGTAACTAAATAAGTTATCCACACGTGTGGGTTGTTAAAATATCTCAATACTAGACATATGCAATTCATGCTCGATACGTTGCAGACAGAACTGTCCGGTGAAGTTAAATTTTGAATAGCAATTACTTCGTGTCACACAGCCCCCCTGCTACAGATATCTGTTACTGAATTTTAACTTACTGCTTTGGTTGTAATAGTTCTTTTGTTTCTTACTTTCTTAATGATCATTCTCTTTTGTTTTTTAACCATCATGACCAAACGATACATGAGCAGAGGACATCGGATCGCGTCCTGGCGAGGGACGTGTTATGTCAAAAACACTGGGCGCATCTAATGTGTCATATTAATCACGCAAAAATTTAAAAGCGAGAGAGGGTATATTTTGCTGAGGAAACGTTCTACTTATGACCATATTAATTAACAGTCTTAAGTTGCTATTGTATCGTTAGATAGATTTGATGGTTCACAACAAATACTCTCTGAAGAATGGTAAATTACATAAGTCTTGTATATTATCTATTCATCTATATTCTATGCACAAAATGTGAGTTTGCGGCGGGTGAAGTACCAAATAATTGAAACAAGCGTAACATAACATAACATGGCATACATCCAGACTACATCAGAATTCGCTCCGGCGTCACTTTCTCTGACGTCTGCGGTCTGGTCTACGTCTCGAGGGCGAGGGTGGTGAGGGAGAACCTTCACTTTCGAATGGGGGAGCCGCGCACGACCTTCCAGCGTTTAACATATCTGATCAATACTTCTTTACAATTCGCAAAGTTGATAGGGTTTACGAAATTTGAGAATTTTAAAACGTGCCAAATTCAAATTATTCGTTTATTGATACTCGGATTTCGACTTTTAAATAATAGAAATGACAGGGCATTTACAATTTAACAGATCGTGTTCACTTACACATTTAATTTTAATGAGTCACGACTAGTGATGGGCCGACTATGGGTTTTGCCGATTAGTCGGCTAGTCGGCTGATCGGCAAAAAAATTGCCGACTATTCGGCCGACTATTCGGCAATGCCGATCATCCTTACTTCGGTCAAATTGATAAAATATAAAATATAAAAAATGATAAAATATTCACACTGGCAACTTTGCTTGATCCTAGATATTGACTACAGTTTTTCGAGGCTGAAAATGTGCGCACAGTGAAATCGCAGTTTTTACTGGGAGCTCTATTTTTAGAATTTAAATGATTAATTAATTTAATTTAAATGATGGTGACAGCGACCCGAATAAGCACGCAGAAAATTATCAAAATGGTCAAAATAAAAATTTAAAAGTTCACCACAATTTTTGGGAGTGTTACGAAGACCTAGTGTAGACAAAAAGAAATGAGAGGTGTCAAGGGACATCCGGATGGAACGAAGTTCCTTTCGATTTAAGTGTTTTGTTTTTTGAAGTGATTCAGAAAGTTTTACAGAGATGGCGCTGTACAACTTTCTGAATCACGCTAGCGTGATAAGTATCGTGGCAAATTTTCGTAAGAAAATTTTCCGTCTAGCCCCCTTTCATAACGCGCGATAAGGAACTTCGTTCCAAAATTAAAAATATTGATAACTGCAGCTCTTGAGCTTGACATGTACTGTTCATCACATGTAATAAATAGAAAAGAAGACCCCTTCGAGTGGTGGTGGAAGAATAATACGAGATACCCAGAAATGGCTCGAATTGTTAAAATATACATATATGAGTTGACCTGCTAGCACTGTTTATAGTGAACGACTATTTTCCGAGGCTAAGAATATTTACGAAAATAAAAGGAACCGATTACTTCCCGATTGAGCTGGAAGTCTGACGTTCCTTCATCATAATTTACCTTTGCTTGAGCAAATAAAATAAAAATACGATTGTTAAATTTAATTTAAAATATGATTAAAAATAAAAGTACAAACTTGTTAATTATAATAAATGTTGCTACATACATTAAAGAATGTTTGTTATTTGTTAAAATATTAAATCTAGTTAAATGTTGATTGTATAATTTTGTAGTTTTCTTTATCTACTTTATTTTTAGTAGCGAAAATAAATGCCGACTATCCGGCAATTTTTGCCGACTATTCGGCGAATAGTCGGCGCCAAGAAAACATGCCGAATAGTCGGTTTTCCCGACTAGTCGGTTGTAGTCGGCCCATCTCTAGTCACGACACTCACGACGAGATTTTTGCTCATACAATGTCGTCAAAATTACTTTTGCTTATATTTTTAATACAAATGAATGGAGAATTATGTACCTATATATTTTTTCCATTTATTCAGACATCTAGCAAAGTATATACGTAGGCGCGCGAGTTGAATGTAGTCGGGGTTTGAGGTTAGGGCGGGAGCGAGTCCTCGCCACCCGCTACTTCTTGCCTCTAACGCCCGGAGTGTACGAGTAGTGTTGTCTTTGATAATTAATTATTGCGCGCGTTCGTTGATATTGATTTAGTTATATTTAGTGTGCTTGAAAATAAAGCTTAAAAATTTATGTTTTAATCAATACTAGCTTTGCTCCATACCCTCTGTGTTGTTTCAGGGTTTAATTTACCTACATACCAAACGGATCAATCAGTTCAACTCATTTTGGTTAGATTTTATTTTTTATCAAAATCGGTTTAGTAGTAACGAGGACATGTACTATCTATCTATCTAACAGCCTCCTAAAGTCCACTGCTGTACATAGGACTCCCCTAATTGGCACCACTCCGACCGGTCCTGGGCCCTCTGAATCCAGCGGCTTCCCGCTGTCTTCTTTAGGTCATCAATCCTCCAGTGCCCTGTTTAATAAACGTTACAATTCGACAAATTTGTAAATAAGTGACATATTTGTTAAATTTTATGACAAGTGCTGTTTAATAAACCTTAAAATTATATAAGAATTTTACATATAAAAATCCTACAAATATTAGAATTGTAAATGCTGTTTAATAAACGTTTACATATATGTAGAAAACGCCTGTAGATTTCGATGAAATATTGTATCTACAAATTTTTAATTGTAAGTCTGAGTTGTAAGTTACAAATTACATAAAATGTAAATTTTTGTTGAAGGAATTTACGAGTAAATTTGGTTTTACCAATTAGCTTACAGAGTGCATTCCTATTTGTTTGATTTTTAACGAAACTTGTGAAACACAATAACAAAATTACGTTTTTGTCTATAATATACAATAATATTTAAAAAAAATGTAGATACGTCATGCCCTTACAAATCAACCAAAAAATCTGTTCCGAAAAGAGCTACAACATCTTTTGTTTCACTACACCAATCACACTACAATAATACACGAAGGCATTTTAACGTTGTATGTCAAGTTGTAATCTCAAGCACTTCTGTCAACAAAAGCGTCCATATCGTCTTGTATTGACAGAACGACTACGAACAAATAGAGGTCAATTGACCTCTCTTACGATCTTCATCTTCGGCGCGCTAGTGACATATCTACCTCTTTTTCACTTATAATATCATTTATAATATACCTTTAATTTGACAGTGACGTATTAGAATCGTATTTAAGATCATTTCCTATTTTTGTTACCAAATATTCGAATGTAGTTTTGCTGAGCCGAATTTTTTCGTTGAATGTAAAATCTGTCACATCAAAAGTAAAGTTAATAATTTTACGAAAACCTCGCCGCCGCCGCCCTCATACATAATATTCATCGTCACTACTGTCACTACTTCCACTACTAGTTGTTAGAATCATTTTTTTTGTGTAGGTATAACAAATAAATTTCGTTACTTGAGACACTAAATTGTAAATTTCTGACACAAGACGAGTCCACCTGTCGGAATTGTTCTACAATTTACAAAATGTGTAAACTTGTAAATTACAAGTATTGTTCAATAAAACAGTTTTCCCTACAAATATGTCAATTGTCACCTGTAGAGAGAAAATGTTTATTAAACAGAAATATGTAAAATTGTAGGTACAATTTTACAATTTTGTCAATTTTCTACCATGGTAAACTTGTAAGTTCTTTATTAAACAGAAACTTGTAGATTTGTAACTTGTAATTTACAATTACAATTTACAATTTGTAAAGTTTATTAAACAGGGCACTGGTCGGAGGATATGTACATGGTAACCAAAATTCATATTTATGATTATATAGTAGTACGGTTGGATGGTGAATGTATGTTTAGGGGGAAAATAAGGTCTTACATAGATTCGGCTATTGTCGACTGTCTAGTGTCAATATTGGGGTCCTAAGCAAATGTCCCAGTCTCGTAGGAACCGAATAGATTTTTGTTGCCTTTTTCGTAGCTGAATTAACACACTATTTTCTCCTTCTACGTTTTATAAATACGTTTGTAAATTAAAAGAATTGCAAGCTTTTATTTATTTAATTTTGTTTTTTAGCGGTCTGTCTCTTGTTTTTTTTTTTTTGGTTTTTCCCTTGGTTTTTTTGCTACTGGTGCTTTTTTGGTACCTACTTCTTAAAATAACATTTTAATACCGCAGTAAGTAACCTACGCTTATTTCTTTTGCTGTAATATAAGCTTAACTTGAGATTTTCTTTATTTCCATGTTTATATTCTATTAATATTATAAATGTGAAAGTTTGTGAAGATGTTTGGATGTTTAGATATGGAGATAGCTTATACTCTGGATTGACACACAGGCTACTTTTCATCTCGGAAAAGTCCAGGGTTCCCGCGGGATTTGTAAAAAATCGATATTCACGAGCGCGAAGCCACGGGCATCATCTAATAAGTGTGTAATATTATGTATCTTAATCCATCATTCTACTTTATTTTTATGTGGTTCTATAAATCTAAACTAATTAACTTAAAATTTCGTTTCAAACCCACTCTACCGCGGGCGAAGCCGCGGGCAAAAGCTAGTTGATTATAAGTAAGCATTATGCAGTCGCCTTTAAAGGAATTAAGGTTGCGTCAGGAATGAAAGTGGATTAAGCGGCTAGACGTAGGTGGTATGGAAATTCTGCACTATCTTGATATGGTAAACGTTAATAAACGTTTTATACCTATTCTTGGAGAGATTCGATAACCGAATTATCTATTCGCAGTAAAAAAGATTGTAAAAAGGGTGGTGTTCTGGTAGTGTTGGTTTGATTGGGCAGACCGTAATAAGAAGTTCCGAGTTATGGTAATTGGTAGTTTATTTATGGTTACACAAAGTGAGAAACACTTATTTAATACGACGCGACTTATTTAATGCTACGGAGCCCGAAATGGTTTTGGTGTGAGCACACCAATGGTTAACGATGTACTGACTCATATGATTGAACATTACTTTTAATATTAATTAGTGCAAAAATGCTTAAATGCAAAACTGCTGAGCTGTTCGATCGCTTAGCGCTCGAACATACTCCCGCGCCTGAGATGAGAATGAATCTATACAATTTTGGCTCCAATATTATGCAATAAAATTGTAAATAAACCTATATCTTATTTTAAGCAACTACAATGCAAGCCGTTATTACAAAGATACATAACCGCATCTTATAATTAAGTTTTTATGTTTATATAATAAAAACAAAATAGTAAAACAAATAATAAATGGTAATAGGTAAAAATCAAAATTATTAAAATTATTATTAAAGACAAAATGGTAAAAGAAATAATGAATGGTAATAAGTAAAAATCAAAATTATTAAAAATATTATTTTAAGAAAATTGTAGATATTATGCTATACTAAAGAGTCTTCAACCGTAACACGTTTACGCGGAACAGGTGGCGAATGTCCATCTTTTTTATCCGCACTGATACCACGCGCACTAGGCCACCGTTTGGCAAAGTTTTGTAAACGAACCCGAACACTATCATTGCGCTCACTCGATTGCACACTAGCACGAGACACTTCACTATGCACTGAGGTTGGTAACACTGGCTGAGGCTCCACCTGATGGCCGTGAGGGCTAGGACTCTCCCCACGGCGACGAGTAGGACCCATCGGCTGGAGCCGACGGCTGCATCGACCTCTTCTCCACCACCATCCTACTGCTGCGATTATCGCTATGGCCATCAATATGTACGTGGTAGTGTAGTGATGAATATCATGCATCGATATATCATTTACTTCTGCTTTGCTCGCTTTCAATCCTTCTATTTGGTCTCCAAGTATTGTTAAAGACGTGTTTAACTGTTGGTTTTCTTGTAAAGTCTCTACGTCCGGGATTTTTAAATTTACTATATTATTAATCTGATCGAGCTCCGGAATTAAAATCGTTGGTGAATAATTTAAATTATTGGATTGTAGTTGTAAGGAATGTAAGGTAACCTCTTTCCCTTTCAGTATGCAATTCTGATCGAGGCTGATGATCCCTGCGCGACTCAGCTGTTTAAGCGATATTTTATCATTACAAATTATTTTGATAGGGTATTTATCGCAACAGAAGTACAAGTATTGTGAAGGCGACTGTAATTCTATCCATCTGTTTACGCATGGTGATTTCTCAATTTTACATGTTGCATGGTTTTTCTCGTCTTTGTTGCAAAAACACTCATCACGTTCTAGACTCATGATAGGTTTAAAAAGCTGGCATAGGTAAGCTTCCTTATGGTATAAACAGGCGTTCAATTCGTTAATTGTTGCAAGAAAATATGTATTTTGTTTTAAATTCACACCGACATATTCTGATACGGGTACTATAGTGATCATGCTATTATTGATTTGTCGGGGTATTGGTAAAATCTTGTATAACTGGTAGCTTTCTCTACTAACTAGAGGAAATGTTATCTCAAATATAATAAATTTATCCGTCACTCTAGCTTTCATTCTTAACAATTGGTAGATATATTGAAAATCTGAATCCACGTTTGTAATAGGTAGAGTAACTTCCCTCGGCATCTGGCCGTTGATGATTCGCAACTCACTCTTCATCTGCTCTGGCTTCAATAAATGAACACTAACTTGACCATGATAAATATCAGTAATTGTATCTATGAATGCATCTTGTAGCCTACGCAAACCTTGTAGTAGACCGCTTGCAGCCATCGCCGATAATGTAAAATCTTGTACCGAAGACATGTTTTGAATTTCTTGTTGTATTATATTGGTATTAGATTCTAACTCGTTTAATTTTTTGTTAATAAATTTGTGTTGTTTATCGACTGTTTCCTTCATCTTTTTCATGAAAGAAAATTCCGCTTCTACTACTGACGTCTGGTTTTTCCATAACTCGGATAAATGTTTTTCATTGTTTCTGGTTAACTCAATATCTTTGGTATATTTTTCCGCGAAAGAGGAGTCCAATACGCCGAAGAGTTGGTTAGCAAGATATCCGATGCCATTAATGAGACCTCTGCGCCGGCGGCTGGCGTGAATGTTAAAATGCTGAGTTAATAAAAGTTCATTGTAGTATTCTAGTTCTTCGAATTCATTATGTAATTGTAAATTTATCATATGACAATGGGAGTTGTTTTGAATGATATTGCACAGTTTATTCAAATAAGTCGAAATTTTACTATAGGAATCAATAGCGTCCCAATATGGTTCCATGTCATAATAAAGAATTAAGCTCCACTTGTCTCTGATTAGCTGAACGTTGGTCATGGGGTCAAAGTACAAAGTCTGGTTTGGTGATAACTCTTTTATATTGAAAATAGCGTTGGCTGGTAACAATAGAGTCATGAAGTATAACATAGCGGTAGCTACGGTTACAAATGAAAATCTTTTTGGTTTCCTTCTTTTTCTTGTGCTTTCGTCTACTTCTGGTTCCTCTTCTTTCTCTGACAAGGGCTGGTCTGGTGATTTTATGGTATGGTCGATTAGCTGGGTGTTATTATTAATTGGTAGAACTGACAGTTTCACAACAGGCCTCTTTATGGTACCGTTCTTGGTTTTTAGGGTGACAACTCGAACCAATCCGTCGTCTCCAGGATGAATGTCTGTAACTCGTCCCATAGCCCACCTTCCGGGTGGCACGATTTCTTCATGAATCACGACCAGATCTCCCACTTTTATGTTATCTTTAATTCTCTTCCATTTATTTCTTGCTGATAGCATTGTCAAATATTCTACTTTCCATCTTTTCCATAAATCTTGAAATAGTTTAGATGTTAAATGCCACCTGGTTCTGGCATCATTTTCGGATTCTATTATGGTTAATCCAGGCCTTGTCGTTAAGAAGTGAGCTGGTGTTAAGAAATCAAGATCTTCGGGATCTTCTGTTAAAGCACAAAGTGGTCGCGAGTTCAAGCATGCTTCTATTTTTGATAGCAGTGTAGCATACTCTTCATAAGTAAGTTTTTGGTGACCAACGACTCTCTTGAGATGGTGTTTGAGGGACCTTATTGATCTCTCCCATATCCCACCGGCACTTGGCCAGGATGGCGCCAAAAAGTGAAATTCGATCTCCATTTCACTGATCTCAGATAAAAATCCGCTACTGCTATATAGTTGTTGTAAATACTCAAACTCCTCTTGTAACATCTTATTGGCTCCTATAAAATTGGTCCCATTATCGCTATATAAGTGACGAGGCGCCCCCCTTCTGGCTGCCGTTCTTTGAAGAGCCGCTAAAAAGGCTGAACTGGTCAGATCTGATACAAGTTCTATATGTACTGCCTTCGTCACCATACATACAAAAAGAGCAATGTAACCCTTACTGGTTTTTATCCCACGTCCTTTATTAGCCTTTACTTCGATGAATCCTGTATAGTCAACGCCACAATGGTAAAAAGGGCATTCAGGGTTCACCCTGGCCTCTGGTAAGTCACCCATAAGCTGACTCTGCAATACCGGTTCTTGTTTCCGGCATGTAACACATTGTCTAACATATTTTTTGGTTGCCATATATCCTCCAATAATCCAGTAGTTTTTTCTTAAATGAGACAATGTAAGCCTAGCACCCCCATGGAAAGTTAATTCATGAGCTTGTTTAATTAATAAAATGGTAAAACGATGGTTGTGTGGGAGAATAATAGGATGCATCATCTCAGGATTTATCTGAGCGTTCCGAAGCCTCCCTCCTACGCGTAAGATTCCGTCCATATCTAAAATAGGATTTAAACTTAAAATTTTACTTTTAGTGTGTACTTTATTATGTTTATTTAAATAATCTAAGTCTTGACCTAATGTCGATTGTTGTGTATATTTGATGATTTGCATTTTAGCGCGCCGCAGCTCCGGTAATGTGAGATAGGGTTGATGAACTGATTTCCGATAGGTAGGTAATCGTAATATCCACGCGAATACGCGAATGACCTTATTTATAGAACTGAATTTATTCAATAAGTAATTAAGTATGTTAGAAATTACTTCGCTACTTTTATCAATTATAACTACATTAGATTGTTTTATAAATGAGGATTTTACTTCTAAGTCGGTTTTATAAATGGTTTTATTGGTATTTTGGATGGTAAATGAATGCAACCATGACGGACCTTGCCACCACAACTCATGCTTCTTAAGCTGTGCAAGCGTTAAACCGCGACTAGCGCAATCCGCCGGGTTTTCTTTAGTTTTTACGTATCGCCAACTGGTTGATGGAATTATATCTGTAATACATTTTACTCGGTTAGCTACAAATGGCTTCCAGCGTGCTGGCTCGCCTTGTAACCATCCTAGCACAGCTGTAGAATCAATCCAGCCGTACACTTCGATATGGTACTCTGGCAGGCACTGTAAGACCTTTTTCATTAGTGATGAAAGTAAAACGGCACCTAACAACTCTAAACGTGGTGTTGACATGGTTTTACTCATCGCAGCGAGTTTACCCTTCGCAGCGACTAACGTGATGGTATGATGGTTACCTTCGCTGACCCTACAGTAAATGACACACGCGTAGGCCTTATCCGACGCGTCGCAGAACCCATGCAACTGAACAACCTGATTATCTTCTTTAATTCTAGCCATCTCTCTATCTCAATAGTATTTATATCACTCAGATCATCTCTCAAAGTATCCCATTTGGTCTTAATAGTTGTTGGTAATGGTTCATCCCAATCAATTTTTGATACATATACATCTCTAAATAACAACTTCATGGTAGTAGTTAATGGCGTTAGCCATCCTAACGGGTCGAATAGCTTTGAGATATCCGACAGAAGCGATCGTTTGGTAGCAAGGTCTGATCTTGACTCAAGTGGTAATTTTGAAAATTTAAAATGGTCGTTTGAGGATTCCACCCTAATCCTAAAGTTTTAGCAGTATCTGGTTGTTTAAATTCATATACCTGTTCATTGCACCCCTTCATCCCTACATCTAATAATAATTTAGGTTCATTTGATTGCCATTTACGTAAATTAAATCCGCCTGTTTTTAATAATTTAATTAAATCTGACTTGAGTAGTAACGCGTTTTCTATCGAGTGACTGCCCACCACAAAAATCATCCATGTAAAAACTACTTTCTAATATTTTGGTAGCTTCGGGATAATTTTGTTGTTCATCCCTCGCTAACTGCCTGAGACACATCATAGCAAGAAATGGTGCTGGTTTGGTTCCGTATGTTACGGTAGCTAACTGAAAACTTTGTATTGGTTGAGTAGGAGACTCTCGCCACAGGATCTTTTGGTAAACTTGGTCTTCCTGGTGTACTAGTATCTGCCTATACATTTTTTCAATATCAGCAGTATAGACATACCGATATTGTCTCCATTTTAAAATTAACTCTTGTAAGTCTTGCTGTAAGTTAGGCCCCGTATACATTGTATCGTTAAGTGTGGTACCGGTAGAAGACTTAGCAGAAGCGTTAAAAACTACCCTAAATTTATTAGCTGGAGACCCTACCTTGGTGACAGCATGATGAGGCAGATAGCACTCTGGTGTAGTGTTAGTAGACGGAATCATGTGGTTAAGATCGCGGTATTCATTCATAAATTGTTGGTATTCCTCTTTTAAACGACTATAGTTTTCTCTAATTTCCTCTCTAAGCTACGAAACTGCGCCATAGCTAGCTGCCTCGTACCTCCTAATTGATTTTTTGTTTCTGGTTTAAATGGTAACCTAACGTCATACCTACCGTCCTCAAGTCTCTTTGTGGTTGACAAAAATATTCTAAACATTTATGGTCATCACTCGACATTTTCAATCGGCTGGTTAATTTCTTCATTCTCCCAGAACCTACGTAAATCATCAACGTATGAAGAACGACGTTACAACTATAATGTGGCTTCATCGAGCCACAGAGCAGCCACCCAAACTGGGTTTGCTGGGCTATGGGCTGGTCATCATTGTCTCCACGTATAATACCACCTAACATAATCTTAGTATATAAATCGGCTCCAAGCAATAAATCTATCGGACGGCTCTCGTTAAATTTAGGATCCGCTAAGTTAATATTCTGAATATGCGACCATAATGGTTTAGAAAACGTTTTATTTGGTAAGCTTCATAATTAAACTATTCATAATGAAAACTGTAGTGTTTACCGAGAAATCATTATACATCGAGCGTATCTCAACATTCATCGTCCCCTTACAGTGATTTTCTTTTTCACCTACCCCAAATATCTTACCCTTGCATTGGTTTCTCTTTAAGCCTAACGTCTGCGCCGTATTTTCATTAATTAAAGAAATTTGAGAGCCCTGGTCAATTAAAGCCCTCATGGTATGTTGAGAACCGTCTACCCCCGTGACATAAACCATGGCAGTAGCTAACAAAATTTCAGATATACTGTCCCGGGACACATGGCTAGATGTAGGCACGTGTTCGATAGGAGGTATATTTTGTGCAGGCTTTATTGGTTTCGATGACATAGTAACAGGTTTAGGTTTAACTAATGCCTCGTGCATCAAAGTATTATGCGTACCTAGACATTTACGACATCGTTTACTTGAAAAACATGGTTTGTTGTTATGATTAGTAAGGCAGTTGCGACATAAATTATATTTGTTCACTGTATTTAATTTTAATTCATTAGACATTTGCAAAAATCTGCTACATTGCCATAATCCGTGGTCAGCGTTACACAATATACAAGTGATTGACCGCGACACGTGGAACGTATTCATGTTCGGTTTCATGTTATTGGGGTTATAGCGAATTAATGGATGATAATTATTATTTGAATTGAATGATCTTTTATGGTTAGATGGTAAGTTATGAGTGTTATGACGCGGTGAATTGTGTTGAAAGTTTAATTTTGGTTGGTTAGTATGTTCCTGCTTACGGCGAGAAGCTTCTAATGCAGTAAATTTACATTCTAAAAATGATAAGAATTCCTGCAGGACCGGTAGCTCCCTAGGGTCCTTTACCGATTCCACATACTCTGCAAATGATTCGGTATCTAACTTTTGACCTAAAAGATGCACTAGAAGTGGATCCCACGTTTTAATATCTACCCCAAGGTTTTGAATAGCATGTAAACTTTCTTTGGTGACGTCATGCAATTTTTTAATCATGGTTGATGATTGGTGTTGTATGTTTGGAAGCCCTAACATGGTGTTTATGTGTGAAGTAAAAATTAATTTTTTATTCCCGTAACGATGGTTCAGTATATCCCAACATACTTCATAGTTATCGGAGCTAATTTGAAGATGGTGAATTAGACGCTCAGCATCCCCTGTTACTTTACTTTTTAAAAATTGCATTTTCTGCGCGTTAGATAAGGACGGATTCTTATGGATGGTTTCATTAAACAGATCTTTAAAAGAAACCCAATGGTGATAGTTGCCGCTGAATATCGGGATATCCATTTGTGGCGTGGACTTTTCTCGATGAGACACAGACCACATCTTGGTGTTAATAGTTTTCTTTAAATCCATATAAATCGTTTCATATTGAGTGAATAACTTCTGGTACCACCTGTCTTCTCCGTCACTTTCATCCTCTATCAGCCAATGTAGACTATCAACGGTACTCCAACGAGCTTGAAGAGACTTAAGAGTGTCTTCAAATTCCCACTTGTTCTCCAGATGGTCGATTTCTATGGTGTTTACCGTACGCATAAATGCCTTGAAATTGATGGTTTGTTTTCTAAGCAATTCGTCTAGCTTGCTGTTACGGCCAGACGAAGTATTACGTTGCTGCTGGACACCCCCCGCGCTAGATGATGTACCTGGCTGATTGGTTTCCGGCACACTTGGTATGTTACTACGTTCTTGAGGCATCGGCTGTTCTGGTCTACTTAATTCCTGTTTGTCACCTAACTGGTCCATGGTTTTAACAATTAAGTTTTTTATGGTCAAATAAAGCTTTTCCGCGGTTTCAAAACAATTACTGGTAAAATACACATGGTCAAGATTAGCATAATCAAGAAGCTCTCTATGGTTACGTTGGAAACGTACCCAATACTCTTCTATGGTTATCAATTTCTTTTTACAATAATCAATGGTCTTACGATCAGCCCCATCTTTCTTAAAGTTGGTTAAAAGTTTAGAGAAAAATTCAGTAATCTCAACTTGGTTAGAATAAATACTTTCCATTTCTATGGTTATTATAATATGGTAAATAAAAAATTATAAATGGTTAGATCTCACCCGGGTATCGCCTTACGCTGGTATCATATATCACTGCAATCCAGTTGAATGCACTGATCACTATAGCCACTGGTTCTTTTTGTTTTAATTTTCGGAAACACGAAATACTACGATTTGGTCCCGTAATTCGCGTCCCGAAAGGCTCGAAGGACCATGTAAAAAGGGTTGTTCTGGTATTGTTGGTTTGATTGGGCGGACCGTAATAAGAAGTTCCGAGTTATGGTAATTGGTAGTTTATTTATGGTTACACAAAGTGAGAAACACTTATTTAATACGACGCGACTTATTTAATGCTACGGAGCCCGAAATGGTTTTGGTGTGAGCACACCAATGGTTAACGATGTACTGACTCATATGATTGAACATTACTTTTAATATTAATTAGTGCAAAAATGCTTAAATGCAAAACTGCTGAGCTGTTCGATCGCTTAGCGCTCGAACAAAGATTGTGCAGAAATTGTAATGCCCAATGCACAGGGAATCGTAGTGTCGGAGCTAATTAAAACGATACAAAAATTGACAAACGCAATAAACTATGTATTTTCATTTTCATTACATATTATAATACCCGCTATAATTCGCTATGACCTGATTTCGAAACTTCAATAAAAATACTGAAATCGAAAAATGCTTTAATATTTTTGGAAGTTATTCGGTATTTAAAGTTGATCTTCTCTTGCTTGTTCTTCAAAAATGTGTAAATTCCGCCAATCCGCACTTTCGAGACCCAAGTTTCTGTAAGACTGTTATCGGGTTTAATAAATGTTAGCATCTAAATTCATAATATTCCTCACCCCATCCCACTTCCCTCCAGTTTTTGTTTTTCACGCAAAGGCCTGTTAATCAAAAGAGACGTTCGCGCATTGCGCCTGATATGGCAGACGCTACGGTGGATATGACAATGCTCGCATAATAATCGCTTATAGTTTCGCCATGTCCGTCCGTCTGTCTGTCCGTCCATTTGTCCGTCTGTCCGAAGTAAAGCGCTGAGACCCTTAGTGCTAGAAAGCTGGAATTTGGCATGGATTTGTTAAAACTTCAGAATCATAGAATAAAATATTGAAAAACTTTTTTTCAGGGTACCTCGACCCCTGCAGGTAACGTGAAATTGTTTTTTTTTATTCTTCACGTACTCTATAGTATGGGGTATCGTTTACAAGATATTTCAAAAATATTATGGGTCTTCTATTTGTTCATTATGAAATCAGTACAATATAGGAATCAGTCCTAACAGACCGGAGGCCTTCTAATACCATTTTTGGAATTTGGGAGTATTGGTCCGTTTGCAAAATATTTGGCTTTAAAGTGCTAATTTTGTTTAGAAGTCAAGTGCCCCCTGCCGCGGAGTTGGTCAAGTGAAAAAAATTCTCAAAAATGTGATTGACGATTGAGGATAATACTTGCGTACTACCTCATAGATTACCACCCGTAGGGCACAAAGTTATTGCACAGTCAGAGTTTTTAATGCAGCGCACGATACAAAAACGTATGTTACTATTGTTATATAGTGTTAAATGCTATCTAAACACGTAAGATTTTTATTTTACATTAAAAATACATTTATTATTATTTTAATTAAACATAACGGACAGTTTTTGTATGCCTTCATACCTTACTCTTTTGCTGATTCATTTTTAAATAACAATAGTAACGTAGCTGAAGTTTTCAAGTGTACCTAATATTGAGAAATTCTTTCTAATGATGTTAAGATTATGTTTTCACAACTGAAAAATTATTTATTTCAATTGTTGTATTTAGTATACAGAAAAGAAAGAAGAATCAAGAATGTATGAAACGAAAGTACTTACAACAATAAAGGGTATAATAACCATTCATAAAGGGTTACAAAATATGTTGTTAGATGAAGGGTAGGAGGTGAGATGAAAGGCTATGATAAACGTAAAAAACGTAAAAACGTAAAGATTTTCACAGGAATTATAATACAATGGACGGTTCCTGACGTGATACCAAAATGAGTAAAAGACAAAATGTAAATAATTATTACAAGAGATGACTCCTATAAAATAACTTAGGTATAACAGTAGACAATACATTCGTGGCCAATGAATTGGAGACTAGCAGTCTGTTGGTAGTCAAGCTTGTATAATGTGTGTAGATGTATGCTATACGGGTGTCGGGTAACTAAAACAGAATGCTTCGGGTAGCGATAACGAAATTGCCATCAGACATCGGAAATTACCCGTGTGCAATCAGCAAAATTGGAAACCGTCCGAAACGAAAACCATATTTAACTTGCGTATCTCCCCATTTGAATTTGTAAATAAGTTCCGCTATGTTACTGACAAAGTACATTTAACAGAAAAATATATCTAGTATTAGATAATAGTTATTTAGTACAGTTGTCTTACGAAATGATTGGCTATTAGAATTAAAATCCAAATTACTTTACTCAATGGTACAAAGGTACGAATGAGTTTAAAAATAATACAATAACTTTCTTGAGTTAAACTCAATTAAGCAAATGTAATGAATCAAAGCTTTCTAAACTATTGTTATGTAAAAGCCATTGACATCTAAAATGATTTTAATTTCATTTCAATACTCAAGAGAAATCAATGTTGATCTCATTTAGAAGAACCTAATACTATGACTACAATGGGTTTTTGGTTGTAGAGACCAGCGACTCCCACTACTCCCAGTAGAAGGGACTTGGCCCCATAGTCTCTGTTGTAGACCAGCGGCCCTATTATGGAATTTTATAAAACCATTCATGTTCTAAGCAATTCATTGATCGGACTTTGAACGACGTATTACTATGATTGGTTAAAAAGTGTCACGTGACCGCTTTGGCAATACGAATTTGACGTTTAACTGGGAAATGGCTGGAATTAAGAGTTCATAATAGACCCGCAGGTCAACCGCTAGCATAGGAAGTTTGGGCATAAAGATGTAAATCGTCTTAGATTTTAATAAAATTAAACTGTTAAATTTTTTTGTTGTAGTATACAATTTCTTTACATCTGAGATAGTGATTCATCACAGTATAGTTTTTGAACTACTCTTTTCAAAGAATACTCAGTGGTACAAAAAGAGTAGTTTAAAAACAAAAAGAATACTCAATGGTACATTAGGTTAACTGCATGCGTCTACATTGCTTACGTGTTCATTATAAGTATTTTCTACTACGAAACACAAATAAAGCTATCCTACGCAGTGCCAGTAAATTCAGTTTCAAACGAGCAGAGTACGAGAAAGCCAAGCAGGTCGATGAACACCAATGCGTTTTCTAGGAATAGCTCATTTAAAACGCCATTTATATCAAGAAAAGCTGCTAAGGTACACTACTTAGCCTATATTTTCATTTACGCCGCTCAAATGTTCGTCTGGCTTATTATGAAACTTTAACTCACGCTAAGCGGCGTGGGGGATGGTTGTCGAAAGGGAAAGAAATGTATGTACGACTGTATTCATTTCCCGTAACGCTTATCTATTGAGATAAACAGTCTAGCCGTACAGACAGACAGTAGGGTACATATCCAAGCAGCAAATTTTGCGAAGACTAAAGGGGGCTTTTTAAAGACTGTGTTTCGTTTTAAGTAATATCTCCGGTTTCATAATGTGCTGAAATGTTCAGTTATTATTAGCGGTGCGACTAAGTTTTATGAGTTATAAATATATACTTAATATAATTATGTATAATATAATATTCATATAATAACTATATTTTCGGCGCTATTGATACAAAAATCATGCACAACGACCCAGGACTTTCAGAGATGGTACTGGTAGCAAATATAGTAACGAAGCATAATATGGGAGAACGATATTCAAACCATCACACTATCACAATCATTTATTTATTTATTTATTTATGTATACTTTATTGACCACAATATAAAATATTGAAGTACAAATGGCGAGCTTAATGCTATTGCATTCTCTACCAGCTAACCATTAGGCCAAACAGAAAAACGCGATGAGCGGTATATAAAAAAAAGGATATATAATAATATAATACATATATATTAACATATTAGAATAAATACATATATACAGATACATAAAAAATATATTTATATAAATAAATAATATAATAAATAATACACGAATATAAATGATGACACTAAGTTAAGAACGACGTTCTAGCAGGTAATCATTCTAATAAATAAAAAAATGAACTAATTAATTCATAATAAATTAGTATCAATTTTCTAATGCATATTAACATATTAAAGTTCCGTGAATTCACACCTTTACAACAGAAATAGGAATAGAAAGAAGTTAATGAATTAGTGTTATTTATGTTAGTTTCGCTTTCGCAGTGAATGAGAGCATAATTCGCGTTATTTACTGCACTGCAAAGAGGAAGTACGGCATAGCCGGTACGTTGCGACCTCACCAGCGTGTAAGTAATTGAGGCGCGGACGGTAATAGGGTAAACGTTGCACATTATTTTGCACCACCCGGCACACGACCAGGAGCCTAATTCTAGCGTTGTAGAGATAATGTCGAACTTAGATATCTCTCATCTTAACTCTACGAAAAATCTCGAAACGGCGTAACATTTTCCCAAACGTGACATCACGGGATATTAATAAATTAATAAATAACGCTTCAAACTCATATCCCCACACTAGGATTCCCTCTGTCATGGATGCCATGGACAACGCACTAGACGAGGACATACACACCCAGACCAAGAACATAAATTCAAACTCATCTGAGGAATCGAACCTCAGATCTTTGGCGTGGCGATCCGGCATGGTAGCCACTGCGCCACACAAATATAAGGTTTCTATAATTCGGCATTATTTTCCAGATTTGTCGAATTCCAGGTAAATGTTCCACCCAAGGATTTCCTCAATCACAATTTGACAATAGCCGGAATTTAGACCAAATATGGAGATGATCCTGGAATACGGTAGCGAGCAAACGTGTCTGTTTATAATAGCGGTGGATTATAACAATGTAGAATTATTTAGCATAGGGTCGACATACCCATACATGGAAATAGCGGTAAGGTTCCATTTGGAATTTTGGGCGTAGTCAGTATTAACCACATTAACGGGTTAGGTAAAATGATGACGATATTTTTCGAATATTTGCTGACGACATAGCAAATAGCCTTACTAATTTTGAAAGCAAATTTGGGCTTATTTATCTGTTTAGTGATATTGCGGAAATTACCCACTGACTTTCAAGCCAGTAGCGATAGGACATAGAACAATAGCATTTGCTCAGGGTTGTCTTATAAAATGGAGGTAAACACAACACTTTAGAGAGAACCTTCAAGGAGTTTAACTAGGCGTAAAAGTTGCTATGAAAATCTTTTGTTCTCTTGGAATTTATACCCAATGATTCAAAATTTTTAAAGGCTTATATGTTTTCAATTTCTATTTTAGGAAAACAACATGTACACTTATGTACAATTAATAAGAATCAGTATTGTACAAAGGGAAATTAGATAACATCAAAATTTAATTATGTGATAGTTACTGTAAATGGAGCCAAGGTGCTCCTTTGCAGTAGGTATGTTATACCTCTAAATAAAGCATTCCATTCTCAATAAAGTGGCACTTGGGAATATACAGAGTTTACTACGTATCTAAATACATAGTATTATCTAACATTGTGTATGTACAGGCCACACAATGTATGCGTCCATAATAATTGTTACATATTTTTAGACTCGAGATAAACGAAAGGATATTTCATAATTTGCAGAGGATCCCTGTTGAGGGTTGGCTTCACATGTGAAGAACGGTGACTTTGATCGGTTGCGGTAATAGGACTGGCGGGCCACATTCGCGGAAATCTTCACGGGTCACTGACCCACTTCTAAACAACCAGTAAAAGTAATCCCTAATGGGGTTTTTCTTTAAGAATCACAGCACTAATAATACCCGCCGTAAAAGGCGTAATGTGAGTTCCTAACCCACACAAAGCTACTAGTGACGTGCTATAATTTATTCTTAGCGCATTGACAAATGTTGAATAGTTAAGCTTATAATCAATCAAATATAACAAGCTAGACCATTCTAAACTAAGTATGGAGCACTCGAGGTTAGTGATAAATTTTCAAGGCTAACATGCCAAATATAGTAGTTGGGACAACAAGAGAAGGTAATGCTTACTTTAAATCAGAGGTTCCCCGACTTTTTTCTCATAGACAACTTTCAAAATTTTGCTGGTTCCGGTGGACCCCCTGCAGCTACATTTCTACCATATTCCCTAAACTAAATAAAAATGTGAAGATTAGATCTTACTATGGAAATTTGCGTTGCGGCTGAGTTTAGATTATAATAGAGATTTTTCGAAAAAAATTAAGAATTGATTGGTTAATTAATTGATTTTTTGTCACGCCAACGTAGACCTCTGTCGAGTCTCCCGTGGACCCTTGGGGGTCCACCTGGACCGCTTTGGGAACTAAGGACTTAAATCCTTAATTTATGGTGAAAATAGCTAGTGATATTACTTATAATAACAATTACCCCTCACAATTATTGAACCATCTATTAAGATGAATGCCAGCACCATCATCTAGTATAAACTATACAACGCTTAGCTTGTTTTATTAATTTTTTAACGTTGTATTAAATACAATAATTAAAAAAGTCCTGGTTGTTGAAATTGAATTTAATAAATAAATATCTTCATAATTAGGATGCCTGCATGAGTATTGTTGATTGCAGATAGGTGATTGCAGTATGTATTGTTTGTAATACAAAGGAGACTTATTACGCTTGATTTATAATGTCAGTACATAGACGTACCGCATTGACCCACAATAGTGGCGAGCGGAGGTGAGACCTTGCGCGTGGTAGAGGCCGATTCAGGTCAATCATAGTTATGATCTATTTATTCGCCGCATAAAACCAAAATATTGATTTATTCCGGACGACTTTTATCATCATAAATAATACATTTCTATAATAACCTCAACAATAGCTAGCGACGTTGTGAATATATCGGGCGGGGGATTACGTACGGAGCATAAAATTCAGCTTAGAATACCTTGTCTCCTGCTTCGTGCGACGCGAATATATTATTACATCACGCGTGTTATGGATGATGATATGTGCGCTTGTAGTGATATTTTCCATAAGGTATGAGGAGCGAAGGCCCCGCGCGTGACGGATCACCGCTGTATACGAAATCAAATATCACGATCCCCGAGGACTACTCACGCACACACGTACGCAGATCTATAACGCTCAACAAGATGCCGCCGCGCCGGAACAATGGCTTCTCTCGCAACCTTCATTTCATATTAAAATATTTCGCTCCCAGGACGATTTAAACTATGATCTTTCACGATTCCGCAACAACGTTTTCCCTGGAGCACCGATATTAAGATGATGCGAGGAGCATTCGTGACACAATATAACGGTTTTGCGGTAATAAATTATGCAACTGTTGTGAAAGTTAGTTAGTAAACTAAACTAACAAATAAAGCTCATTTAAGTGGGAACCAAAGTTGCAGCTGACAATTTAAAGTTGGTCCAGTAGGAGTGCGATGAGAGGTGAGAAAATTCAGCGACGAGAGGTTGGGAGGCGCCGGGGCGCCGGACACGGCCGACGCGGGGCGGAGGCGTAAGCACTCCCAACAAGTACCAGCCAACATTGATAAAGTTGCAGCGAACCAGAAATAAGTGACTTTACCGAGCAAGAACTAACTTCGGAATGGTCTTTAATATTGCACGTTCCTCAATGTGCACGAGTATTAATGTTGAATTCGGTACTAATGCATACGTTGGAAGGAGTTTGGATGCAGTCAATATTATGTTTTACATTTTTATTATTGTCGGGGTTAACCAACATCTGCTGGTATCTAATTTTTTTACTTTTAAAATGTTATCTCGGAAAGTAAATCAGATACAAAGTACTAGACTTTGAATAACGTTGAAGGCACAACTCTGAACTTAGTAACAATAAGTTCCTAGTTTGTAGCTCACTATTAATAGTTACATCATCGTATAGAGATGCCTTTATGTTTGTTTTTTTTTGTAATGCATAGTTAAGAAGACGAAGGAAATTAAATGATATCTCATATTTTGTGGTAAAATGAGGCTCTATACTAAGGGAGGCATACCGTAAGGATTTGTGAAAGTTAGAAAGCCTTACAGGAAGTCTAAATTCTAAACTCACCGAAGTCAAGGGACTACAATTGGAACTGGTTTTGTAATTGAATTATTACAATTAATAACAAATGGAACAGATTAATAAACGTGCACCGTGCGCCACAGATAATTCTAGGTAAAGAATATTGCAGACTAAATTCACTTGGGCTTGGGACCTGTCTGGGAAGTTTGGCGTGTAGACCGTGTAGTGTAGCAACAAGACGGATGGCGTGCGGTAGTCTAATAGGATGTACAAACAAGTTACGCCGCGCGATTGATATTGTTCATTTAAGTTTCGCTGCAAAGTAAACATTGTTTAGTGCAGGTATTTGCAGTAGCATGTGTAAGTACACTGTACAAGCGGCAAAATCTCTGTTGAATTAAACCGAAATATTAGTAACGGTTTACAGTATCCTTTATCTCATCAAAAACATAAATGTGAAATGCGAGCCATGTTAAAAAAAATGAGCCGTCATGGGGCGGCTGGCATCGAAATTATTTTATATAACTAATAGGCATAAAAGTACAGATTATGACAGGACCTAAATATGGCATGATGAAAAAATACAATATTACGAATTGTCTCCAGAAAATGATGACAGTTTTGTCCTACTGTATGCTAAAGCCTATCAAATTAAGTTTATTTATGATTACCCATATTGTGTTATTATATTTTTGGAACGAAGTTCCTTATCGCGCGTTGTGCAAGGGGGCTAGACTGAAAATTTCGACACTTTTTGATTTTACGAATGACCTACACTTTTTTTGAAGTGATTCACAGAGTTTTACAGAGATGGCGCTGTAGAACTTTCTGAATCACGCTATGTTTTTTTCCTATTTTACTTATGTTAGCGCCAAAGAGTCTCAACAGCGTGATTCAGAAAGTTGTAACTAGTTGAAACTAGATGGCGCTGTACAACTTTCTGAATCACGCTGTTGAGACTCTTTGGCGCTAACATAAGTAAAATAGGAAATAACTTCGTTCCACCCGGGTGTCCTTCGACACCTCTCAAGTTTTTTTTCATATTGTCCTACCATAATAATATAGTGCGGCGAAGCGTCGCCACTCACCGCGCCAAAAATCAGGTTTACCCCTCGCCTATAGATGTTTCACATCAAAAAAAGAATTAAGATCTACATAGGTGCCAAGTTCTGTGCAGAAAAGCCTAAAATTTTAGTCACAAGAACATGTAATTCAAGTCCTACATTTGACTTGGTTAGTGTAACTTTGTGTGACCATCTTTAATCGCGATAAGTTTGAATGAGTTTCGGTTGCAGTGCTGAAGTACTAGTTAAAAAGTGTTTATCTTTCCGCTTTCTTCTTGACCGGCTTAAGCAGAGAACACTTAGTATCATACGACCCGTCTGTTCTTCTATCGGTCTGTTATGGAAAAGATTCGCATTTTAAACATTTGTATTTAAAGAGGTAGTACTGATGTAGTTACATAGATAGTATACTAATAATACTTGAAGTCGCCGTGAACTTCATGTGAGATATTTCGATATAAACGTGCACAGCACAACCGCAACAAATATGTACCGTGATAATGTTTTCCGAGAACAGTAGTTATGACACGGGCTGAATTACGTAAAGCAATAATATATTTAATAGGCAGTTTGTAGGCGGATGAGTAATAGAAATGTTATAATGACAGCGAGGAAGAATCCCAGCTGGCATTGGCGAACGGCATTAAAAATATTAAAATAAGTGATTGCTATATCAGTCTTGCACCTGCCCCTCATTGGGCTGTAGGTAGTAGGGTTGTCAAAAGATAGATTAGTTGGAAATATCTTGATACGATGGAAATTGTTGTAACCATTATTTTGATAACATACGTCACATTTACATTACCTCATTATAATAAGGGCAAGGTATTTTTTACTCATTTTACAATATTTGCCAGAGATCATTTTAGAAAGCACATTATTTCTTAAATAAAAATATAATGTACTATTTTCTAATTCTACAGAAAAATATTGTACCTAAGTACCTGCTCAAAAATGTTGATATTCTGTTACTTTCAAACATTATCCTGATTACATTTTCCATCGTGGTAATCCTACGGACCGTCTGCCTTCTTCGCGCTTCTGCTAAGTACTCATTTTACGTCAGGTTATCAGCCGAGATCTCATTTCATACTTTCCGCAATATATACCCATCACGATTTCTGGGAACACTTCAATATGTACCTATTTAACGTAGTATTTTATATAGGATCGCTAACAGCCCTAACTTCTAGTGTTCGTGAGGAACCAAATTGAGCGCTTCCATGTTTCGAGGAGCATAGGTTAGGGCCTCGGTTAATGTTCCGGTTGTTATAGTGACATATCTAATGTTTATACGTTTTACACATTGTAGATCTTCGGAGGGCATAAGAATATCGTACACTCGGCTTGGTCATTTATCCATTCAGAATTCCATAGTAAAGCACCGTTTAGTAGGTTTATTGGACCACTATGTATGTGCAAAATTAATTTGCAATGTTACTGCTGTTTATCATGTGATTAATAGAAAGCTTTTGGGTGCCTAAGAACATCTTAAACTCTGGTTAGCAATTAACGACTCAAGGGGTAGCTGGAGTACACTTTAAGCCTCCTTAGTTGAAGGGAGACCCGTGAATCGTCAATTGTGGCATATAACTAAGCCCCTCTGTTACATAGTTGGGTATTATTATTATTATCAATTTATAAGTCTGCGTGTACAGATAACGAAAAAAAAAACCAGGCGAGTGCGTGTCAGGCCTCGCGTAAAGTAGGGTTCCGAAGTAGTAAGTTTATCAACTACGAGTATTACTCGTTATCTGCTTATACTAACATAGCGGTAATAGTTTTCCTTGTAAAATCATATAACCTATTTTTGAGAATTTTTTGACTCGTCCAGCTCCAACCGTTTAGCCAGCAGGGGGGAGGACACTTGACTCTAACCAAAATTAGCACTTTAAAGCAAAATAAATGATGAAATTATAAAGGTTCCATTTTACTTCGGAACCCTAAAAATGACAATGACAAAAATATAGGTGATGTAAATATTTAATTGATTCTCGTTAATGGACAGATAGATGAAAAAAATATCATGAGAAAAAATCTGAATACAGGAATGTCAACCTGGAGTCCTGGAGACATTACAACATTACGCCAATTACGCTAAGTGCTAAATCGTGTGAAGCTGTGAAAGTCGTTTAGAAATATGTCGTCAATTTATGTGGAATATTTCGTAGTACGTTCTTGCTTCCTGAAATATTTTCTCTGATCACTTAAGTACCCTGTATACCTACTAGTCCACTTGACGGCAATATCTTTCCACTTAATTTTCAGAAATTCATTTCGATATTCTGTTAAGTCGTTTATAGTGAAAATTGGTTCTCGGTAATATTAATTTGCTATCGTCCTACCCCTGCATGGTTATAGAATTGAGATAAAAAAATCTACATAAGTACTACTTAGTACGTAATTTCCCTAAACCTAAACGACGGCAATAAAGACTACGAAGAAAGTTGAAAATTGCCGTTAGCCATTAATATCATAGACACTAAATTACAGTTCAAACAGCACCATTTATCCTGACTAAATACGTACTCGGCTCCATTTTTTCCTCCCCTATGCAGCATGCCCGCTCGTGCCATCTCACGCCCAAGCCCTGCAAAAACATACCATATATTAACGTCGCGACGCTCAAGGTTTTTCGCATCCTTACACTAACTAAATACTCTTTAAGACCTATCTCATATTATTGTAATTAAACGTGAAAAGGCATGGGCGCAAACGTTAAGTATTTTATCGTCGTTGCATGCGCGAAAATGCTACTGACATAATGTTTGGATGGATCTCACTTAACAGAATGTAAATGTAATCTACATTAGCATATAAAAAGCTAACTATAACTATATTAACATATAAAAAGAAAAACTTACATTAATACGATGTAATATGTACTACGTTACGTATTTAAACCTATATTCCTCACTAAATTACTAACAATGTATAAAAGAAAGAAGTAAGAAATGTAATATTTTTCAGTCAGAGTGTATCTATGGTTATACTGTAAAAGTATGGAAACATTTTGAAGCAGGTACTCCATCGATCTTACCATACGTCTAACGGTGAAATTTATGACTCTACACTAACACAAACACAAATCCCATTGATTCAGTTTCGTGCAACCAGTAGATTCCAGCGGTGCTTTACACTGTTCATCATTATATCACGGCTTAATGATATTAATGAATGACAATGCATTCAATAAATGACTGTTCATTTTCCCTTTAGCCTGATAATTCTCTGAAGTTCTACAGTTCGTCTACCAACAAAAAGTTAGAAACAAAAATGAGAAAATTTCAAGTTTTATTTAGAATGTTTTCTTTTGTTCGAATAATTTAATGTGCTATTAATTCTGAATAAAAATTCAGTTTCTTTAATTTGAGTGGTCCCTTTTGAAAGTTCTGATCGAAGTAGCCTAAGTGAACTCTAATAACAAGGAAACAAGGCATAAAATTATATAATTCGTATAACATGTTTCAGCAGCAATTATTTAATTTATCAGCAAACATTTTATATGAGAGTTGTAAACAAAGTTATCGTAAAAAGTTATGTTTTTTATGGAATTTGCATGTGCTTCGTCAATGTAATTCTTAGACATTTTGTTATCAAAATAAAAGAACTATGTATTTGAGGATAGCCATTATTTATGCTGTTATTCCTGAAGATGGAACGTCTAATGTTTAATCGCTGTTCTTACTCTTGTCACCGAAACACAAGATTGCAACTTACTTCTTCGTGGAATTTGCAATGTTTCAGCAGGCGTTGTTATAGACTTAAGACGACGGAACTTTAAACGATAGTGAGACGGGAAGCGATTGCTTCAATTTGGAACATTTCTCCTGGAAATTGAAGCAGTAATTTAACAGTCTAATCAGCAATCAATTTAGAGAGAGCTTGATAGATTGCTAAAGTTGCTCATAATTCAGCGTCGACGTGATGCACAATTTACGTTAATTGGCTTATATTAGAACATCACAACGCATACCTTATTTTTATATGTATAAAAGATTAATTACGAATTAATTATTTAGAGTTCGAATACCAACTTAATAATAAACACCGAAAATTCAGTCAAAAACAAAACTCCCAACCAATATTATATAAAGATTACTGCATTACACGATATTACTTCAAAAGTTTGTTTTGGAAATCGGATTACACATACATAACGTTCTACGATCGCGATGCAAAGTGTGATAAATTTGGACCTGTATATGACATGCCATGGTTATGTGGAAGAGACAAAATGACTTATAAAATATTTTAAAATTTTATTAACAATAATAATTCAAACGAAGACGTGAAACACGCTGAACATTTATCGAATACGATTTCAGAGTAGGACTTTTTGCTGTAATAAAAGCGGTAGTAAGTTTATTTATAGTCTCCTGAACTATTGTTGAGTGGAATTGTGAAATGCTTTGTGCGACCAACTTTTGTCGTTGGCGACACGTTTGGGAGTTTACAATAAAACTGAGAAGTTGTCGTAAAATAAGTAGAAATAAAACCATATGGAGCTAGATTCGAAATTCGGTATCACGCTAGTTGGTACAAATAGAATTGGTAATAATACATGATATAAGTTTTCCACAATGATAGACACTATTAGATAGCATATAAAATATATATAAAATTTCTACGTCCGTGATAAAATACAAAAAATGTTTCTACGGATGTCCTTTAAAGACTCTGAAACCATGCAAACGATATGCCTCAAAATGGTTTCATTTGAAAGGCGACAATCTGAAGGTGGTTTGAGGCCACTAAAACAATGCATTAGGCATATTAGGTCCAATGATTAAGTCGATTTTCCAATTTTCCCATACAACAATTTGAAGGTATGTAATATGTAAAGATGGCGCGGCGCATCAACATCAACGTCAACACAAAAACACTGATCAGTCATTCTCATCAGAAAAGTTTTTAGCGAAATGGAACACGCCGGGTACCTATCCACTAACTGCAGCTGTGTAGGTAGGTACTTTATTGAAAGAGATAAAGAAAAATTGACAGAAAAATCACTTCAATACAATAGTACAAGTATTTTCAATTTGAAACTGTTATCATCATGATTATCATATAAAATATTATATATTGACTAAAATATATGATTTTACATAACGTATTTTATTTTCATTCAATTTCATGTTTTATGAATTTATGATAATGACATTATCAGATTAATATTTTAACATAAAAAAATACTTCAGTGGTTAACAGGTATTAATTGGTTTTACCAAAACCACATAAAATGCAAATTAAAACCTAGTAGTTATTAAAAATATAAAACCAACTCAATGCTTCAGTGCTTATTCTAATGACACGTAAAACCTAGGTCAATGACAACCCAGCGCGCCGCGGTGCCGACTCATGTTATCATAAAAAATTCGCGAGCTGGCGTTTTTGTACTAATTAAAATGTACATTAGCACAATTGTTAATCACTCGACAATTTAGTTTACACCGAGTTAATGTAGCATTTTGAGTGTGTTAGTCGCGGTATTAATCGTTGGTTTTCTGTGAGCGGTGTAATGTAGCATACAACGTGTGCGATAATTCGGCGAGACACGCGACGTTGCCATTATCCAGCGTTCGCTAACAGTGCTAACACGTGGCTCACACTCTCTAACATTTGATTTATGTCCTCTGCTTATTATACTTAGGGGTTTTCGCATTAAGAAATTGATAAGGCCTTAGTATAGTTTAAGCATACGAGGGTATAATGTTCTAACAGGTTGTTATGCATTCATCTTATCGGACATTTGGAAATTTTAATTTGAAAGAAAAAAATGAAAATGTGTGCAATTCACACGTGGTAGAAGTGAAACTTTCCAAAATTTTGGTTTCTAGATAATGAGATGAAAAAGCAATAAATCGAATCTTAAAGCAATAAATCGAAGCGCCATCTATGAATACAACTTAGCACTTTTTAAAAATTTATCTAGCAATAAAACGAATGTTCTATCTTATTCCTCGCGCCATCTATGAATACAACTTAGCATTTTTACAGCACTTAGCTTACTTAGCATTTTGACAGAATGAAAGAATGAAATTCTTATTTTTTGTTGATAAATTCTTTGAAAATATTTAAAAGAGCATTTGAAAGTATTTAAAAACAGTATAAAAATAAAACTAAAAAATAAATAAAACTAAAATAAAAAATACTGAGAGACGCGAACCTGCGCATCAGGTATTGTGTATCTACGTCCTGACCATTGAGCTACGGACAAGTTAAATTGAAAGTCAAAATTAGCGGTTATATTATCTTACCTGTCGTTGCATCCGGTTTCAAATCACTAACGATTCTAAAGAAGTTTCACTTCAAAAAAAAAATATTATACCAATGAATGACTAATTTGATAGTGGTTTGCTCATATTATAGCATAGCGATACTAAATTCGATAGTCGATACAAGACCAAAGATTTTTTGGTTGACAAATAAATATTTCCTGGTAGTTTCTTTTTTGTTCTTTTTTCCCATCAATACTTACATAGAGACTCTTAATCAATACGTAAATACTGACATTTTTTTTCACTCATAAAAAGAAATATAAATATCTGGAAATCAGGATAATTCACAAACAGTCAATAAAATTGACACTCACGTTCACCAGCTACAGCCTTGATAAAGACTTTAAAACCTGTAATAAGGCCCCTCAAGTGCCAATGTACATATTACGATTCCCTAATTTGTTAAGTAAAATTGAAAGATATCTCGTCAAGCTTTTAGAAACAAGCAATAATTCAGTTTCACACGTCGGCGTTGTCCGCAACAGTCGACAACACGTGGCACGCACTCCTACAATTGATTTATGTGTCCTCCGCTTCTTATTAGCACTTTTATTGGACGAAGGGGACTTATTTTACTGCTTTGACTGTGTGACTTTTGCACTGCAGAGCGGATATTATGTGAGTTAAGAATATTTAAGAAAATGACCATTTACTTCCGGAAAATGAAAATTGGACTTACAATACTAGTACAATCAGATCAATTAGATCAAAAAAAATGTCCATCGACTTACGGAAAATTGGAAATTGGACTTGTCGGAGTTGTCGGCAGTTTAGTTAGGCATATAAATATCTGGAAAGTATAGTGCAAAAACAGCCTTAAATGTGGCTTAACTTAATCATAGCTGTAGTTTTCGATAAAATAGCATGCCCTTCAAAGCAATTACAAGCGCTCAAGAAATGAAGCCATCATCGGTCACCCATCGACTTTCAACCAAACTTAAAGTTGCATAACTCGTAGGCCTCGTAGCCCTTTGCTTAAACTTTTGCACTTTTAAATTAACATGCATTGTATGTACTTAGTTTTTTTTCTATGGATATAGCCGGCAAACGTACTGACGATCTATCTGATGGTAAGTGGCTATCGTCGCCCATGGACATCAGCAACACCAAAAGTTATGCAAAGCTTACTAATGACTTCCTATGAGCTAGGTTTATAATTATGATGATGTGTATATAAGATTTTAAAATTACCTGATTGTAGAATAGAAGTCATAGCGGTAACCAGGTTAAGTGGATAACTTTTTTCACTAGTTTTTCAAATAATCAATAATACTTAATTAAGAATAGGGTCGAGTATTTTATGAATGATTCAATTTAGATTTATTTTGTATTGGTAAAATAAGTAAGTATGCTCATCGGGCTTAATTGGTGTATAATAAAGTGATTTTTAATACTTAATTTATTCTGAGAGAGATAAATATATTTATTACAGACTTTGCAGAACAGTGTCTTATATTATCTTATGTGTGCGTGTATTAATGTCGCGTGACGTCATGGTAATTAATACCCTAGTCTTCGACTCCCAGCGAGGCAGAATTTTGAATGATAATTTGAATTTCTGTTCTCGGTCCGGGCGTGTGTGTTATTGTCTATGTATGTTGTCCATGGCATAATTGGAACATGACACACGGAAAAATACAAAGAGTAAATAAAATTCTGTGAATCTGTAGATGCTAACATTGTTAGATAAAAAAGTCATTGTAGTGTATGTGTAAGAGGAGGCGAGTAAAAGGCACGAAGGTTGTTACTAGACTGGTTTATTGAGTTAGAAATAATTGCATATATGACATGAAGACGATACATAATTATTATAACATTAGGCATACCACTACACCTTCCATCCTAAAGAAAAAAAATAAGTATAGCTAGAACTTATTTTTGTTGTTTACATTTTATTTAAAGAAACGTTTTTAATAGGTTACATTAGTCAAAATTAACAGTAATAATATAAGCATAATACCTTATACGATATAAGCATAATATTTATTCAATAACATTACAATTAATATCATCATGGTACAATTTTGTACGATTTTTATGTATCAATTCAATTTTTCCATTAATCATTAATTCTACGTTCGGTGGCAGATCCCTAATTACCTTATATGGACCAGAATAAATTGGTGAAAATTTATTTCCTAACTCATTTTTAACTAATACTAAATCATTAGCCTTATAGTTAACAGGATTAATATATTTATCGTAAACTAATTTTCTTTTAATTTTAGACTTTATTAAATTCTTTTTAGCCTCTTTATGTGCTAACTGTAAGCGATATCTTAGCTCACAAGGATAAGAATCATAATTATAAAGCGGCTCCACATTTTTTGTTAAGTTAGTAGGAAGTGAACATTTCTTACCAAAAACTAGTTCGTAAGGGGTGAACTGCGTTTCGGAGTGAACCGTCGTATTATACGCGAATGACCAATAAGGTAACCAACTGCTCCATGTTTCAGGATGATTGTCGGTCTGTATACGAAGATAAGAATTTAAATTTTTATGGGTTACCTCCAATGCCCCGATCGACTGGTGATGATACGCCGTAGAGTTGAGCTGTTTTATACCTAATAATTTACAAACCTCTTGAAAAGTCGCTGCAATGAATTCTTTTCCTCGATCTGTAGCGATTTCTTTCGGCACCCCGTACCTGAGAATAAAGTTAGTAACAAAGCTCTTCGCTACTTCTTCAGCTCTCTTAGAAATTAAGGGGTAGGCTTCCACGTACTTAGTTAACTCGCACTGTAAAGTTAACGCATAAGAATAATTATTATTATCGACATCTAGTGGGCCTATCAGATCCAAATATACTTTTTCAAATGCCGTATCGGCTGTAGTCGTAATGTGCATCGGTTCCTTAACCGGTAAAGAATATTTTTGACGCTGACACTTGTCACATCGTCGCACATAATCTCTCACATCTTTATCAATACCAGGCCAATAATAATATTTTTTAATATTATTAGACATCCTTCTTATGCCTGCATGGCCGCTTGTAGGTAACAAATGGAAATCATTCAATATAACTTTCCTATCATCTACATCGTCAATTCGACATTTACTTTTAATAATACACAATCGTGGTCCGGACCATTTAGTATTATCTCTTATTTCTTTGGTTAACCATTCAATTAAACATTTATTATCGTTATTCTTTACGATATATATTTCGTAAACGTTTATTTTCTTACAAAACGACTGTAAATCTCGTACGAACGCGTCTCGCGCAGAACGTAATCGATGATTAACGTCGACGTATATCGTTAGCCTAGAAGGCACATACACGAAGTTGTCATGCTCTATACATAACTCATTCCTATTCCTATTCCTATAGTTTTGGAAAATAATTTCCACGCCTGAATTCGGTTTTGTAAGCATTTCCACGACGTTCGGGTGATCAGTCCGAATTGGGTGTGTGGAAGCTTCGTCGTTGTTTGGTCCGTCAATATCTTCATTTAAGGAGTTCGAATCCTGCATTCTTTTCATTCGTCTAGTCATTACATTCATAATATTTCTGTTCATCTCTTTCAACTCATCCGATGTCACAACAATGCGAGATAATGCGTCTGCAGCTACATTATCTGCTCCTTTCACATACTCAATCTTATAGTCATATTCGTCCAAAATTAATCTGAATTTCAAAAGACGACTGCTAGGGCTATTTATGTTAAATAAATAAACTAATGGTCTATGATCCGTTCTGATAGTGAACGTTTTGCCAAACAAATATGGTCTAAAATAACGTACAGACCAAACTATCGCCAATAATTCTTTCTCTATTGTAGGGTAATTAAGTTCAGATTTGTTTAACGGTCGACTTGCATAAGCTATAGGTAAGTTATTTTTATTACATAACATAGAACCTATTGCTACGCCACTAGCGTCTGTGTGTAAAATATACTCATTGTCCTGGGAAAAATCGGGGTATTGCAAAATAGGGGGGGTTGTAAGCGAATTTTTTAATATTAAAAATGATTTTTCGCATTCATCTGACCAAATAAACTGGCTACTTTTACGACATAATTTGTTAAGGGGTATCGCTATTTCTGCAAAATGAGGTATAAATTTCCTGTAATAATTGGCAAAAGCTATGAATCTTTTCACCTCGTCGCTGTTACATGGTTTAGGATAATTTTGAATAATTTTTGTCTTCTGGGGATCGGGTCTGATGCCTTCACCGGATATGATATGGCCTAAATAAAGCAATTCTTTTTTCAAAAATTGGCATTTAACGGGGTTGAGCTTTAAGTTAACCTTTCTTAATCTTTCAAAAATATCCATTAAATTTTTATTATGTTGACTAATGTTTCGTCCAAAGCAAACCAAATCATCTAAGTAAATTAAACACTTTTCATAGTTTAATCCCGACATAGCAACTGTCATTGCACGGCTAAATGCACTAGGGCTTATTTTTAAACCCATAGGCAACCGTTTTAGTTGGTATTGTCTATCCGTTGTAAATGCAGTATATTTTCTACATTCTGGTTTCAATTCTAGCTGGTAATAACTCTGTGTTAAGTCTAAGTGACTAAAATAAATTGAGCCAGATAATGCATCCAAGATATCATTGATATTCGGCAAGGGAAACTTGTCATCTTGTATTCTTTCATTCAACTTTCGATAATCAATCACTACACGCCATCTCTTCTCACTCGACCTTTCAGACTTCTTCGGTACAAGGAGAAGTGGGCTTGACCATTCACTTTGACATTCTTCAATTATATCCTCATCCAACATTTTACTAATCTGTCTATGTATTTCTGCTTTTTGAGACTTAGGTAATCTATACGGCTTTACGTATACAGGCATAACGTTATCTTTAAGGTGTATAGATTGTTGATAAGTATTACAAACTCCTAATTTGTCTCCCTCAATATAGAAAACGTCGGCATACTTAGCACAAATGTTCTCTATGGAAATCCTATCCGGAACGTTTAAATGATCTAATTGTATCGACTTAAATAATCGTTTAACTCTATCTGCATTAACAAAATTTTTATCGAAACTACAAATATCATAATTACACAAGTAATCAATGCTGGGTGTAAAATAGCTTAATTTAACTTCATCGTCCCTGGTATTCAAAACCTTTAAAGGTATTTTTCCATTTTTCGGCGAAACTAAAGCACTAGCTAAGAAAATTCCTTCGCATAATTCTTTCGGATATATTACGCAATCTTGACGTACACTCGTATCAACGTAATGTATCGACTCGGACCTAGGCGGCAGAATCAAATAATTATTGTAACCCATGTTACCCATTAGCAAATCATAAACAGTAGTTCCTAAATCAGTATTAATCGATAAAGTATTTAATTCAAAGTTTAATATGCAATCGTATTTACTTAAGAAGTCTTGACCTAGAATTCCGTCTGTTCTACATGGTAAATTTTTGAAAACATAGAATTTGTGTGTGATTTGCGAGTTACCTATCTGTAATTTTAAATACACATATCCATCAGAATAAACCTTACCTCCTATGCCTCGTATGCATATTCTCTCATTATGGAAAGGAATGTTACGCGCGATCAAATTCTCGCATCTCACGGCGGAGAGTGAGGCGCCGGTGTCAACTAACCAGTTCTGCGGAACGCCTAAAGTTGTTATAGTTACAGAACTAATATTATAGCATAAACTATTTACTTCATTATGCCCGAAAAAAATGATTTGTTGAATTGGTATCACGCGGGTTTTCCACTTGACTCGATTGAGCTACGTTAACATGCTGCCTCGATTCGAGTGAATTACGATTTCTAAACGTAAAGTTCCTACCACGAGTCTGATTCACACGTGAACGTCGATCGTAACTCGAACGATTCACAAACGGTCTACTATGTCCGTATGTACTTGTCGGTACAGACCGATGAGGAACATTATTTCTCGCAAAGGTTGCGCTAGAACTCGCACCCTGAGACGAACGATTAAACGGAATATTACGTTGGTAATAGTTAGTATTCCTAGGATACCGTTGATTATATCTGCGATTATTATTCAACTTACCTGTAACATTACGCGAGTAGTTCATGAGTTCTCCTTCCGAGGGTGAAGTCGAAGATAATTCCTCATCCATGGCTGCTCGGATTGCGTCTTTTAATGAGTCATAATTACGAGCTGCTATAATGGTGCTAATTCTACTATTTCGCAAGCCGTCGGAAAAACGTTTGATGGCATTTTTCTCATTTATAGGTTTTAGAATTCCATATTTGGTTGAATCGCCATCGGCTTGGGAAATGGTCAAATCAGAAAACATAGTTTCAATGGACTTACCGAAATCCTCGATAGATTTCCCACCTTGCTTTGCTCGCTGTAGTTGTTGTTGGATAGCTGTATCAGATTTTTTCGTAAGCAGTAAACGTTTCATGTCCGAAATAAGTTCTGAAACTGAGGAATAATTTTGACTCATACGCAATTTAGCACTCTCAGAAAGACGAGATTTTAAAACAAATGTAATTAACGTAACTTTTCCAGCCTCATCTAACATCGACTCATACATTTCTATATTACTAATTAATTGTTTAGTAACTTCCTCGCTACCCGACATTACTGGCAGTAAGGACACTGCAGTTTTTAAGTCAAACTTCTCCATAATTATATTGGTGTTAATGGACTCTACCACCGTACACGTAGAACAAAGTTCCTCAATACGTAAAAAACATGAAGTTATCCTATCAAAAATATTCTGAATATATAGAAGATCGGAGGATTTAATTTCTTTTCTAGCAATTTGCTTATCAATACAT
The DNA here is from genome assembly GCA_963932265.1 of Thymelicus lineola. Lineage (NCBI taxonomy): Eukaryota > Metazoa > Arthropoda > Insecta > Lepidoptera > Hesperiidae > Thymelicus > Thymelicus lineola. The sequence continues at coordinate 6,824,993 of OZ010683.1, read as the reverse complement.
TTAGAAACATACAACAACTTTTCGTACAATTCACAAGCACGTTTATGTTTAGAACTTAAATCTTGTTTCGACCTTCTTATAGGACCTATTTTAACTAAATAATCTTTTATGTATATCAACTCTCTCAAAATATCATTTAGCTCTTTAGCCATAACATTACAATCATTAATAAGTATGTTTTAACAGCTTAACATTGGCCAATTATTAAAAACGTGTATATAATTGTAAAAAAAAAAAAAAAATTATAAGAAATGTAAATATGCTTAGTTAAAATGAAATATTGCAAATTATAATTAATATTACAGTAAAAACTCATACTAAGATGTACTGGCTACATATAAATTGCCATAATAATAAAGAAAGAAAGGGTAAAATAGTCCACTAAATATGATTAATATAATTTTCATACCAATCGATGTCCGTTGATATTATATACGCACACACTTTATGCACTACACTAATAACGCACTTTCACTTTACGACCGAACTTCTTCGCTTTACGTACGCATCTTCTTACAAAGTCATCTCTGCGGTGTCTGTATGACCAGGATGACCAGCGTCGGCAATGGTGCCGCTGGGACGGGGCCTCCTCGAACGCCACGACTCCCGGAAACTTCGGAAATTGTTGCGCAGTATCTCCTGGCGCATCCACGTCCTCGTGCACTTTGCATAGAGTTTACACCCCAAGTATATCACAATAATGATAAGGGTGAGGGCGAGCACGGAGGTGACTATATTGTGCGTGTTTAAATGTCGCCCAATATTTTCGAGATTTGCCCCATTTGACCCTCCAGCATTCTGCCCTGCCTAACAACAGGCGTCATCTTCGTGCGCGGCTTTGAGTGAAATCTGAAACGTACCGAACTCATAGGTGGTCTAATATCTCTTTGTTACCATGGGGGAGTACAAGTTTTCGCATTCGCCGGAGAAGAACGTTTTTTAAGATGTGCCAGTCCACGCAAAATAAGGAGGAGGTGTTCCTGGCCCAGAATCCTGGCAGGGTCGCCATGTAGTGTATGTGTAAGAGGAGGCGAGTAAAAGGCACGAAGGTTGTTACTAGACTGGTTTATTGAGTTAGAAATAATTGCATATATGACATGAAGACGATACATAATTATTATAACATTAGGCATACCACTACATCATAAAAGCCTAAACACATAATTTATATGCGAAATAAGAAGATTTCCCAGAGATATCGTCGACTTGGAAATACACAACAGCCGTACTTGTTGTGCCTCCCTCGTATGAAGCCTCGTTGCCATAGCAACCGAATGTGATATTTTCGCGGGAAATCGCTGTATTACGACAATGTTTGTTTCATATTTCTGTCCATTTGAATTTCAAATAGTTACCGAAAATTGCATCAAGGAATTGATAAACAGGATTCGAATAAATTTTTTCAATTCAAAAGTTCCTGGAAATTATTTATCATATGTAATGTGTTTGCATTAGTGTTAAACATTATGAAAATTCCTCAAAGTAAAAAAATCATTATGTAATCTCGATATGTAATATTTAATTTACTGTTTTGTTTTTAATCGGTGACAGGACATTGTGTACACCAAAATCATAAAATTTAAATTCTTTAAGTTACCTTCGAGGATTTAGGCTTTTGTATTTTATCATTAAGTTCCCATTAGTTTTCTAGATCAAAAATCCACACAAGATTGAAAGCAGGCATAAAAGTAAAAATTACCTGGACGTCACGATCGTCCGGTCCGGTGGTCGGTAGTGCGGAATGTTAATTTGGTTCATTCCAGATATCTGAAACAATAAAAGTTTTAAATTAATTTTGTCCAATTGCAAAAATGTATGGCAATTGACATGTTTTCACCGCGTTTTTGATAACTAAATGGTTTTCAATCTCGCACCTGCATAGATTATTACGCACAGTTGGGTTTGGCTCAGTGCGGTGCGGTGTGCGCAGCTGACGTTGCGGCGTCGCAGTGCGTTAATGCGTCCGACGATCGACGGATCGTGTGACGCCGCCTTTAAAAGGATTTTCGTAGTTTTTTTGTGACTTGTTTCTCATCTATCTATCAGCCTAAGCCTACCTAACCGTTCGTGGTGCACGAGATTATGGCGCTAAGCCTCAGGAATAGAAGGGCGCTGGGTTCCGAACTAAGCAGTTTAATCCCACGGTACGGTTCCTTTTACTGCTTGGCTAACTAGCACTCTCGTTTTCAAATCGAGCGTGAACTGGGGAGCCATGAATAATGCAGGTCCCTCCTTTTGGTCAGCAAAGTCATCAACTTTGGTGCTACTGATATCCATGAGCGTCGACCACTTATCATCAGGTTTCCAGAAGGGTAATCTAAGCTAAAATAGTAGAACAAGAAGTAGATATGTACGAGATGTTCGAAATATAAATGTTCCAAATTGGTCACAAATAACACATTATACAAAAATGTAATATCTTCACAACTTTCATTACAAAAAATATTCATGTTTTAAAAAGGATGTTGCTACCTCTAGTGTTAAAATAAACAAATAACACAAAACAAGGTTATCTCAGATAATGAAACAAAACAATTTTCCGTCTCTACAAGCATAAAAATGTATTAATGTTTGCCTTTTCTATTTCAACCAGACAGACAGCGATATATGATATAACATTGTTTTATTTTTTGCTCTATTTCATACAAAAAGTTAAAACGCTTTTACTTCGGTTTCAAAGGGTTGTTAATTAAGAATAATAGGTAATTAAAAGCCTTAGTAAGCTTTGCTGCAGACAAATACTGCACAGTTTTAATATTGCATTCACTCTTCATGTGAATGCATGTTCCGTTCCATATTTAATGAACTAATGAAGTTCGACCGAATTGAACTTGCGTGATATTATAGTTTTTCATTAGGTTTTCATGTAAACGAATGAGACGTAGATAGATAGATAGACGTAGATAGATATGACGTAGATAGTCTGCTGTATGTTTGAAGATTTTGATTGACGGCGTACGTTTGCCAAACAAACTCGCCATTTTCGCGCGAAAAAATGTCTGATTTGAGTGACAAGCAGTATTTTATTACAATTTATATCCCTTCTATCTTCAAAATCGGCTCCACTTGCTAGAAATCTTTAAGTAGCGTTATCGATAGCCTTTGAGACGCTGGAAAAGATTGTCGCATTAATTGTTTTTTTTTTCTATTAGAGGGCCAATTAACATTAGCAAGTCGTTGAATGTTTTATTGTTCATTCTAAGAAAGTTACGGTAGTCATCTAGGTAGTCGTCTAGGTAGGTAGTCAGTCTGTGCGCAATATTTCATTCAGCAATTTATTATTATTATTTTTTTTAATTATTTTTTATTATTATTTTTTATTACTTTTTGTTTTTTTATTTATTTCCGCTCGATTACAATGTGAGTGTCTTCAAGGCAAGAGTGAATAGGCTTTTACTAAGTTAATGCGATTTACCATCCATGACTATCTACATCGCCACTTACCATCAGGTGGTATTGTAGTCAAGCATTAACTTAGGTATATGATATAAAAAAAAAATTCATGAGTAAATCTATCTCATAGTTTTAACTATTCTCGTGTCCAACGTCTTCTTTACTTCTTTTTTACACATATTGCCAAAGTTAATGCAAGAAATGCTTTGTCAACGTTACTCATCTGAACGTCGGAGCGTCACTTCACGGCGAAAACTGCTTTGAAAGTGAAGTCTTGTTTGACAAACTTGTTGGTATGTGTGCGCTGATGTTTCATGAAAACGTACAAACAAAACGTAAAGTTTGACAAATATATTTGAACGTTTTCAGGGCGCTTTACAATCAAACGTGCAAGTAATAATCGTGTCATTAGTCCGTCATCGTATGACTAAATTAAGATCAAATTGACCTTACACTTGCTATTAGTAGCACTACATATTTTTATTAAAGTTATAAAAATATATCCTGACTTTCCCACGGTAGCAGCTGCTATCTCCCGGTAACGTGAGTCCCGCTGACCCATATGGACACCGACCTGTTTTCAGATCACTTGGCTCACTTCAACTGCAGTCTGCACTTCTTACGTATTCGCTAACTATATGAAATATTAAGCTTTTTGCTATACACATTATATCGTTAAATATACATTAGTGGCTAATGTAGTGATTTAATAGAAGCTATTTAGAATTTAGTTATTGTACCACATATTGAAGCAATAAGAAGTAAATAATTATTCGGATAGTTTATTTTATGCAACATGATATTTGGCCGAATTTTCCCAAGTTGTTCCTGAAAGGCTGAAAACTCATGCATTTACTCTCACAAGGAAGCTCTCACATTATCACTCGAGTTAAGTTCTTACGTAACCAGCTAATCAAGAAATAGCTTCAAATAAAAAATTTGGCGCTCCTGTAGAAACTTCCGCAACCACTTAAAATTTCTAACCGAGGATAAAGGCCCTTATCGACCTGTCGATGGGCCCCCGTCACTTATACTTTCTGCTAGTCAACGTTTTCAGCTCAGTCGACCGCGTAAGAGCTCCTTTATTATCACTCAGGACCAAGGATTTTCATACCGCACCTGTGACTGACATAAAATATTTTATAGCCTACAAAGTGTGCTACACGAAGCTCTGAGCGGTTTAGTCTTCCGGAAACATATCGTTTAATTTTTAGGGCGAATACATCGTTACATTGCTTTATTGAACCTTTATTGCATACGCTGTGGAAAATAAACCAGAACGTTAAGAAATGTTATGAAAAAACCAATATTACGTCTTGTGAAATGTCGCTATTATGGAAATAAGGCGTAGGTACCTATGTGTATCTTATGTTTATGAAAATATGAATTTTTGATTCGTCTAAAGAAGCTATTTTGAGGAACAAAGGATCTTGAAGACAATATTATATTTTTAGATAGTTTCCTTAATTAGATTAGATATTTAATTACATTAGATAGTAGGTACATTGTTTTAAGACTTAAGTGCTGCATATTCACAGCTACCGAAAGCGTCTTACACCTAATCTTCCCACTTAACTATGCCGCGATAGACTCGGAGGCACTTTAGTAAAGTTGGCACTCTCCCGCTGTCCGCAGACATAAGAAAAGCCAATAAAGGTTTCTGTATTCCAGCGAGGTTTTCAAAAGATTTGGCATTGCAATAACGTTCAATACTGATGTAAAGCCAGACTTCATTGATACGCGTGCGGGACTACCATTGAACAAATATAGCTATGCACATCTGCACATCCGGACTGTACGCAAATAGTTTGTATTGGGAACGCGCTACGGACGTAGGAGGGAACTAACATTTGTAGGTGGTCAGCAGTTTTATGTCCGCCAACACGGCGAATCGATACAGAGTTATGAAGGAGAATAGGAATGTAGGTAGATAATGATTTAGAGCGGTAGTGGAATAAAGGCAGCCCTGCCACGCGACCTACATATGCCTCCCCATCCAGTAGTAAATATTGTATAATTTAATACTTTGTTGTTGGTTTTGTATAAATATAGGTGGTTAAACACCGCAAATAATTAAGTCATAAATCATAATAATGGTATCATCAGACTATTATCGTTATTTAAATGATTAGGTAGATAATATAATAATATAATAATAGCGGGAAAGCGAAGCGGGTATCTGATGATAAGTTGTCATTACCAACCATGATATCAGTTAGGATATAGCATCAGCGGAATCATTGCCCGCTGACGTTCAAGAAAGTTGTGAACCCACTCATCATTTGGCTTCCTTCGTCACTGCCATTAACTTAACTATCTAACATTAATTACTATAATTTTAGCATCATGCTGGGTGGTATAAGAGGCAAAATTTTGGATTTATGTCTGGTATTTTGAAAAGCCGGGTACTACCCAGTACATAGGGCTCATTTTTAGGGTTCCGAAGTAAAATCGGAACCCTTACAGTTTCTTCATATCCGTCCGTCTGTCCGTTTGTCCGAAGCTAGAAAACTGCAACTTGGCATGGATATACACGTGGGGATGAATTTTTTATTCGTCGCGTACCCTATAATGTGGTGTGTCATTGAAAAGATCTTTTGAAAATATTATGGGTCTTCTAATACCATTTTTCGTAATATTTGTAGCAGTGATAGCCTAGTGGTTAGAACGTTGGTCTCCCGAACGCGGGGGCCCGGGTTCAAATCCTGGCACGCACCTCTAATTTTCAAATATTATGTGCGTATTACAAGTTAATTATCACTTGCTTCGGTGAAGGAAAACATCGTGAGGAAACCTGCACACCTGAGAGTTCTCCATAATGTTCTGAAAGGTGTGTGAAGTCTACCAATCCGCACTTGGCCAGCGTGGTAGACTATGGCCTGTACCCCTCACATTATGAGAGGAGACCCCGAGCCCAGCAGTGGGACAATTATGGGTTGTTGCTTTGCTTCTTTTTTGCTTTTTCGTAATATTGGCTTTAAAAAGCTAATTTTGGTTAGAGTCAAGTGTCAGGAGGGGCGGTTGGAGTAGGACAAGTGAAAAAATTCTCAAAAATAGGTTATATGATGAATTTACAAGGAAAACTGTTATGACTATGTTAGCATAAGTAGTTAATGAGTAATAGTCGATAAACTTACTACTTCCGAACCCTACATTGCACGTGGCCTGACACGCACTTGCCCGGTTTTACTTCAAAGATTGGTATTATAACATCGAGTTTGGCGAAAGAAATTGTTTTAATTTTATAATTTAAAACATTCATCAGAAATTCGTACTTATTACTGTTAATTTGACCCATAGAGAGAAAGAATAAGTCACGCGATGCATATGTGGACAAATTTTACAAATGAAGGACTCGCATATTCGATTGCCCTTATTACGATTTCAAAAGTCATATTATTCCTTTGTATTTAATTAAGAGTCGACACATTTACATTATTTTTAGGTAGGTAGTTAGTATATCTATATAAATAATCAATTTAAATAAATGAAACATACACTTTCTATGCAGTATTAATTTTCTAGTTCATCCAACATCCTGTACGCTCGGGGCATAGTTAGACCACAATGACTAGTTGTGCTAAATTAGTGACTTAATTCTCCGACTCCCTAGAGGGGAATGGAACTTCCAAATTAATACACCAGTAAAATTTAGTTCAGTTAGAACTCCAATTTTCCTCAAAGAGCACAAGAGTCAACGCTTATTGAGGCTAACTTAAAGCGCTTACGATATGCTATAAGTGGACAAGCTTCTTATGGTAAATAGTCATTTCCACCCATCGCTATGAGTACCTAACACTGAAGACTTCACAGATGCATTGCCGAGCAAAAAGGAGACAGAGAGCCTTTTGGATACGACGATGGATGGACCTTAACTTAACTTTTCAGCATTTTTCGTATTTCCTATTCCAAAAAAGGACAGAGATAAAAGAAAAGAGATGGGTTATAACATTAATAGGTCTTTTGCGCCCTAGTTTCCAAGCAACGATGTTATCAAAGGCGAAGTGTATGCCAGACAGCGTCGTTACTGTTGCCTATGCCCATCTAAGGAATAAAACTATACGGACAAGGCTTATTACAAGAAGTTTCATTTATAACATTAAGGCTAGAGTTCAACCAACTGTGTCTTCAGTTCATGAATTTACCTACTTCAATGCTATCATAAAGTACTTTTTATTATTATCATCATTCTAACACGAATAACATAATCATGGTGTCCATGAAAATCATCGGGACTACAAAAATGACCATAACTGTGATACCAAGAAATCATTATTATGCATACAACATAACTAGACATGAAGTAGACACACAAGACATACAATAAACAGAAGTTTTATAGCAATTGGGTACAATAGAAGTAATAATTCTGCGGAGTCTATCTGGCGAATAATATAAGAGGAATAAAACAGTTCAGTTTATTTTACACAGTAATATAATCCGCCAGCACGCGATCCGTATAAGATATACCTTTGGAAAATAGGTAATGAAATGTCGGTTAGCTTACACTCAGTATACTAACGTAAAGAATATATACCTACGTAAAGAGTTGACATAATTGAGCCATATTACAACATCTACTCGACAATGTAATTACTGCGATGTAATTCAAAATTCAAATAGAAACAATATTTGTCACAGAAAAGAAGAAAAACACAAAGAAGCCACACTTCTTTTCTATACAATAGGCTCAATAAAAAACTTAATATCTACCATCTAATCCGGTTTAAAATAAATCAATAACAACACATTTAATAGAATTAAATTACGAGGAAACTGAGAGATCTGTAAATCTTTCTCCCATATTATATAATTTGCACTCGCACATACAAACTCTCTCACACAAACACTCACATGCACACTTTTTGTATTTTGTTATTTAACACTGTATAATTATGTATTATTATCTAGCCTCTAGGTGGTCCCTTGCGATTTGTGATTGTGAATATGTTTTTATTAATAAAATATTTTTGTTTTTTTATTTAAATACTCGATCATTTAATGAAATGCTCATATCTACTGAAATGACTAGTGACACAATTCAATGTTCTGTGACTTAAACTTCTGTATTGACGTTGCGCAGGCGGGGAGGGGTACCAAACAAAACATATGAAACATAGTGAAACATTTTAATAAAAAGTTTAACCCCAATAATCCCTACTAGAGATTTCTTGGAAAGCGTAGAAAAAAGTTTAGCTTTGTACGTGTGTACTAACACGCACACCTTTCTTGATTTGACTTGTGACTTGTTTCTTTGGTATTGCACGGCGCGGCGGTTCGCACCTTTTTGCTACGTTCGGATGCTAACTATACCTACACCAGCACAATCATCGTAGTGTAATGTCCTTTATAGCTTATAAGTACCCGGATGACCGAGCTTAGCTCGGTTTAGTATTGCTTAGCAACGCCATCTACTTTAGCTTTAGTGTAGCTACTCGCCAATAGATGTCAGGAAGAGTCTATTGTAGCCGTTTTTCATTGCCTGAAAACACGGATAAAACGACATTTTTTAAAAATGAATCCTAGCTAGATCGATTTATTGCCCCCGAAACCCCCTGCATACTAAATTTCATGAAAATCGTTGGAGCCGTTTCCGAGATTCAGAAAATATATATATATACAAGAATTGCTCATTTAAACGTATTAGATAAATCCAATTCTATAGTACCAATCAATTCATTGTTGTGGCGTCCCGTGTAGAGAATAAAATTAAAGGACCCTAAACCCCATAACTGCCAGCGTTCGTCCTATATCCCCAGCCAACGTTGCCTGCATAACAATAGCTGTTATGAGTCGGTCATGTGTGGGGACCAATTTAGTTCCTGTTACCGCATACCTGGCAAAAATAAAAGTAAAGGGGATTGGTTATAGCTCTCGGCGTTTTGTCCCATATCCAAAGCCCCAGTTTTCTGTTAACAATAACAATGCTATTACAATGGCTACAACAGATATAGTCAACCAGTTTTGCTTGATAGCTACAAGTTGCAGCCTGCAACCAACTGAAAAAAAAATCCGATTGAAATATTGACAAGGAGTCCATTGAAATGTGGTCTTGGTGATACTAAAACAATGTTTTGAATTTGCAGTAGTTACATTGGACAACTTCCAATCATGATTGATACTGAAACTGAAAATTAAAACAAACATCATTTGTTTTCTTTAGTTATCCATTCAATGTTAACGATACTAAAGATAATATATATTAAACTAGTGGATACCCGGTGTGTTCCATAACGCTAAAAACTTTTCTGATGAGAATGACAGATTAGTGTTTATGTGATAACGTTGACATTGCGCCATCTTTACATATTATCTTCGAATTGTTGTATGGGAAATTGTTTAAGTACTCTGTGTGGGAAATGTGAAAAATCGACTTTATCAATGGACCAAATGTGCCTAATGCATTGTTTTAGTGATCTCAAACCACCTTCGGGAACCTTTGAAATGAAACCATTTTGAGGCATATAGTTTGGATGTTTTCGGAGCCTATAAAGGACATCCGTACATTTTTGTATTTTATGTATATAGATTAGAAATTTAAGATAGTATTACAAATTTTTATTACTTTCCTACTTCCTTCTTCTTAATAATATAAATGTGTAAGTTTGTGAATATGTGGATGTTTGTTACTTTTTCATGCAAAAACAACTGAAAGTATTTTTAGGAAATTTAGCACACAGGTAGACTATGTTTTGGAATAAGATTTGGTACTTATTGTCCCAGAAAACGCGGGCAAAGCCAGAATCAGAACGCTAGTTAATAATGAAAATGTTTAAACAATTCTGTTGCAGTGTGCATCAATAAACCTTAAATACTCTCTGACTACTGTCAATTAGGGCAAGTGTGTCAAATCGTTTATCCCTTACCGTCTGCTTGCGGACGTTGCTAATAAAAATAATGACGATTGGACCATCGATTGTTATTATAGAAAGTATGATTGGCGGGAAAGTACTATGGGAGTTAGTTTCTCAATTTTCTAGTACGCTTTTTACTAATGTCCATGGGTGATGGTGACTAGGTGCCTACGTGAGGTGACACGTCGTTTGTTGGCTAAAGCTTTAAATAATACACGCAATTGTGAGGGCAGTTTGGTCAAGAAAAAAAACCCAATCTCTTAGACTGATTTTTTAATAAGAATTTCATCAGTTATTATTCGTTAGTAAGAGGATTGTAGAAGCTAGGACCGCTAAGGTAGGTGAGTGGAATGTTTCAATTGTAGGTAATTTCAGAACGCCAGCAAGTATAACGCGCTCTTCTTGACCAGCTATTTATTGGCCCTGGCATTGACCTACCAGTATCAGTCTGCAGACCGTGACTTGCCATGTCAGTTTTCCCGGTTGCCTACTATGAAAATAAAAAATAACCATTTTTGATACGTATTACTTACTGTTGGAAAATCAAAGTTATTTGTGGCTGTTGATGTCATAGATGCACAAAGAGTGTTTATTGCGGAATATAATAACAGAAGCAGTATTTAAGAGCAGTGAAGTTGAGCTCCTTATCGGGCCGCCTGCAGCGCCCGCAATCTGATTTGCGGGCGGCTGTCTCGCGTGCACTGTCGTCTATTTAAGTTTTAGTTATGAACTCCTCGAAAATGATGCGCATATTTTCATCATGAAAATATTTTTGTATGAAAATTTCATTTACGGTGCAAAGTTTCAACTATCGTGATTCTCAAAATAAATTTTCTGTATGTCTTAGAATTCAGAACTTTATTGGTAGGTATTTTTTTATGGAAATTTTATTTACCTACGATGCAGTTTCAATTAGCGAGATTCCCAGAATACATTTGATGTAGGTCCTATAATTCTTAACTTTATTGGTACATAACATATACATACTTTAGGTGAATATCATAATTATTATGTTAAGTAAGTACCTACCTAATAATAAAAATGTTGTAGGTACACAGTATTTACATTATATTGCATTTACAGTAGATACTTACATATTATACATATTATAATATTTACAAAAAACACTCTTTACAAAATACAATAGCATTGTAGGTAGAGAAAATGCTGAGAGTAGAGAAAAGTACAGAATTTTCTTCGCGATTGTGAAAAATTTTCATAGTTTTTCATAAACACCAAAATTATGTTCACTAGGTAAAGTTAGTGCTACGATTTATTCTGCATATTTAACTTTAAATGTAAGATAATTTAAAAAAGTTAAATACTTTCCCGCCAAGAACCGTCCACTGCTGCACTGATCACAAAAAGCTACAGATGTTACCTCTAAGTATTTCACTCTACTTACCACGGACATTTTACCACGGTAAAGGTAAAAGAAACTTAATTAAAGTAACAAGATTCAATAAACTACGATGGTATGGTTACATTTGAAGTTTTTTATTTTTACTCAGCTGTTTTTAAAGAGTTTATTTGCGTTGCAGATAAATTTTATTGACTGATGAAACGGTGAGCATATTATGAAGGTGAAGAAGTGTACCTACTGTATGATTTGTATTGTAAGTTCCATTTTCAAATTAAAAGATTACAAAACATCACAGATTTGTTTGGATTTTCATTATGTTTCTTTTGAGGAAACTTGATCTTAATGTCGTAAAACTGAACATTTATCTGAAAGTCGGCACGTTAAATGAGATAGTAAAAGTTTTTATGGGTATCTCAGGCGCAATGTAGGAGGGGGCCTGGAACTAGTTAACGACCGAAACACTGTAGGTAACCAACTTGAACGAAGTACACTACAACAAGGATGATAATTTATATACTTATTTGTTCTAAACTTTTGCAAAATTATTTAAAAAATACCTGTTTTGACTTAAATGTTTTATTAGAAAAATTATTTTATTACTCTGTTTTTCAAAAAGTTCTTTATACCAATGTCTTTTTCCTTGAGTTTGTCCGTCAAATTTATTCAGAAAAATGATTAGGCGAGTACTACTTGGTAGTAAGAGCAACATCAATGCAGCACTGACGCGTTGCAGTTTATAAGGTGTAATGTCTTTATAGTTTATACTTTTCATCGGAGTTATGTATACAGTTCTAATTTAGTTCTCAATATTTATTAAGTTATTTCAACAGTTACAAAGACACTTTAAAAGCGCTTATTTCCTTTAAGCGCTAAAGGTGTGCTTTGACTATGCAAAATTGTATTACAAGACTGATATTTTTAAAATCAAAGGCTATTCTGGATTCGTCGGGAAAAGTGGCATTATGCCAAGTGCAAAGTAGACTTCAAAAGACGTACTTAAATTAAAGATGAGTGTTGCTACATACAGGAAAGGGCGTCAAGGAGGGTGCCATACGAGGGTTTGGTAATACTGGCTGAAATTTTGTACTTGCATCATTTTTGCAAATGCAGGGAAGAGCACTCATTGTGTTCATGTTTTTTTGTGTTACTTTACAGAGTCATTTAGCTATTTCAAAGTTAAGTATTTGAGGTACAGTTTTAGATATATAAGATACTAGGAAATCGTCCTCGCTTCGCTTCAGGAAAAATTGTAAAAAAACTATAACTATGTATAATATAGCCTATGTCACCCGGGGATAGTGTAGCTTCCCTACATTGAAAGAATTTATCAAATCAGTTCTGTAGTTTCGGAGCCTATTCAATGCAAACAATCAAATCTTTCCTCTTTATAATATTAGTATAGATAATGTATAGAAATACGGTAATTTTATAAAAAAATATATAGATTATTTTTATATTTACACAGAGATAATTACATTTTTGAAGTAAAATTTCTTTAGGCGCGACTTGAGAGTAACTCATTATTTTCCGGACGGAAATATTCGGACGGAAATAAGGCTCTATAGCCTGTTGAATGTTAAATGAAAACAAAATCATAAAGAAAATTGAAGTACAGATATGTACATAATTCTCTTAACATTACATTGTATCTGTGATAAGTTTATATATTAAATAAGTATCACGAGGTAACGAATAAATATATTATTAACGGTAATTATAGCTTTGTATTCTTTTTTAGGGTTCCGTACGAAAAAAAAAAACGAAAAACGGAAGCCTTATAGGATCACTCCTGTGTCTGTCTGCCCTTTACAACCAATTTACTATGAAACTACTGGATATTTTTTGTGACCCAAAGACCCAAGGTGTTAAGTAAATAACTGAATTTTGAAAAAAATTAAGAAAATCAAAATAATGCTTGTTGTAAGAACTTAATACATAGTTTTGTTATAGTTTTACATATTTTCATAAGTTTTCATAGTTTTACATGTTTTATATAAAAACATTTCGCACCTTTAGAATTGTATCCAAAATTCGTATTTTTTGGTAAACGCCAAAAATATAATTAAAGAATTGGACATATATTATTATTTATTGGGCATAGAATACATGTTTTTATGTCGTTCAATGTATATAAACATTTTTTTCTTAAAATTCTCAGACAAGCCACTTTAATTCTAAAGGTGCGATATATCTTACCATAGAATTTTAACGTTGTTGCTATGCTTATGACGACATAAATGTTACTTTCTTCTTTCTTTCTATATTTATTCATAATTATCACTTCTACACCTTACCTTTAAACGACAGTAGGCAAATGTATTTTTAATTTAATATGTTTCCGATACAAAGCGGAATTAATTACGCCGGAAATGCCTGCCGTTTCAGCACCTTTTAAGGAAATGAACCTTAAATGGAATCTTATTAGACTTAATGAAAACAGGATTTAGTGGAAATGGCCACATAAATTAACGGACGTGATGGATAGCACTCGTAGAGGCTAGAGTGCCAAGAAACTTGATAGAAAATACAAGTGGGTATCTGCAAATCTTCCATTTATTATATAGAAATGCCTTTGTAAGCACAGCACAGCGTTAAAGAACGGTTTTCCAAATGAATATTCAAAGATCAGTTTTATAAGGAGATAAAAATATAAAATGGATGGATAATTTAATAGGTTTATAGTTATTATTTATACGGATTGTACCTAGTGGTTGGCGACTAATGGAAAATCTGCATTATTATTTGGGCTTTTATCCTTAAGAATGGCTTCAACCCATTCATGGCCCACTACTGCGCACGGGTCTCTCCTCTTGAGGAGGCCTAGAGCATACTCCACCACGCTGCTCCAGTGCGGATTGGTGGAGGGGTTAGTGGCCTCCGACATGGCTTAACGACTGTTATCATATGATAACAACCGGGACCGATGGCTTTACGTGCCCAACTATCGACCAACTACCGACCGCGCCCGCTGTTGCTTAACTTTGTCGATCACTTAAGATCGAAGCCGGGCTATGAGCGCTTCATTAAGAATAAACTTAAGAGCTAAAACTTAAGAGCGCATCGTTAAGAATGAACTTCCGACTTCGATAATCAAAATCATTTAGTTAGTTAGTATACGTATCTATTCGTGGTACTTTTACTGTTTTTTTACCTTGCTATAAAAATAATCTTTAAAAGGCGAAAGGCTGTGCGAATCACGATAAATAAATAAACGTGTATCAAAGTAGATTCCTCAAACGGTTACTTGGGGTGAAAAATGCAGAATGTTGGTAATTCATTGAGAATAAGTAAAGGCGAATTTCACAATGAAATGTGGAAGTTGGTATACAATATGGGGTCCCATTAGAATATTATAATTGGATATTCTTCCCGCGCACGTAAATTTAATAGGAATGGCGCAGGGGAGTATTTCTCCACACTAACAAATCTAACAATGTTGCATGACGACACCCGCCGACCAACAAACCTGAAACATCGCGTCGCATCGTTAGTTTGCCAATTATTAATTGCATTGTTTTAGCTAACACGTCTGTGTGATTAAAATAATGTACTTATATTCATAAAAATATCTATTAGATTTCATATTTATAGTTATCTTTTTCAAGGTAAAGTGTAGTAAAAAGAAAGGTAGTATAAAATAAGGTTGTGATTTTGGAAAGTTGTGTTATTTTTTTTCAATACCTAACTCTTGTACACTTGGCAAATATCCGAGAGCTTCTGTCGGTCATAGTCGTAGGTGATTGACCGTGAAGCAACCGCTGGCGGTGCGGTCGGTAGTTGGGTGACCGGCACCGCTAATGGTAAAATATCTTAAATGTTTCTGTGCTTCGGTGGGCACGGTAAGTCATTGGTCTCGGTTATTATTAAATAACAGTCTTAAATACAATGTCCGCCGCCTTTAGGTATAAGAACCGAAGCTGGGATTGGCTATTCTTCTCCAGAAGCTACATTGGGGCAGCGAGGCTGAATATTCTTCACTGAATTGAAAAACACAAGCCCTGCAGTGACTCACTACTGGGTTGAAGCCATGTAATGTAAGCCATGTCTTGTTCTGTCTTTAATTACCCCAACAGTCTTTATACTAAATTGTACTTATTAAGAAACTGAACCGTCCAATCACTCAACTCAACGAACCTAAACATTGTATTATAAATGTAGTTACCAGTTGCCGTTTGTGGAAAATGTCAGAAATAAAATGAAAACAAAGGTGGCCGATACAGATCAAGTTATTTCAAAACGTAAACGAAAGTTTCGTTTCACCGTGGGATCGTGGGCGCTGCGCTGTGTAAATAAATTGTTCCTTGGAAACAATGCTCGTATTGTACACTTGTAAATCGAAAGGAATAGTTTTGCATAAAGATTTGCAACAATGAAAGTAATTATTTACAACAAATCGAGACGGAAGTTATTGAAGTAAAACTTCTTTAGGCGCGACTTGAGAGTAACTCCAATTATTTTTAATAGCACACACTTTTTTCCTAAAAGATAGACATTAGTCATTCATTTAAAAATAAAAATTTAGAATCAATAATCTTAATATACAAGCAGTATAAATATTACAATTAAGTACATTATATAGTATTCACAAAAATCATTTTTCTACAATACATTACTTGATAGATAATAAAAAACGATTGACAAATCCCAATACAAATATTCAACAGTATATGGTAAAAAATACAAGCAATACTCACCATTTCATCCCATCCAACACTGTTGTGACCAATGTCGATGCAAGCCATAATAATAAAAAATGACAGAAGCAAGGCACTTCTCTACAACTCCCCCCACCTCGGCCGGTCACCGCGGGGGCGAAAGACCACAACCCTCCACTCCACCAACTCTACGTTTGCACATACAATGCGAGATCTCTATTATCACAGGAACGACTAATGGAATTTAAAGAATCATTAGTGAATATTAAATATGATATAATAGGATTATCTGAAATAAGAAGAACAGGTTACAACATATCGGAAGATAAAGAGCATATATTTTGTTACTATGGGGAAACAAAAGGGCAATATGGAGTAGGTTTCCTACTTAAAAAGAAACTTAAATCAAATATTGAAAGTTTTATAGCAATTTCTGAACGAATCTGTGTACTGAACCTAAAATTTGATAAGTGTGACCTCTCCATTATTCAAGCCCACGCACCGACAATAGAAGCTACCGATCAGGATATTGATTACTTTTACCACCAATTACAACAAACTAAAAGTCAATTTAGCAACAACCTTTTAATATTGGGTGATTTCAATGCTAGAGTTGGACAACGCCTAACTGGCGAAGAAAGAGTATTAGGAAGATACTGTTTTGGAAATAGAGACAAACGAGGCGAAACTCTACTACAATTTTGTTGGGAAAATAACCTATACGTAATAAATACTTTATTTAAGAAAAATACAAAACATATGTGGACATGGATATCACCCAAGAAATCAAAAAGTCAAATTGATTATATATTATCCAATATCAAAGACAAATTTACGAACATTGAAGTTAACACACATTATCTTTCTTCAGCGATCATAGAATGGTTAGAGCCACATTATTACTAAACGAAAGAAAGAAAAGTAGAGCCAGTTATAAAAACCATAGTACAAAATTAAAGACATCACATGAAAAAGAAGAATTTATACAAACTTTAAGAAAAAATTTAGAAACCTTACTACCGGAGAACTTTACTGATATAGAATCGTATTACTGCAAAATTGAGAGCGCTATAATTACAAGTTTAAAATCTATCTCACACCAAGGGACCAAAAGGCAAAGTATGATTTCAGACAGCATAAAAAATCTTATTAATAGAAGAATAGAACTAACTAAAAAGAAACATTTGTCAACAGAAGAGAAAAAAGAGCGCACTTATTTATATAAAAATATACATAAACTCATAAAGGAAGATTGTGAAGAGCATAAAATAAAAACAATAGAAAAAAATTTAAACAAAACAGGAAGTATCAAAAAAGGCTACAAAGAAATTACAACCAATAAACAATGGATTCCTTGCCTCAAAACATCATCTAATAAAAATACCTTTTCAAGATCAAAAATAATTGAAACTGCCACATCTTTTTTCCGTAAACTATATGCTGAAGTTCCAGTTCTGACATACCAGGAAAATATGACAACATCAATAAATTCCACGTCTCTACCAAGATTTACAACTAAAGAAATGTTTAAAAAAATAAAGTCTTTAAAAGAAGACAAAAGTTGTGGACCGGATGGCATACATAACGAGGCAATAAAAGCAGGTATATACCTACTCACTGCGCCGTTAACGGAACTTTTCAATAACATCCTCGAAAGTAAAAAGATCCCAAAGAAATGGGCAGAATCAGATATAAAATTATTATATAAAAAAGGAGACCCTTCTGATATTGGAAATTATCGGCCAATCAGTCTACAGCCATGTATTTACAAAATCTTTACGTCATGCATTAACGATCGTCTTACATCATATATCGAAAACTTTCAAACAGTGGAGCAAGCAGGATTTAGAAAAAACTACTCTACCATCGACCACATCCATACTTTGGATCAAATTGTTGAGAAATATTTAGAGATGAGACGCCCGCTTTACCTTGCTTTCATCGATTACGCCAAAGCCTTTGACTCTATATCCCATAACAGCATGTGGAGAGCTCTACATGAGTGCAATATACCACAAGAAGCTATAGATCTCATAAAAGATATATACAGCAAGAGCAGGAGTAGAGTCAAACTGGATAGGAAAGGCTCAGAAATAAGGATATGTAGAGGCGTGAAACAAGGCGACCCGCTATCTTCCACAATTTTTATAACGGTTCTCCAGAGTATCATGAAAACCCTACAATGGGACAAAAAAGGCATAATTATAAATGGAAGTTATTTAAGTCATCTTAGATTTGCCGATGACATTATAATCTTTTCAGAAACAGCCACACAAATAGAGTCCATGGTTAACGAGCTACAAGTCGTCAGTAGTAAAATAGGTCTAGAACTTAACACTACAAAAACTAAAATCATGACAAATGCTACAAAAAATCCTGTGATTGTAAATAATTCTCCATTAGAATATGTTGAGAAGTACACCTATTTAGGAAAACAGATATCATTTAGTAAGCACAGACACCGGGAAGAAATAAACCGACGAGTGAACATGACTTGGAATAAATTCTGGAGCAATAAAGAAGTTCTCAAATCTAATCTTTCTGTAAAATTAAAAAAGAAAGTGCTAGACTCATGTATAAATTAAAATATAATTAAAATATAATCTACTTGTTTATGAAAATGTTATAATATGATATAATATGTTTAAGAACATTAATTATTATAGTACTATCTAATTTATTTTTAAATATTTGTAAAAATGTTTATATCAAGGAATTAATAAAGGTTTTTGTATTGTATATTTGTACATTACTTGATTAAATTAGCATTAGTCTCCTTTGCACCAAACGCGTGTTCGTAACTCTACGTAATTCTCTACGAATTTTCCTTTCACAAAGTGAATATCGTTCGGAATACAGGCCTTTTATCCGACTTTTACAATTTTTATGATCAACTCGTGCAATTACGAGTAAGTACCTTCATCTGCGTTTGAAATTTTGAATATGGAACCAAATTTGTGATGATACTTATATCCAACAAAAACAATCTTGCCTTGTTAACATCATTTCTTATTTCTAATACCTTAAAATTAATACATATTTATTTTTGAACAACTAGCCGATAAAAGAACATGCATAAGTCAAAGTCACGTACTTAAATTAAATTATGGCATATAATAAGATATTATGTAAAATTATTTACACAAAGTGGCGTGAAACAGGCACACATCAATTTAACAATAGCGAGCTGATCCCGGCTCGAGCGACCCAGATATTCTGCACAGGTGACCTGCCTCCAAAGCGGCTAATGTTATCAGACAAATCCTTCGACTAAGCTATTGTTGATTTGTGAATAAGGCTCGGGCTTTCCATAAGCTTCGCACTAGTTGTGTTGAAGCAAGACAAACAACTACAGCGGACTTTATTATATGTTATATGTATATTATAGCTTTGAATACTTTGATACATTTCCGTTATAGGATTAGCTACCAATTATTAACCGATTTGTTGCTGATGGCACTACAGGCGTTTCATCAATTTTTTTAACTTGTGGCTTATGACACGTTAGGTGTGTCATTTTTTCATCGATTGTAACACCCTGAAATCAAGTTTTAGAAGGGTCTGTCTAGAACAAAACTATCAAGATTTTCCACGTAGACCAAGCCTGTTATCTTAGTCATAGAAAATTTGTTCAAAGCCATGGCGAAAAGTTATCGGAAAAAGGCGCCGCAACGAATCGGTTAAACTGATCGAGCCGTCATGGTAATTTGGCATTCAGTAGGTAAACGTATCTACATAGTTTATTGTACCTACATATTCGACGATTGAAAGGAAAAATTGACTAAGCGACATTGAGCTAACTTTACAGGAGAGCAGTTTAAAGTTGAATTTTTAAGAAAAGTTGTTGTTTAAGCCACAATATATAAATGATAAAATCAGGATTCCAAAACAGTAAGAATAACGTCGGTAGGAGGATTACAAAAAAAATATATGATTTTTTTGTAACAATTCCAACTTTAAACTGCTTTCCTGTAAAATTAGCTCAATGTCGCTTAATCAATTTTTTCTTTCAAGCGTCGATATTTAATCAATACTAGTAAGTAGGTATAGGATATATTATTTACTTGATACATCACCTAATTATATTGTACGTATACGTTATTGTTATTATCAATTGTTATTATCAAATTTTAAAAGATATACACAAGTACAAGTACCTACTCGATTAAATAACTTTCTGGTCCTACACTACATGTAGGTATTTAGTATTATTTACACACTGTGTAGTGTGTACACAACAGGTACAACCCGGCGAAACAAAATGTGGGGCACGCAAAATACTAGGCACAAACAATATGCTGATGAAATGGTTGTTGAACGATTATCATAAATAAACAAACGATCCAAAATTTTGCTCAGAAAAAGGCACCAAAGGGTACCTCGGCAGGGCATATTGAGTGTTCGGGCACAAATTAGCATTTCAGAGACGTGTGACAACAATACCTGCGCTCCGTCGACTTAATGAACGAAGAACATTGTGATTAAACTGCTTTACGGATGTCTGTAGCGATATACTCGTAGCTACTACTAGAGTATTAGCTAGCTACATCAAACATGGAATGACGTGGATACGAAGGGAAGTGATCCGTCGCTTAAATTTAGCAATTAGGGGTGCACTCCAGATATATTGATTAAGACAAGCTGGCAATCACCCATCCTGTCGTTTTAGGGGTAACGTCGGCTCCCGTAATCCATTTATTGAAGGCAGTTTATGTTTCCTTGAGTTGAGTCTCGAGGCTCGTAGCTCATTTAAATTTTAATGAAGGGTTCGGATTTACGATTTACAGTAAACTTTTGATTCTTTATTGGTTTTATAATGCAAAAGATATTGAAGAACTTCGAATAAAGTTTCTGATTTGTACAAGTAGGAGGTAATAAATTTAAAATCTACAATTCTGGGGACTAAAATGGATATTGATGTAAATAAGTATTTTTTATCATGATATTGTTGAAAGCTCCGAATTTCCTTCGAGTGTAAATTTTAGGCAAAAAGATATACGATAGGTAGGGGAGATCTAGGAGAGTTGTGACAATTTTTACATTACCTGACATATACAGCCAAAAATAGCCCTACTTTCACGAAACTTACACTTGTAAATACAGATAGCATAATTGACTAATAGAAATTATTAAAAAAATTAGTATAAATAGCAACCTAAATCGAAAAAATCTAAAACTATTCCCCGTGTTAGCCCTCCTAGTGCCGAGGTGTTTAGTGGGTAATTTTATGAAAAACCAAAGGAAACATTGTTTTGATGAGTAAACCATCTTTGTTTAAGAATGTAACATCCAAGCCAATTTTACGAAACCAGAAAACAAACTTGGCGGCTTTTATGGCGGAAATTTCTTCAACTACACCGCTCTAATTGGAAAAAAAAATACACTACTATACTATTATTTATTTATTTTAACAGATTTACCAGCAGTTTTACAATGAGTAAATCTATTTATTACAAAAACGGTGTCTTAAGCTACATGTAAAACGAATTACAGGTAAACACAGCATACACAGAGAAACTTAAGAATCGCGTAAGTAAGTTGCGCATAATAATATACATATAAGCTATCAAAATTCTCTGTCACAACCCGCCTAGGTCTCCCCTACCCGTCTCAGCTGATCGGAAAACTAACGCGTGTTTTGGACAAAAGATATTTATGGCCGTCCGTTGTAACATCTATCAAAGTCAGAGACTTGAGCACGTTCTCTTTAGCGATACGGAAGCTCTATTAGCTTATGAACGTTGTCTTAGTTGTTTCTTTAAAGTTTGATTGATTTACGTATAACGTGAACTATTCTCTAAACGATTATGTTTAAACATTGATTTAATTCGTCGAATTTGCATAATTATTCAGTGCTTCGTAGAATACATTGAGCTATTGAATTTGTTTGTTAATGCTGCATATACAAAACTTAAGAAGGTGAACGTTGTGGACTTTAACGTAAATGAAACACATAAATTGTGTGTGATCGTTGTTATTGTGTATAGCTGTCGTTAGCTTATGTAGGAGACCTAAGACCTAGGTTAGGAGACCTAAAAGCTATAAAATCTTCCACCTTGGACTGGGTGATAGAATATGATTAAGTGTCCTCAATAACGTGAAGCGAGACACCATAGTATATTACAGGAGTAATAAAATCCTATTAATATTAGAAACGTGAAAGTTTGTCAAGATGTTTGGATGTTTGTTCCTCAATTACGTCGCATCTACTTAACCGATTTGGCTGAAATTTGGAATGGAGATAGCCTATACCCTGAATTAACACATAGGCTAATTTTATCCCGGAAAAGTTCAGGGTTCCCGCAGGATTTGTAAAAAAATCGACATCAAATAATCGACATAAAAAAATTCGTATCGAAACCACTCTACCGCGGGTGAAGCCGTGGGCAAAAGCTAGTAATGTTATAAAAATCGACACAAAGTATTAAAGTTGAGCATAGAATAGAAATCATTCGTGGGAGTGAAGTTTGAAAGGTTATTTCAGAGTTTAACTTGGCACTTCGCAACTTAAGCATCGCTAACTCCCGCTCCATAAAAACTAATGGCGACTCGTTTAACAATCCACCCTGAGTAGGCGGAGTTAACATTTTCTGGGTAATTGTGCACTTCACCCCATTCTTTAAGACGACTTGTTAAACTAAATCTCAAAATCGGTTCTAAACTATATAACATACAATTTAAAATGATCCCATCTTGGTTTGCAAAATAAATATTATAATTCTTTTTGTTTCTAACATGTCTTCAAATTATGACTGCTATATAAACACCCGGTCTCACATAAAAACACAGAAATTATAATAAAATATCTATACCGTAGATATGTAGAAAGTTACGATGGAAAAAATATTCTTAAAAGAAAAAGCGGGGCAACAGCGACAATATTACATATTTCAAATTTAAAATACTTAAGTAATTTACCGTAGAATGAATGTAGAACACGACCTTAAGTTATCGCTAGTTCAGACTATCAGGATATCCTATACATGCATACGTACACCCCCTAGTGAACATTGGAATCACTAAAGTAGACTGTAAATCCGGTATGAATTAATATTAACGCATGTGTTCATTACTCTACATTATAATTGTCTTTCGATTGGCAGGTAGCCAGCTACGTGAAAATCCACTTAAATAACTTCGTCTAGATCTAGGTACGTCCTTGGGAAAATTTCCACAAGTAGGTACAGTTTCCTAGAACTACTGCTAAATATTACTAATTAATTTCATCTCCCTTTTGTGTCCAAATACATATATAACTATCGCTAGCAACTATCACTCATAAAATATACCCCTATAGTCAATGATGTTAACATTGCCTATAGACCATTTTTTTGGTTGAGTCCAAAGTAGTAATAAACTTACACCGTCTTTCTATCTTTATTTGTAATTTAAAAATAGAGCTGACAAAAAATGATAATAATTTAAAGACGACTAAACATTTAGTGCCGAAACTAAATTAAGTTCATCATTAATTTTTTTTTAATCAATTTAAATTAATATTTCCATAAAAAGTAGGGCTAAGTTTGTTTACCAAATAAGCCTCGTCTAAAAAAATGGAGTATACGTTAGTTAACTAAAATTTTATACTGAGTTATATAAAAGAAAAATATATATTTTAACAATTATTTAAGAAACTATAACCATTCTGAGAAGATGGTATCACACGAGTCTGTCGTGCCAGGATGGTCTTCCCATTGGCGGGTAGCCAACTTCCGCCACTTCGACTCGGTCTCGGTGCTTCGGAAAATCACCGCTTTGCAATTACAACGATCACACACAATTTATGCGTTACATTGACGTTAATGTCCAAAACTCTCACCTACCTTATCTACTTAAGTTGTATATGATCAGAGGTCGTCAGGGTTTTCGATAAAATTTTCGTAGCAATAAGGACAACTTCTGCTGTTGAAACCTTCTGGTTTCAATATTTACCTCAACCCACAACTGTGATGTCATAATTAGATCATACATGAATACGTCATAACAGCAGCTGTACATCTTATACATATAAAAATTATAATGAACTGAAGCATCTGCCTGTGATTCCCAAAATAAATGTGCTTTCTCTAGTGCTTATATCTAATCTATACCCATATACCTAGTTATTTACACGATACTTATAAACAAACTTAAAAAAAATTGTCAGTCTTTCTATTTGTCTAGACTAATCCCTAGAACGGTTGAAACGATTTTAATGGGACTTTCTATTGAGCAACATAAAGGCTACTTTTTATTCCGGAATTCCTACGGGATCAGGACTTACGCGGGAAAAACTCCCACACGAATGAAGACAAAGGCACAGCTAGTGTGAAAATAAAATGTAATGAATTATTAAACGTAAACAAAAGTAACGAGGTATTGTGATAAATGATCTTCTAAGGCGCCGGCCACACAGAACAGACGCAAGACACGGACCCGTCGCAGTCGCGGTCGCGCGCATACAGAAACGACGGGCGTCCCGTCTTTTCTGTATGTTTTACGTCGCGACGGCTGCATACATTTTGTATGAAAGTAGATTAAACGGGCGCCGCGACTGCGACGGGTCCGTGTCTTGCGTCTTTTCTGTGTGGCCGGCGCCTAAAACATTGTTTATTTGCTGCTAATTTCGACGTAAATAAAACTTGTTTATCAAGGTTTGCTCCATGGAAATTTCTGTCAATAATGAAGTCTTCTTTATTGAAGTCTTCTAAACCTTTCTCCCTTCATAATCTTCCTTAGCGTGCTGGTAAATATGTTAAAGGATATATATTAATAGATATTTCTAGAGCCTTCTCGAAAGGCTTTTAGGTGTCCTTCGGAAGGTTCAAGCGTATTCAATGGCCCTACGGTAGGATTTTCCGCAGTGTCAGAACTGCGATAAGTAGAGGAAATGTTGAGGAGCTTTTGAAGTTTAAATAGCTATCGAGATCATGTTACACTACAATTATAGTAAAATGAGGATATCTAGCAGGATATTTTATAAATGATATTAGATAAAAATTATCTAGGGTTTAACGCACTACGATATAAATAAGTAAAATAAACAGTTTTGAGAGATTGTCTGTGTCCGAGAAGTGTCCTGTAGAATATGGATTCATGTACTATTTGTGTGCTCATAACTGGATCCTGTGATGGGGAAAGGTTGGATATACCAATATGAGACAACACAAATACCGAAAATGTATGAACTAACAATAATTAATAGTCTGCCATTAAATGTCTGCTGCGTTCAGAACCTAGGATCACCCTCCGGCAGGGTCCTGAAAAGGCTGCTTCATTGTTATAAAGCAATTTTCAATAGCATTTCATATAACAAAGAAAGCTTAGAAGGCTTAAAATATTGTATTAATATTATAAAGATGTGTAAACAAAATAAATTGAGAGACAAATTGCACGTAACAGTGACTTAGCGTTACGAAAATTATATACTTTAAGCAGGCGACAAGCAACCCGCGCATGAAACAGCCGTGGGAACAACGTAGCAATATTAAATTACTCGTTGTTTTGTTAGCGCTGGCATATAAAAAAATACACATTTAAGATGGAAATCTTATTTTATACGCTATTTTGCTAGCCAAATACCAGCAATACACACTCAAACATTGTTAAGTAATTCCAAGTGTAACCAATTTCATACAAAACATCAATAATCGTTAACGAACAATAGTTTCGCTATTCTGCTAATGAATTCTAAAGGTGAGTAAGCAATAATGGCAAACTGTCGACTTAATATTTTCTGGTAGCGAAAGTTTCGACACGGACGCTACTTGGAATAGCAATGAACGCCGAACGGACATGTCAGTTCTTATTTACTTTCGCGCTAATGGTCCAAAATAAAGCAAAAGCTCCCGACCACTCACATTATAGACCGTGGGGTCTTCCCCACTGGCTTTCATTGTACAAATATTTTTGAGCTCGCTTGAAAAACAAAAAAAAGAAATAAAACGACTACTATTTCACTAGTGAACAAAGCTTCGATTCTTTTATTTTTTGATATCCAACCTGATTGGTATTATTTGGCCAATACTCTTTAGCAATCCATAAAAAAATTGTATCACGTAAGCATTTTACACATGTGGTCTTACGTGACACATGAGATACATAGTTTCAATAATAGGAAAAGTTAAGCGTAGTTGCGATTGAGAATCATTGGAAATGTAAACGATCAATGAAAACAGTCATTCACATGTGATTAACAATTGAAAGAAAGAAAGAAATGATTTGCAAGGCATAATCTCTGTTGCCCTTCGTGGCACAATGGCGGCTGAGGTCGGTGACGTCACTGGCGATGGAACAGTGACACAGCTGGGCTGCGAATGCCGCCCTCGCTCATACCACCCGCCCGGGCGCCCTCGTCACGCTCAACGTCGCCAATTATCACAAACTTGACTCACTTTTTAACCTACATCACTAACACTTCACCACTCTTTTACCTAACGCCTTTGTCAAGCGCACTTAGCCTACAAATTATATCATGTTTAGAATTTTTTACAAGAAAAATACTTAAGTTATCTATTTAAACGAGTCGGTGATGCATTTTGTATGTTTTTTAAAATGTCTACGGGTGACAACTCATATTTGTCTGTTCACTTGATGACTATTGAAATTAAATTATTCGAAATGTAATTATTTTTATTACAACTCTCCTAAATAACAAATAAAAATGTGTATTTCAATTTAATGCTTATATTTATTTATTTATTTATTTATTTATTCTTTATTGTCACCTTAATACTAAGGGGTACAATGGGCGGACTTAATGCCTGATGGCGTTCTCTACCAGTCAACCCTGGGAGCTGGTGAGAAGATGTAGTAGGTGCAAACAATGCCAGATTTGAAATACCACTATATTACAATATACATACACATAAATATACAATATACATACACATAAATTATATATTTTACTGTAGTATAATTTTATTATTTACATTATGGAATGTATTCATGTGAATTATGTATTCGTGTGTCGTGTCATTACTTATAATTTTATTGTTATTACTAATTTAAATTTTCTGTCGCGACTCTAGCGTAACCGAATAATAGGTTAATAGGTACGCGATTAGTAATTATCTCGTCTTATCTTGCATGCAAACAAGTGTTACTAAGAAACTAGAAAGTGCTTACTGTAATCTGTTTTCTATTCACTGAATATATCAAGAACCTACAAAATCAATATTTCAATTGGTTTTAGTCATACCTAACATTATTATTTTGCCTTTGCCTTCATTTAATAGGTTAAATGAAGTAGTTACTTATACTAACGCTGTCTATAGATGAATAGGTCATGTCATACGATGAAGTGTGTAATAGCTTGCTTCGATCATAATTGATTGAGAAACTGCAGTAAAGTGACTGCTAAAGTGGCATACAGTTTGATGGCTGCTTGTCTAGCGTCTTTTGAGTAGATAAGCGCCCTTGCACTTTAGAGATGCGAAATCAGTTATAATAGGGATGTTGACTAATTTTAGGATTCAATTTTATTTTATAGATAGAACCTCAATATTCACGAAAAAAATATTATAAAAATAATAATCTTCAATTTAAAAACAAAAATTGATAAATAAAAATCACTATCAAATTTCCCACCAAAAACGTCCCGTGACGTCACTAAACGATAGGTATTCAATACTATCTGTCTGCTAAGTTTGTTGAATTTCCATATAAAATTGTTCCAATGACGTCATATTCTCAAAATGGCGTTTGAGGTCACGTGACAGTGAGTACATTTTTTAACATTTTAAATTAATGATATTTAATTTATTGTGATTGATTTCAATAAAAGAATCATATTTTAGGCCTTTAAATGTTACCAGTAATATTTTAGACATAAATTTATATTAATTTATAATTAGTGTCAACATCCCTATTATCGAAACAAAAAAATAAGAGTAAGACTGATAGATAAATAAATATGTATGATATTTAAATACTTATGACTTGTTTTTAGCACGGATTATTTTCCATATCGATTTCAATCCAACATTGCAGATATTACAGCAGCAGCAGCTAGGTGGCTAGGGTACATTTGTTTACTCTTTTTATTTCAACAACGCTAGGATATTAATTGCTCATTTATAGAGCACGCACGCATGAAGTTTCATAGCTCAGTAATATTTTTAATACACGTATTTCATTCCAATCCTCACTTTATGTAAGTAGGAAAAGTATTAAATAGGTTAGGAGTTTATTACACACGTATTGCCTGCCTTTTCCAACGATATAAAAGGCTGAATGCAAATACCTATTTAATACTACAAAGTAAACCCGCACTCCCTTCGTTTCGGGGAATATAATCGTTGTTTACCTGCACCAAAATATTGTTGCTTATTTTTGTCAGGCATTCCATGTTTATCCTATGTTATTATTTTAGGTGTCGTGTCTTTTAGGTGTCGATTCATATAAATTTATGAAGTTTATATAAGCAACACACTTTCAATAAAAATAAGTCACACACAAACACTTTCAGTAAAATAAAGTGTCCTAAAATTGAGCCATCCGTGCTTCTAGAAGTGTCAGCTTTGGACTAAAAGCGGTGAAAATGAATGGACAAGCAATATTACATTTCTTAAATCAATACAGACCAGTTCGCTACCAATAAGACTTGTGGATTCAATTCATTTTGTCAAAAGCGGCGCTGAGACCGGAACGCGTTTAAAGACAAAAGACTTGCTGGAATCAATGTCTTCAAAGCTCTTGAAAGTTTATTTCAATTTCTATCATCCGATATCGAGATGAAAGTGAAAACAAATTTCAATGAATTTATTTGCCAGAAACGTTAAAAATCAAAAGTCATGCATTTGGTGAAAGCAAGCAATAAAATTTTGCTTTGATTTCTAAATTGAAACCGAGTACCTACCAATCGCTAAGTTGTTTGTGTATCGTGATTAAATTGTAATGTATTTATTATAACTTAACTATAATTTTGCAATGTTTAATAATGTCATCGCCAAAACTGTTTTATTCGCAATGATTACGAATGTACTTTGTATAAATTATAAAAAAATATCGCATAGGACATAATAAAATATTATTGTTAGAGAAATATTGAGATTTAAATTAGTTCCGAAAATTGGGTTATATAACACTTTCACGTTTTATAATTGTTGCCATTCGTACCATGTTATGTATGTATGTTTAGCAGAAGGAGGTATTCTATGGTGTTGGTTATGAAATGATATTCCTTTTACTTTGCACCATGATATATTTCCAGTTCTCCTAACATTCACATCAATATTCCAAACTTGCATCAGGCAAGCGCTGTAGAATAAAGAGGTCCGTCCCTGGACCTTCACTGGAGATTCATGGCCTCACCGATATATGTATATATAATATAATAACAAAATAATAATAATTATAACTTTTTATCATATTATAAACACTCAAAAAATTCATAATTTATATTTAATCGAGAGCCGCTCTACACTCTACTGACGAGTAGATAGCTTTTAAAAACTGTAAATAATACGGCTAACGCCGCATTTTGCTCGGAGAAGCGCCTTCGCTGACATCATCCATTTCACAAAAGGTTTCCCTACTACATATCGACACTATGGTCGTAAACGTTTTCCATATACGAGTAAACTTTAAGTAGTTATACAAAATCTCATAGGTACCTACTGCTATGTTATTCATAATAAGTAGTTTAAAGTTAATTTTTCATGTCTGATTGCTATAAACATACATTGACATACTTACATATAAAAACTATCAAAAAGTACATCTACCTCGACAAGGACCTATATTCATTCTTTCTTCCGGTACGCTATGGAACACTCGTCGGCTGTCGTGAGTGAATGACGCAGGCACACGTGATCTCCCCACATCACTTGTCTTTGATGGCAGCCACTCATGCCGGCGGCTGTGGCACTTACGGTCACAAGAGGACACATTGCTCCCGACTCGACTTCGATCGAAAATCATACCTTAGTCGCATTATCATCTGCATTCATTCTTTACTCGGACCTGTCGGTGGATAAATCGGGAAGGAATCGCACCGCGTCTGTCCCACGCTACAGAGGTTGTAGGACCGGTCTAGCGTGGCAGTCGCGTCTAGACGGCGCGTCGGATCCCTATCGGTCTCCGTAAAATTATGTGACGTGGGCGGTAACGTAGCTACCACAGTTAGATCCTACTGCTCTATCTATTTTCGTGTGCTTTTCGACCTCTCAATGTGTCAATGTATCAGTTACGCTCTGGGGAGTCAGATTCGGACTGGAGTGCATTCTTATGGAACTCAAGTTTACTTGGATACAAGCATAGCATGACATGTCATAAATTTATTAAATTTTATGAAAACTTGTTGGTATAATACTGTATAGTGTATGTACACATTATAATATTTAACTGTCTGTAAACTCTGCAATACTAGACAAAGTAGACAACGCCACTGCGTTATACTAGTATTGCAGAGTTTGTTTGCGGTAATGAATCATTATTTCATTTCCGCAAATCCCGAAAACGGCCACTTAATAAAACTGCGGGTGTTCTTATAATGAAATTATTATCATGATATAATGATAGCAGTAATGAGTTTCGGATTATAATTTAAGTAATTTATAGCATTTAATTTAAATCTGAAACTTGTTTTATTCGGAACTTGGTCACTCAAATTAATTAAAAAGACACGCAGTGAACTTTATTTAGTCTATTCTTCTCCATTCTTCAAAAGTTTATCTATCATTATAGTAGGTACCTATGAGTATCCTATTGAGAAATCGCTTCCCTCCAAAAACACCTTAAATCCCCTCCTTATCGCACCCTTCAAACATCGAGCTCAAGACGACAAGAACGTTAATTCTCGCTGCAAATCACTGCAAGGTAGAAAGTTCACATAAATGACACGTGCCTTTGTGTACACACTTCTTTTTGTTTATTTAATAACAGTACCTATTTACTATTAATTGGCCCACGGGCATTGTTCTGTCATGGTAATTGCTTAGATTATTCGATTATTTGCATTGTATAGTGGATATGACGTCAGTAGTAGAAAAAAATCCCGCATGGTAATGTTGCCGCTTCGGTGCTATGGTCATAATAATTATATTAAATTAATATTATGTTAGTACACATTAATGAAGTTACTATAAACAATGGATATTTTTAACCAGATCTAGTCGTGCTTATAGGCTTCCACAGACTTGTACTATTGCTTGCTCTTGAGTCGAGGTCTGTATTGGAACGCCTCTTATATTGTGAGCGCCGTAAGCCCTTATGACGAGGCGGACACTAGACAGAGGCAGCAGTACTAAAAACTGGTTACACTTATGAGTTAGTTTTTTATAAATTTGGTAATGTAAAATTATTAATAATCTTTCCGTCTCTGGAAATTTGTAGGAATTAACCATCTCACTGGTATGTTAGTACACTTACCTACTTTTATTTGTTTCATAATAATACAACAACAATACCGATACAAATTCAATAAAAGTACAGAAACAAAAACCAAAAAGCGATATTTTAAGTGAGCAAACATAATTTGAGAGCGAACAATAGATCCACGTAGGCTGGTAAGAAACATTTTACAATCGGCAACAAAGAAATCTAGATCAAACGGACAATGCGTTCTTTACGAAACTCGTTAGTAATTTGTGAGGCGTTAGCATCTTTTCTCTGCGGTGAGAGTGCGCTAAATGGCGAAACCAGCGTCCACAATGGAGCAGGCTTGGTATCAGCCAGCCGCGTATCTGTCGTGGGTCATCGCGCCAACCTTTCACCGGCAAAGCGTCGGCTCCACTACAATCGGCGCTAACTACGATCCGGTCGTGCGTTAACCGCAAACGCATTAGAAATACAGTAAACAATAAATAAACGCGTGTCATACCCCCGAAGTAGCAATTTCCATTTTCCTGTGTTGTGGTTGCGGTTGGAACGAATATACGTACTAGACATGAGCATGACAAAATATCTACTCCAAGAACCACCATTTTCTGTCACAACTCAACAGCTATATGGGGCATGTGTTGAGGTTTAAGGACCAATAGGACCATGCTACCTAAGGGGATAGCTGATTGAATCGGCAGATGCGAGATAACTGTTGAAGAAGCGATGAGGACATAGAGCATTTTAATGGTAGCAAATCTTCAACGAAGCATCTCCATCGACCGTTTAGTAACGCCTCTCCCTGTATTAAAGTTGAGATGTCAAGCATCAATTTGTTACATTAATTTATTGCGCCTGCGAGTGACGACACAACGCCCATCAGTCAATATTGTCATGTCATCGTATCAGCTGCGAAACAATTTATTACCTCCTTCATACTCTAGAGACGAGACGCCAAATTATTGGTTTGTAATCTATGTCGTGGTATAATTAACTAAAAATCTTTCCCCACGCAAACGTGTAATTCAAGGAATTAATTTATTTGCATTTATTATGTTGAAGGACCACGAGTTACGGTAATTTTAATCAATTCCCGCGCTGTCGCATGAGTGGGGTTAGAGGGTCGCCGGTTTAAATTTGCATAGGTATGGGGGAATCCGAAAAAAAACTATGTTTTTGTAGTGAAGGTACTTGTCACAAATAGATTTTACATTTTGAATAATATGTTTTACAGTGTATAATAGAAACAAAAAACATTTCAATTTTATTTTGCTGTGTTTAGGTACACTCCTCGCGTTACTACCTTACTGTTAGTTGAATAGGTTATTTATCTGAAAAAGCTATTTAAGTATGTAGATACTTTTATCCCCTTAATATTCTTTGTTAGAAAAGGAACGAATTTTTAATCCTGATCAAATCCCAGGAACAATGCTTCAACGTTTTAATAATTTAATTAATCTAAACATTTATGCATATTCTTCGCCTTAAACAGGATCAGAACAAAAGCGTTTCCATTTTGCTCGCTCCATCCCTTAATTATAGAGGCTCAGAATACCCGAGACATTCTGAGACTCCGCCAAGTCTGTATCGATCGTTAATTTCTTTTGGCTTAAGCCACTTCCGGGTGTTCAAACTGCATTGGGAACTACATACTGTGACCTAAGCATTTTTATAGCGATCTTATAAGCGAACGTGAAGGAGATTCGCACAAGCCATGCATAAAAAGTCCGAAGAAGCATCGTAGGGAGGACCTGTGAATTTTTGGGCCTAAAATTTACGAACATACAATTTTATTAGATACGAAGTTTATTTACTTTCATATTTCTGACTTATGACTTGTAGATAGTAGAGAAGGTTTTAGCAAAAATAATTATCGTATAGTCAAATTATCTCACTTATAATAATATTCATTTAGATATTGCTAATAAATAATTGTTAGTGGAAATATATGTTCTTGTATTCGAAGAAAAAAGGTGTGTGTGCGATTCACACACGATAAAAGTGAAACTAAACAAGACATAAAAAACCCCTCGACAACAACACGTAAATTATTAAGTGCCATCTAGCAGCCGTCTTACACAAAATTATTGTAGCGCGCCATCTAGCGACTAACTAAGAAACAACAATCGGTCGATCGATCGACCGATATTAAATAATACAACGAAAATGAAATTCTTATTTTTTGTTGATAAATTCTTTGAAAATATAATATTAATGAAAATATAATATTTATGAATTACCACGTGAAAACAAGGGGGGGGAGGGAGGGGGTCTTCTCATATACTACGGATGGTCACGAAGGGGGGGGAGAGGGGGTAAAAAGTTGGAAAAAATGGGTTACGTGGTTTTGGTATGTTCCCCTATAATCTAAACGATCAGAGATGCATAGCAACGCCGAAATTCTGTTTTAATCTTCGTCCGTAATTACAGGAGCTCCGATACCCTTCAAATTTGATTTGTTCCCAGTAATTTGCTAAACGAGATAGATTGAATGTGAATTTAGGTAAACTGAGGGCGTCACTAAATAAGGAACATAAGAAATAAACGCACTTATGTAAATAAGTAAAGCATACATGACATCCATAGTCAATTTTCGTGTTTTGTTTGTACTTAGTAAGTAGTAGTCTGTAGGATCGAAGGACATTTAATATTTTATAATGAACTGTTTCTACATAAGTTACACATAATTAAACTTAACATACATACATTATACATAACATTAAAATATAACAAGTTTCATGCAAAAACGACTCAAACATAAACCAACAACAATCAACACTACAGCCTGCGGCGTCATTTTATTTGTATCGAAAATGTGTTAATTTGTTTCACATAAGCGTAATTTGTCCTTCAGAAAATTTCTGTCTTAATTCAAAAGTATCATGAGTAATATTCCAGTAAATGGTTTCTCATTCCTACGTCAAAGCATTCCATATTATAAGAGGAGAATAGAAAATCTTTATCGGTAATTTTATATGAGACCCTACCAGTAATTTTATATTTTGTAGCTATGTAATGAGGGTTTTCCGGCGTAATTCTTGGCCGGTAACGTAGCGATATTGTTGTTACTAATATCCATGGGCGATGTTGACCACTTACCATCAGGTGGCTAGACTCAATTATGATATTTTGAATTCCATATAATTTAATGGCGCCCATATAATTTAATGTAGCCTATTAAAGTTTGTTGTATTTTTTTTCTCTTGCTAAGAAGGTTTACCTTCTATTTTAATTTACTTTTTCTTACTTTTATCTCTTTTATCTGCTTTGACAATACAAAGCACTTTATACAACAAAGTTTAACTTAAAAAATTGATGCCCTCGAATAAATGCATTTTCATTTCAATTCATTTCATTTCAATTCTACGTTTGTGGCCTTACTGAGAGGTAATAACAAAATCTTACGGTTGTTGCATTCTGATTGATTTCCATAATTAATTACACGTTACTTGTCGTTCTGTTCGAGCGACACGGTTCGAAAGTCTTAAAAAGATATGGAGAGTTTTAAAATTATTAGATTTTCATTTCCAATTTTATTTATAGTAAGTTAATCGTTTGCTATGTAACCCTTAGGGTTAAAATGTATATTTGTCCAAGATTTTTAGTTCGACCGTGTTTTAGTTCAAAATAAAAAAAAGTTTATAATTTATTCCACTTACAGGTTTTATTGCACTCCTCTTATTTATTGTCTGTATCAAGTGAGTATGTAATATTAAAGTGTTTAATTAACTTTACTTCAATTTTGATTTCACTTTCATAATGTTTATTGTTTCATCATAAAGTAAAAAAATTATCGTTATACAAGAAAAATCCATTGTCTCGTGTTATTTACTGATTATATTATAATTAAAATGCATTTGGTAAAAATACGAATTAAATTATACAATAATAACTTCTTTTGTGAAGTTACTTAAAACAAAAGCATCGGCTATTAACAAACAAACAAAGTAAATGAACAACAAAAAACCGGGCAAGTGCGTGTCAGGCCACGTGCAATGTAAAGTTCCGAAGTAGTAAGTTTATCGACTATTATTCAAATATAGCCGTGATAGTTTTCCTTGTAAAATCATCATATAACCTACTAGCAGTTACCCGCAGCTTTGCATACGGAAATTATGTTTTAACTTATTCAAACTTTTATCCTGTTTTCCTGGGAAACCTTTTTATGACCCAGAGTATCAGTAACAACTTTACCAATTTTCATTGAAATCCGTTGAAGGGTTTCATGTGATGCCCGGACAGACAAACAAACACTTTGAGTTTTATTATAGTATAGATTTTTGAGATTTTTTTTCACTTGTTCAACTCCAACCTTGTTACCGTTAGCCGTTAGTTAACCGTTTAGCTTATGCGGTAGTATTAGCCGTTTATGGGGTACGCAATGTTACCTGTAGGGTTACCTGTGGGGGACTGGGGAGATACCCTAATTTTTTTTCAATATTTTATTTTACGACTTTGGAGTTTTAATAAATATCCATGCCAAATTACAGCTTTCTAGCACTAAAGGTTTCGACGCTATGCTTCGGACAGACGGACGGATATTTTTAAACTATAAGGGTTCCGATTTTACTTCGGAACCCTAAAAAACTAACAACAATTTTATTTTCCATCATCCCACCTCTCGTATGGCAATGCTGAAGAAGCTGTCTGGCAGACAAATTGAAAATACGACCTCCAAAGCCTTCTACGGTACAAAACGGAGCAAAGAAGGGTTTGCTTTGCGTTCGGTTTTCATTTACGTTTGATGTTTACGTTACGTTTACGTTCTTTCAAATCAACAATCATAAGGCGTTTGTCAAGTTCTTGATGATTGTGCTCTATGGATAGAATTCTATATAATATAGATATAGGGACAGTTTTGGTAGCGAGCGTACCTATTTGCAAAGTTTGCTTAGTAGAGAGAGTTCTTGCTATCCGTAATATTAGCCGAGAACTGTTTTTCAAACTTCACTTTTCAACATTATTCGTGTTATTTGTTTTTTATTAGACAGTTTTATTGTGATTAATTATACAGTGATATGTTACAGATTTTGAGAGAGCTCTAAAAACCGGTAAGATAAATAATATAATCACAAAATATATAAAAAATAGAGAGTACGTTTGGCTCCCAAATAACATATTGGTAATTGGGTACCAAATTATTTCAGGTGACACGTTTACTCCTGGAGAAATGTTACCAGTCGCATTGAAGTTATTGGAAAAAAGTAACTTATTTTTATTTTAACTGAAACTAATATCCTTGAAACTTTAATATTTTTCAAGCTTCGCACGCTAGACGCAATGCTTACATTAATTTGCTTATGACGTAAGTTAAATTATGTATAATATTATTACAGGATATTTTTTACTGTAATTAAATTTATGTAACATGTTTGCAGTCGAGATACCTGGATGTAAGTATTTATAAAACTTTTTTACTATGATGAGAGCATTCACGCAATCTATACAATGACTGAATTCAGTCATTGTACCTACCTAATTAGGTAGGTACATAGGTACCATAACAATATTATACCATTATTTCGATAAACTTGTAAAGAATCTATTGATTATTATCGTTACGGGTAAACTTCCGTTGAATGAGTACAGTTTATGAGTTAGATTGAGTATAAGAATAAGTTTGTGATATCGCACCTTCAGTGGAAAAAAGGCATAAGTTGAAAATTGCAATTTTACAGGAGAGCAATAATAACTGTTAAAATATCAGTAAGTAGTCAAAGGAATTTATATTACGATTTCTTGCACAAAACCCTCAAGATTAATGATAAAAATTTGAAAAAAATTGAGCATATGCAGCTTTTGTCCCTCTTTCCAATCATATTAATAACTTAAATTCAACGTAAGACGACTTATGCTTTTTTTCCACTGAGGGTGCGATATTCATAACATTTTTTTTCGTC
The DNA here is from genome assembly GCA_963932265.1 of Thymelicus lineola. Taxonomy (NCBI): domain Eukaryota; kingdom Metazoa; phylum Arthropoda; class Insecta; order Lepidoptera; family Hesperiidae; genus Thymelicus; species Thymelicus lineola. Next base: position 6,787,528 of record OZ010683.1, on the reverse strand, counting down.
TTCTTCATATTTGAAATAGGTACCTATTGTCAATACTTTACTGTTTGCAGCGGGAAAAGGCATCATTAGTATCTCAAAGAGCGCCGAAGACCTAGCAGACAGACTTTTTGAAACATTCTGTACGTACGAGTATGAATAGAGTCGAGTGGTAAAATTCAATATGTTTTGATCGTATTCGCGACGATTTCACATAAAAGACATGCACTACGGATACCAGTCGTGATACAACAACCATTTTAAAGGGTGCAATGTGCATTTTTATATTATTGAAGTCACATACAACATTATGCGGTCTAGGAGGACAATAACTAAATACATTTTTTTTATAAAATGTTGACCACTCTTGTTATGTCTAATAGTCACTTTATTTATTACAGTTATGACTGCAAAGCGATTTGTTACTTTAACAGGTACTATTCTAGAACTACATTAAATAATTTTGAATTAATTTGTTAATATTGTAAGTTAAATTTTGATCTGAAAATATTTCAGAGTTCGATATTCAAGGATTGGATGCACTTCAAGCATTGGCACTGAGTGGCGATGGTGAGTAGAAAATTAAAGGTGCATTATGCACGTAATTATGTACCTAGATATTGAAAGTCAAGCAAAGTCCTTGATATTGTTTAATTACTTTAAATATTGTTCGCAGAGTGGTCCAAAGTTTAATCATTATTATTATTGAAAATTGTAAAATATATTTTTTTTAGTTGACAAGCAAAGGAGAAAAAGTAATGAATTGATTTGTCTTATTTATTTATGTATAATTAAATATTTGCTTTCTGTGTTTCCAGCTACTAACAATGGTCAGATAGAATCTGTGACTGAAGAACCATTAGCTGAGAATGCAGAAATGATGCTTAGAGGTATAATTTATATCTATTAGCTTCTATAACCACACGTATTAAGTTTATTTTTAAAATGTTTAAGTTATTAATAGAAAAGCTGTCGTTCTACTAGAATCTAGTGATAAAAAGTAAATAAATTCGAATCATATTTAACAAACACTTTTTGAAAGGCATACCTACTACGCCACCGCTTCAACAAATCCGTACTGTACGTGGTCCAGAGAGAAGAACCGACAAGAAACTATCGAGAGTATGATTTCGTACTCACAGTTACAAATAGCAGTTCTTCAAACACACACACACACACACACACAAACACACACTGGGCAATTAGGCATTATATTATTATGTTGTGCTCTTGCAAAACAAGAACTAGTTTTCATAATAGATTAAAATATACCTATTTAAAGCTGTAAAACCTGGTTACAGCCGTAATACTGTTTCAGGTCAAATAGTCAAAGTGAACACCGGAGGACTCAGATGCAAATATAAACGTAAGTTTAATTTTATTTGGTAATCACTTTTTAATTTTTGTATTATTATTAAATCAAGGTATTGCCGACAGATACCTGCCTACTATTTTGTTAAATTTTGTTCATTACAAAAATAGGTACATTTTTGTCTTTGCAGTATTGACTAAAAATATAAAGGACAAACAAAACATAAAACGTCGAGGTAATCTTTTCATTGCAAAATTGTTATTATTATATTTTTATATTATGTTATTATATTTTTATATTTTAAGTAGGAAACTAGGTATGTATGTGATTAAACCATTTAGATTTTACGTAGTTAAAATGAAATTAATACATTTTGTAGCTCATTAGTTTTTCTCAAGGAAAATTTCGAATAAAATTCCTGATAAAATGTTGCAGGTTTAGATTTGGCAAAAAAATTGAGTAAGAAAAGACGCTTAGTTGTGAAAAGCCGGAAAAACAATCCAGGTACAATTATAACCACGTATATTTTCATAAGAGTAGGTGTACTAAGACAAGTGTAAATCAATTAGGGTTCGAAGTATCGGCCTCTGGTATCGATGCCGAGTCCTCGTGTGGTATCGAGGGGTAAGGTATCGATACCAAAAAAGTATCGGTCCTGAAGTATCGATACTACTCAGTATCGACTATCGAGTACTCGCGAGGACCATAGTCAGATCAGAGCTAAAAAAAAAGACGTGTAGCACTCGGAGACTGCCGCGGTAAAGCTATTGCATAGCTGTTTTTATCAACTTATGCAATTATAATTATTTATTTATTTTTTATTTATGCAGAATTTTTTTCTTTGATATTAATGAAAGTTTTTCTTTGATATTAATTCAAGTTACACTTGAGCGTGGTGACTGATAAGAAAACATTTTTTTTTCTTTTATTGAATAAATGAGAAGTTAATATCGTTTAAAATATTTTTATTATCTTACAATACATGTAGGTTATTTAGGAATTTTATTTCATACACGTTATCATTAAAAATTCAGTATCAGTTAATTCAGTATCAGGTAGTATCATTCAATATTAAGTTAAATAAAAATTAATCAATATTTTGAAATAATTTAATTTACGATCACCATAGCCAAACTATATGTGTTAAGCGCCATCTGTGATTAATTTTGTATCTACATAGTGTATTCTATTAAGATATTCTAATATTACTATGCTACGTACGTATGCTACGTATGCTACGTGTGTTAGGTTATTTTTCGTTAGGGAATTTCTGGGATTCGGTCTCCACGCTCAAGGCCCGCAATAGAAGCTATGCAATAGCTTAAAAAAAAGGTCGCCGACAGTGAATTTCATGTCCCGATGACACTTTCTGTTTAGTCCGAGCGCTAAAACGGGCCAAAGTTGATCTTTTTCCATATGAAAAGTACTCAGTATTTTAAAAGTACTCGATACCGACGTTTCATATGAGTACTTGCGAGTAATTACCAGGTACGAGTATCGAGTACTCAGTATCGAGTATCGCGAACAAAAGTATCGATACCTACTCAGTATCGAAAGTATCGTTCGAACCCTAAAATCAATACATTATTAGCACGCTATTGTAAAGGCTGTAAAGCTTATATATAAAGTGCGGGCATCTGGATTCTAGCATCAAAAGCTTATGTATTTGAAACATAAGAACTTTATTTTTAAGATTCTTTCGTTAATATTTAAATGCAGCAGTTCTAATGAGATACGAATCAATTCACGTGACATTTATGAACTTTTTCGAATTATTTTTGTTTGAAAAACGAAACGGAAGGGAAATCTAAAGAGTCGAGTTGCCGGTGGAGATATGAGTGCAGTCATCCAGGAGACCTGGACTCGTGTCAACTGCATACACAGTGCGGCTACAACGACACCATGACCACGGCAAGTTGTAAGTCATTATCAGTATTATCATCATCATTACAACTATTTTATCTTTAGCCTTTAAAAATGTTATAATGGTAACATAAGATGTTATTGCCAGACAATTTCGGAACATTAATAAAACCACTTATTCACGAATACAATTGATAATTAATAATTTAATGTCTAATACACAAATTCATAGGTAGGTTCTTGATATTTTTCATTCAAGATCTAGTTAAGTACAGATGTCATTTAAAATTTTTAGACATTGGACCGCAAAAACACGTCGATCGCAAAGAAATGGAAGCTATAAAAACCTTGCGTAGAATGTGTAAGTTCCTTTCGTACATAATAACTCGTACCTAATCACTTGTATTTACCTGTACTTATATGTAGAATAGTATTATAGTAGATAATAATTATAATTTAGATTAATTTGCAGTAGGACTGACCGAAGTGGATGAAGAAGTCGAAAAAATATGTACGTAACCCCAAATAAAACATCTTATAAGTACATCTAATTCGAACAATATTTAATTAAAATCCCAATTCCTTTCAGTGGAAACTAGAATGTTACACGTGAAATCAAATAACTTAGGTAAGGAGGCATATAAAATCTATGTATGTATGTGTCTTGAAGTCAAGAGTGCTTTTATTTTGTTTACCAATTACTTAACAATTTTCTTTAACATCGGGTGGATAGTAGGCAAAATTAACTTCTAAAAAATAACGTTTCACATTCAAGTTATAGGTGCCTTTTATTGTAGAGGAGAACGATCGAGTTGAGAGTCTGGGCGAATACTTCAATAGAATTATAATGGCGCAGGCTGTCGTTGGTATGTTACAAAATATGTTTACATAATTATTGTGTTCGAGACATGTCGCTGCTTTGTTTTGGGTTACTTTTATAATATTCAATAAGACCACTTATTGGAAATAGATATGAAAACTGTACTGTGTATTAGAAGAGTATTATGCGTGGACGGGTTAGTGGCCAATTCTAATGCCGCAAGTTTTCATGCTAAACAGTGGCGGCCTTAGTCATTGCGAGGCCCAGGGCAGCAGATCCTTGCGAGGCCCTTGTCCGTTCCGTAAAATGTGTGTTTAGATTTGATTTGAATTTTTTTTATTTTGGCCAACCACAATGACTCCATCCATCCATCAGCCCTTGGAGGTCCACTGCTGGACATAGGCCTCCCCTAACTTGCGCCACTCTGACCGGTCCTGAGCCTTCTGAATCCAGCGGATGCCCGCTGTCTTCTTCAGGTCGTCGGTCCATCTTGTCGGGGGGCGTCCTGTACTTCGCTTTCCGAGACGCGGGCGCCATTCGAGGACCTTTCTTCCCCAACGGTTATCGGTCCTTCGCACTATGTGGCCAGCCCATTGCCACTTCAGCAGGCTAATTCTTTGAGCTATGTCGGTCACCCTTGTTCGTCTACGGATCTCCTCGTTTCTGATACGATCACGTAGAGAAATACCGAGCATAGCCCTCTCCATAGCCCGCTGTGCTACCCTGAGCTTGTGGATTAGGCCAATAGTGAAGCACCACGTCTCGGATCCGTATGTCATCACTGGCAACACACACTGCTCGAACACCTTCGACTTCAGGCACTGAGGTAGTGTTTTGGACGACAAGATATGACGCAGTTTCCCGAACGCAGCCCATCCGAGTTGGATTCTACGAGTGACTTCTTTCTCGAAGTTGGACTTACCCATCTGGATCACTTGTCCCAGGTAATTGTATTCGTCTACAACTTCGAGAGCAGCGCCGTCAACAACAACCGGTACGGGTGTGACATGGACATTCGACATGATTTTCGTCTTGTCCATGTTCATCTTAAGACCCACCCGTTGTGAGGCGCTGTTCAAGTCCCCGAGCATTGTACCTAGTTCCTCCAGGGATCCTGCCAGGATGACTATATCATCGGCATATCGCAGGTGTGTGATGTAAGACGACTCCGTCACCGGTGATGACTCCATCACCTGATAGAAAGCGGGCAGTGCATTCCAAGCATGGGTGAACGCCATGAGTACCTAATGCCGCGATATTCGCCCACATTTCTACTGCATGTGCACAGGTCATGCTTTTTCGAACCCCGCACGCCCGTGGATTTAATGAGGATTGGATTGCAATATGTCACTTTTAGTCTGTGTTAGGTTTTTAAAGGATTCCCGATCAACATTTTTCAGATATTAAAACGCGGATTCACGTAGGTCATGTTCAAGCTGTTTTCTTTTGAGATATTATTAATCGGGTTAATAATAAAAAAATGGGCAACTCTTAAAGGTTATGTAATTATGTATACTCAGCCAAGCGGGGAAATTATGTATTTGCGAAAAATATCTTAACTGGCGATAGTGAATATTCGTTCATAAACACTAGAAAAAAGAAAATTCACTTCTGAGTGCGAAAAAATTACTGTAAACCATTGCTGTAAACTAGCATATAAAATTTAAAAGGGAGGTTTAGGGAGCGATGCCCCCTACCATGAAAAAACAGAACCCAAATGTTAGGTTTAGTCCAGTCAAGGAATGACTCAAAAGAGGGTATAGAGTGCGTAAGCGGGAACCTAAGCGATTTCTTCAGAAACTTATTCAGGGTGCTTAGGGAGATAATATACTAAAAGTCCCCGCGTCTAGGAGGTGAGCCGGAGGGAGGGGGGGGGGGGGGGGGTTACAAAGATCTCAATTTTAGGTTTTTCTCCAATATCTCATAAATGGTGCGTTATAGCGAAAAATGTTCGAAGATGAAATGAAAGCTTATGAAATTCTCTATAACTTTGATTCTGTACACTTTTTCCATATCTCCGACCGTTTTTGAACTATACGCTCCAGAAATGTAGCAATTTAAGTTATTCAGCGTGATAACAGCGTGATTCACATCAGCTGTCGTAAAAATGACACCCGAACTGATACCATTAAAAAGATGTTAGGCAGGCATCTTTATCTAATCAGAAATCAGAAACTTATTCAGGGTGCTTAGGGAGATAATATACTAAAAGTCCTGGCGTCTAGGAGGCGAGCCGGAGGGAGGAGGGGGGGGGGGGGGGGACAAAGGTTCCGATTTTAGGTTTTTCAGCAATATCTCAAAAACGGTGCATTGTAGCGAAAAATGTTCTAAAATGAAATGAAGGCTTATAAAATTCTCTAACTACTAACTAACTAAAGGAGAATGCCCATAGCCAGTACTCTTAAAAAAATAATTGTGTCACAATGATTTTTGGACAAAAAATTTAATTAAAATATTTCAAGTATTTTACCCTATTTCCTAAAAAATCCTTATTGGGAATAATTTTCTGAAATTAAAAAGTAACTTTACTTCCGTTTTACAAAAGAAAACCATTGGGCCATTTATGTTTGGATAAGGGCCAATCAGGAATCTTTTAAGATCCTTCGGGCCGATAGGTTGCATTGATTCGATTATAATTATGATACAACAGTAATGCCGGGTCCACACGCTTGGTGTTTGCCGCAAACACTAAACATAGCAAGCAACACCACAAACACCGATCACAATCACCCACACAAACAGCGCATTTGGCGAACATGTCAGTCTATTCCAAACAGACGAACATGGCGGACGACGAACTTGTTGCAGCGATTTCTTTTGGGTTGACCTTCTTTTACTTTAAATTAAAAAAAAATCAAATAAAAAAAAAACGAAACTAAGACGGTGGTGGATGACCAAAATTATTTTTATTATTTTTATTTACAATAATACTTATCCGCGTCCATGCATCATTATCTTTTTGACTATTTTTGTGATTATTTATTTATTTATTTATTTATTCTTTTTGTAATACCTATGAACAGGTTATACATGGGCGGACTTAATGCCTAGTGGCATTCTCTACCAGTCAACCCAGGGTGATGGCGAGAAATTTGTGGCAGGTGGCAAGAATGAAAGATTCGAAAAATGCGATCTATTTAAACAAAGACTAAAATATATACACATATAAATACAAGTAAATAAAATAAATATATTATTCATATTATATATATATATATATATATAAAGTTATATTATTAAAATAATATTATAATTATAACATAATATTATATATATACTTAAATATATACATACACACAGTATATACGCAATACATAAACACAGATACACAATGTTTCTGATGTAGAATATCAGTAAAATGATTATAATTATAATAATTTGTTTATATGTGATATTATATATTTATTTTTTTATTTGTTTATTGTGATTCACATGTTTAGGATTCCAAATACATAGCTCATTTTGATATGCTTCTAAGAACGTTAGAATTATATCTTCAGACCAATCAGTCATTGTTTTTTCTATTTTAGCACAAAGACTAGATTCTACGTCCGCTTCCCTCAAGCTCTCGTTTAGTAATGATTGTTACCAAGCGTTTGGACACAATGCAAACTGTTTGCCGAACATTCTTTGATTTGTGAAGGAAAACCGACAACAATGCCGATCACTGGCGAACACAAACACCAACAGGCAAACAGGTACAAACACCTATCCACATGTTCGTGTTTGTTGTTTGTTGTTTGCTGTTTGCCATTGTTTGCCAAGCGTATGGACCCGGCATTATAGTATAATATATCCATGACAACAAACAAGATGACGTAAGGGGACTGTCAAATTATTTAGAAAATTATTATAATCATCCAGGAGTAATAGTGTTCTGTGATTACAATACATTACAAACTTCATGGTGTTTGGAGACTGTCAAATGAATTTGAAACTTAAAAGATCGACGTTACATACGCAATCGACTTTAATACGCCCGCATAGAGTCCATATTACTGTGAGTTTACTATAACCTAAATACAAATTACTTTTGTTTAAAATCTCTTATTTCCTAATATTATCATTGACTAAAGTTAGTATGTATAATTTATTAAGATAACATAATCAAATAAAGGTATTTTTATCAAGACACAAAAATGTTAAAGTCAGTACATTTCTCCATACTAAATGGGCATTCTCCTTTATATGCATTTTGAATATAATATGAGTTGTCAAAATTTCAAGTCACCGTTTTTAATACTTGAATTTCAGTAGTAATTAATAATAATTAGTCAGTTTTTTTATTACCTTTAATTTGACCTTGAACTCGCTTGTATAAATTTACCCTTTTCCTTTGAGAGCTAGTTTTCTTTTCGAACTGCCCTATTTAAATTTTCTTCCAGAATCACGATCACGTAAATAATCATTTTATTACTTTTAATGCGTACATACAATAAACACGCTTTTGTAATTTTAATACGTAAGATTCACAAAAAACCTATTACGATCACGACAGAAAACCAGAGATAAACTAAAATGAATACTAGAGGTACCACTTAGGTGCATATTGTAAAGGTTTCGGTTTTGTTATATATACAGACAAATAACAAAAAATAAACATTGTTATGTATTTTTATTGTTATTTTGGTGTATACATCGATCTATAATACACCTGATCGAAAACCGTATTATTCCGTAGTAATATTCCGTAGTATTCCGTTCGTAGTTATGCAATTATATTTTTGTTTTGGTCTACAAAGTTTTTTGAACTCGGATGATAGCGCGAGGCCCTTGCAAGCGCGAGGCCCCGGGCGGTGGCCCCGTTCGCCACCCCCTAAGGCCGCCACTGATGCTAAACATCTTTCATGTTTTGCTGCCCAAAGGCTTCTAACATGGCTTAACGACTGTTATGTTACGATAATAACCGTGCTCTACGGCTTTTTACGTGCCCTCCGAAGCACGTAAGCACTCAAACAATGTTTGCCACTAGCGGTCAACTATCTAACTACAGACCGCATAAATATGAACTATCCTTAAGGTACGCGTAAACACCATGAAAGTGTATCTGTTATTTAATAATCTGTGCGTCAGTATATTATTATACCTGGCATAAAATATTCATAGGCTTAATAATGTTTTATATAATTTCAAATTAACAGAATCTACTACAGCCGTCACCAATAATTATATTAACGCTCACCCAGAAGGAAGTAATGAGCCAACCGAAAGCGTAATTAACAGCGAAAATTCACAAAAAGTAAGCCTTAATAAAAGTTAAAATATAAAGTTAAGGTATTAGTATTAAAAATTAAACTTTCTGCCAAATTTTAATACCTACCTGATGTAAAATTTTAAGGTAGGAAATGAACGGTGTTTTAAATTGTATATTTTTGTGAAGGATCTGTGTAATTAATTAGGGATGTCTGAAACATCTGGCTGTAAGCGATTAACCCACCTCAGCAAGTAATGCATTTTTTTGTAACATGCAGCTAACAGTTTAAATAAAATTGATATATTCGTAATTTCAGGAGGATAATAACACCAGTGTTCAAAACATCGATAGTGAAACAAGAAGGTTGCATAAAAAGCGGCAATTCTGAGTTGAATCAACACGAATTCAATGCAATAAAACAATTCAATAATCAGGACCATAAATGTCATGGTTTTAATTGGTTACTAAATCTCTTATTGTCTCACATACAGCAGCTTCTTAAAAGGTAATAAAAATCATTCAATGTTGAGATTGTATTGAGCTTATTGTAGCTTATTTATTGCCCATAACTTCTAACTGCCTATCCCGGACATTCCCGGATTGCTCTTGGAATGAGAGATTATACCACAACTCATAATCTACCGTGACAGCAAAGTCACACGTACCTACCTATTACAAAAGTTCTTTTTTGCCCATAAGAACAGAAAATTAATTAACATTTAAAAGGGACTAGTGAAAAAATTAACAGGTTTGTATAGGATTTTAAGTTACACTAATCTGATTGTTTAATCTTATAACTTTGTTTTAACTTATTCGGAGGTTGAACCATAAACCACTCAGTAGCATGAAAAAAAAACAACCAACTCCTCGTATCGAAGTGAAATTTGTACTGCTTCGTAAAAAATAAACACGAGACATTTAACTCATTATGCTCAGTGTGTAATATCAGGTCACGCTTGTTACAAAAATGCATTGTCATCAGAACTGAAGCAATATGTAAAATTTCAACTCCTTAAGATAAGTAGGTCTAATAAGGCTTGCAAGATTTGACCTAAACAAAGAAACAAACAGGGTGAGCTAAATATAATCGTTTAATATCAGTTCTTCAATAAAGTAGGTCTTGTAGAGGTAAAAGGTTACACGCGCCTTTCTCCTGCTTCTATTCTAGCATGTGCCGATCGAATGTCGGACAAGGCCACCGAAGGCAGCCTCCAGATGTCCCGTATCAAATGACAGAGTCCACTAGTCTTTCACTTATGTAGGCCGATTCCCTTTGTCTAAACCTTATTGTTCTAGTTTCAAGGTTGAGCCGATATCAAACAGGAACTTTATTGACACTGAAACTTAGCATCGTTACGCCCTTGTAACACTGTATTCATTATAAAGTTTATAGAGTCATCACATCTAATAACATTGACGTCCTCGCAATCGGAATCACAGTGATACACTGTGTTGTGCCATAGGCTTCATGGACGCAAAAAACATCAAAAATACCCACGAGCCAAGTAAAAACATATAGTTTTACATGTCTGTCTCATTAATGTCTACAATGATATTACATGTCATGTTGTAATCAATTGTACAATATTGTATTGTGTATTATAGAATGTAAAAACTAATTCTTACTTCACGAGTTAATACAGCGTGAATAATCGACGTGAACAGTAGATTATAGCTTTGAGAGTGAAATTCCTGACGAAGATGAGAAGATGGTAGAAAAACAATTGTCCGTTTAATCTATACTATACTAGCTGACCCGGCGAAAATGGCGATAGCATCGCCTAACAATCACTGAATGTAGGGATACTTTAAACTAAACATTTAAAGAGGGGGAGAGGGAATTTGAAGATCTTTGATTTGTTAAACATATCAAAACTAAAAAAGTTTAGTTAAAAGTAAAATTACATTCCTTGTTATTCGATACGAATTTCGCCGGGTCAGTTGGTATCTAAAGATTACCAATTTAAAAACCACAGCAGTGATAGAGTATAAATGTTATTATGGCAAATGGCAATAAATCCAATAATATCAAATAATATAATAATATAATTCTGAATTCTATGTAGTCATTAAAAATCCAAAATAAGATAATACATTTTTCTTCACTTAATGCTCGTGTGACCTTTGCAATGCATTTACAAGCTAGTAAGCCACGGCTTATAAGCTGCATGTGCAAATATTACAAAGAATGTTAGAATAAAACATGGTAAAACCCACAGTTAACTCTGTTTAATTTTTTTACAAATTTTGCCGACAGATAAACTGTTTGCTAAGTTTTGCTTTGTCTAGATGAAATTCACTTCCTACTTAGCAGCAAGGACGCCCATTCTACTGGGCTAAAATAATAGTGTATTATTTTCTATTAATAGTACTTATGTAAGATATATCTCACTGTATCATCTATATTGGCTTCAACCCATTAATGGCCCACTACTGGGCACGGGTCTCTCCTCTTGAGGAGGCCTAGAGCATACTCCACCACGCTGCTCCAGTGCGGATTAGTGGAGGGGTTAGTGGCCAACCCGAGTGTCGGAAGTTTTCAAACCGCCCGAGGGCCTCCGACATGGCTTAACGACTGTTATCATATGATAACAACCGGGACCGACGGCTTTACGTGCCCTCCGAAGCACGGAAACGCTCAAGAATTTTTTGCCACTAGCGGTCACCCATCCAACTACCGACCGCGCTCGATGTTGCTTAACTTTGTCGATCACTTAAGATCGACGCAAGCCGCAGAGGGCTATGAGCGCTTCTACATACGTTTAAACACGGACGTACAATTGGCGGCCTTATCACTAAAACAGCGATCTCTTCCAGGCAACCATTGACTGGAATTATTGAACACACACAAAGGACAGGGTAGTGCGTGTACAGAAAAATAAAAATAATAATACATAGTAATAAATAAATATAATATTAATAATATATCATAATAATATAATTATTAATAATAATATATTAATAATATAACTAAAAATACTCAGCAAACATACACAGTAAACCTAATGCTTTTAAAGAAAAACGTCTAGAGGTCACCAATGTATTGCTAAATAAAATTGATAAACTCACACGTCAACTTTACGCTAGACTCTCGTTTAGTTCAAAACAACTCTAGTCTATCGTTCGATTAAACTATTCTCTCCGAGAGATAAATCACTGATTACATCGAACGGATCAAGCGAATGATACACTACCCATGTCATGAAACACGTTTGAATGATAAAGGAATTTAGTACGAGATACGGCAATCTAAATGGAGTGCAATCAACCAACTGAGATGCACATTAGTAGTGAATGGCTGCCTAGGATTATTGAACACTATTATCTTTAGAATGGTATTAGATACCATACTAGCGCTCTGACTGCGGCTATACTCATGAAAATAAGTACCCTATCTTATTCCAGACCTACTTGTCAACCAGTCTACCAGTATCCACAGGTAAATTTTATCAAATTTAATGCTAAATATTATCAAAATTTGTTCAGTAGTTTTTGCATGAAAGAGTAAACAAACGTCCATCCATCTATCATTACAAATTTTCACATTTATTTTCAAATAGGATAGAATGTATGTATGTATGTATGTTACAACTGTTTTACAATTTCCGCACATTATTACCTGTGGTATTATTACGAGTATCATGGTTTAATGTTACAATGTTGTCTTTGTCTTTAACGCAAAAATGTAGACTAGGTACTACTAGTACAGTATACGTAAAATGTAGATTACTAAGTATTCCTACTAGTTTTTTTTAACCGACTTCAAAAAAAGGAGGAGGTTCTCAATTCGACTGTATTTTTTTTATGTTTGTTACCTCAGAACTTTGGACTGGGTGAACCGATTTGGATGATTCTTTTTTTAATCGAAAGTTGATACTTGTCGTGTGGTCCCACATAAATTTGAACGAGCTCTGACAATGGTCTCCATGTCAAAAGTACAATGTACTTCATTTGAAGTCGGTTAATTTTTTGTTAAAATGTTAGATTATTTATGGAAATAGCCGGCAAACGAGCTGACGATTATAATACTTCAATACAACTATAATACTTCAATATTACTACTTAAAATTTGTTCTTAGCAGTTAACGTTTGAATGTCTTCCGAACGATACGAATCATCGACACAGCACATAGGTAGGCACGAGTATTATTGACATTTGCAACTGAACAAAATCGAGTGAATCTTTCTAGAAGCCATTAAACTTTCATCCATGTTAAACACCAGCCAGAGCAGTACTGTAGTGTTAATGAATTTTAGTTCGCTTTCCCAAGCTTTCTCGTGCACGAATCCTGGTGAATGAATCGTTCGCTAGCAGAAGCAAGCTGCACAGTAAATAATTTTGATAGAATGACGTTTCAATTTGACTTCGTACCGCTCGGTTTACTCGACACAGTAGTTAGTTTTGTTTAAATGAACTATGCAGGTGACAGCTACAGGCTACAATTCGCGAAATTTACCGCATTCATAAGAGTTATTCATATAGGACCGATTATTATCATTCTGAAGCAGCATTCTACAATTATATGTTAGGATATTATAATTACCATAATTTGAATTTAAATTAAAGAAGGTAACTAAACTTAAATAGCGTAATCAACGATTTTACACGAATGCCCAGAAAAGAGTTTTCAATTTACATTATCGTCATGTCAAATATGGCGACGGCTTGAGATGGCCGTTTTTGATCTTTTTTTGTTTATCGGAAAATTAAGGTTAGTAAAAAGTTTCATTTATAAATCAATAAAAATTATATTGTCTTATAAGGTTTTATCTTTTGTTGCGTACCAAAATTAAATTTCGATGTAGTTGTCACGATACTAAAACATTGCCATCCCGAGTATCGATCTCGTGTAATAATTTTTTTAAGTTTTAAATGCTTCATTAGATTTGATTGTGTGGCATATCGTTTACAGGCTTACATTATTTATAATATGTAAAGTTACACCGTACGTTAGCACATACTTTCGTCCATAGGTTTCATCTATGACACTGGCTATAAATGTTTGAAAAAAATCTGTCGAAACAAAATCTTGAATGACAATAATTATCCTTTTATTCTTTAATCTGAGGTTTACATATTTTTTTATTTTAATGCCATTATTATCACTTTTGTAAGTTAAATCCGGGAATCTTAAATTCTCTACTTTACGTTTTACCACTAGTAACAAAGTGTTTGTTAGAAAGATTTACTTTTTGTATTATTTATCTTTTACAAAATATTTGGTGAATTATTCAGGAAGGGTCAGCACGAAATCTCCTAATCTACTCACAAGGCCTATTAACTTGGGATTTAGAGGATCGGATACGCCTTTGTTCTTGCAAAAATCGTTTAAAAGAAGATTTTTCCAACTTGCAGTCCCTTAATAAGGTATGAGGAGGGCTATGTACGAAGCTGTGAAATGTTATTCTCACAATACACCCAATGTTTAATATAGTCTTATAATACACAAGTCTCTTTTCATTTTTCGAATAATGCTGATTAACCGTTTGCATTCATAATTCTGATTGTCCGCGATAGTATAACTTTGAAATTATTGGAGTTCTGTTAGCATTAGAAAAAGCTCTACCTCCAATTACTTTGAACGTATTACGATGACCTTTTATAACATGATTTAGAGGCGAAATATCTTACTATAACTTTTAAATTCACAAAAAAACCTAAATATTTTCAAAGCATACAATACAACCAACTGAAAACCAAATGCAAATTAGTACCTCGAGTGGTTGAAGATTAGTACTGTATAATCAATATTTGTAACTTAGACTGCTAGCTTAACTTACGCTACGTATTATGTCGTACAGCGTGCACTGTGCTAGTGTAAAATAGAATTAAAAACATACTTACGAGTATTTTAAATCCTCGCATTCCTCGGGTTAAGCGTGCTCAACTTAAAATCCAACATAATCATAAGCCCCGCTTTCGTTACTCACTTGACCTGATGGTATGAACTGCTTTAAATTAAGCGAAAAAAGTGTCAGCGAAGCGAAAAATTTTACACATACCATTTAGTAAGTGCTCAGTTCACTTCTCGGTGAATATAGTTGTTCTTGGTCTCGTTTTTGTATTTAATTAAAAATTGTTTTAGCATGACGTCGCTTTTCACAAAAGAGACACAGTCAACATATTAAGGCTTGGACTAACATTGTAGTGAGTTGATGGTAATAGAAGTGGTGACTTGTTTATTTTATAATCGGTTACAACCGCAGGTGAGTACACCCAATTACGTTTCGATCAAGTCGGCGCGGTGGCGTGCCGGCGGCGCGTGCGGTCGCCCTAACAGGATTATTGGCCGGCGGGGTGGACCGGCGACCGGTGCGACGACCTCAACCACCTCGCTCATAATTTGATACAGTTTCATCAGCAACCACTTCCTTGAAGACCGGTCATATTATTAGCGGCCTTAACTTTATTTAGCTAGGCTTGTTCAAAGGGCACAGGCTTTTGTTAGGTTAAATAACATTGGCTTGATTGGTAACATTTTTGCACTTGAGGAGGACATCAATTCATTTATACTTTTTGATCTAAAAAATCTACTTACTTTATAAGATGGTACACATTTTATGGGCTTTACCTACGAATATCTTCCTTAATTATTATATTATAGTATAGTATAGTATAGTATAGTATAGTTATTATTAGGTATAGTATATACAGCATTCCGCATCTTAAGGTTGTCTGGAAGAGATCGCTGCGATAAGACCGCCTTTTGTATTCTATTTACCTACTTGCCTATGTTACATTGTTTTTGTCCTATTTTTGGTGTGCAATAAAGAGTTAAATAAACAAATAAATAAATATATTACATTGAAGGCCATCGATACATTTGTGCATTCAAGCTATCAGATAGTAAGTGTTCACCACCATCCATATTAAGTATATGAGTAGTTCCGATGGCATCTCTGTCGGCATTTCGGCCACAAAAATAGTCGCTTATTGTTGAACCGGCAACACACATGTAAGAATCATTTCACCATTTACACAAGAGAATGGTAGTATCGGTAATAAAAACCCTATAACTGGGTGTTCACTATAAGCTATAGTCCGTCCACCCGTCCGTTGATTAGTGCATGTTCACCAGAGGAAATTAACCTTGATTCAAACATAGAAGGCCCCCACTAACACACAACTTCAAAACCTACTTTCTATAAATCTCAAAATCGATCTGAATTACCTTGTCATTGCAAGGCAGCATCTACACATTACTGTCTAACCTTTTAAACTTGGTCTTTTGTTACCCTTGCGTGACCTGTAACCAAAACCAATAGGTACCTGACACCAATGTCATAGCTACATGTTTGAACTTTCGGGTTTGAGACAGCTATCCCAGGGGCCACTGCGACCAGATTTGATCTATTGTTACATTATATCATTAAATTACATTATCAGAAAAATAAAATCATTATATATTTGTACTGAATACTCTGTCGCATTTGTGAATCGATATTGTGAATGGTCATTTTCTTCCTGATCAATAATACAATGATACACAAGTGACAAACAAAATATGATTGTAATGTCAACAAGCAGGAATAATTATCTTCATCATACGAAAAGATATTATTGCCAATCACCGCGCTACGGACAACACAAAGAATAGCGGTACAGTGCAGCCTCGTTTATTGACAAAAAATAACAAATGGTAGAGCATCGATGCGGAAATTCTGATAGCAAGCAGGCAAACACTGGAAATGTTATGTTTCTTTGTTACATTTTACATTGAAATACAAAAAATAAAATAAATCAATATTTGTATTGAAAAAATGTTTGAAATATCGAAAAAATGTTTTCGCATTGTAGCCGTATTGAAATACACTGGGCTCTATAAAGTATTTCTTTATTAACTTTCATAACGTTAATTGTTTTGTTAATTTGTAAAATAAGCAAAATTAAAAATATCATTTCATAACTTTTATCGTACTCAACAAAAAACTAATCAAGCACATTTTATATTGAAAAATACAGTGCATATTTTGAATAGACGAAAACAAATATTCAATAATAATGTCATTAAGTTATTACGAAACAAAAATTGCAATAACTAAATGATCTTCAAGCTTTTTCATGTTTCATTCTATTGATTTCATTCAGTGTAAAAAGTTGCAAAATAATGTTCATTGAGTTTAAATAAAGAACTTTTCAATTTTCATGCTTCATTTTCGATTTAGTTCATACGATTCAAAGCTGATAAAGTTCGTATTGCAGATACCGCGTGTTTGGAATATATGGACCGGTATCCTATAGCCGGTAGTTGGATGGAACTACGTATAACGAAACAACGTTAATTAAAATCTGAATAGCGGATAAAGTGCAAACTCTATTCTGCTGAATGTAGAAAATCTGTCCCTACATTATGACGATCTGGATATTTACTTAACCCGTTTCACACGGAGACAAAGCCCGTACTTATACCGTTGATACCTAGTGGGGCATGGACGGCATGGCATGGTGCACACAAAGTGAATAAATGAATCGTTGCCGCGGGAAATGAAGAACTGACCGATTGCACCGCGAATTTCCTGTATTGTAGCTTTGTTTTTTTTTTATATGAAATAAGTTAGTGCTTCACAACAATCTTACCTGATGGTATTTACTACTTGCTTTTTACTATTCGGATTATATTCAAGTTTCATCTTCTTCATTTAATCTGCATTATTGGATTGTATGGTTTTATCTGACATGAATAAAAACGGATTTAAAGTAAAGGCACCTGATTCCGAGGTATTTCGAAAATTCAAGCAATTTACAAGTTCTTTTGGCCTGCAAGGTCTTCTGTTATGGTGAAAATACCGCGGAATTAGGTCTCTTTACCTTAACTCATTTGTTACAAGATAAGTTTTTTATCAGTCGAATACTAAAGGAATGAAAGAAACGCGCCTCCAGACTTCTTCAAAATGTTGTTAAAAGTTTAATTCGCAAACACATACGAGTAGGTACTCAGTTACTAAGTGAAACTTCAATTTAAGTCCTTAATATTTATTTTATCTTAAACAATTCTTTTTCAGTGATAGCGACATAAATTATTTTGTTCAGATTTTGGAATCTTGTTTAACCGCTGACGTGTTCTACTTGGCAGTCGTATAAAGGGACGCATCTTATAGAAGTTGTCGTATATCGTTGTAAAATATTCAGATACTGGGGTGAGTTCCCCGTGCTGCCATAAAATGCAAAACAAGGAAAGTTTCCCCTTAAATCAGCAAAGCGCCTCCCCCCAGCCGAGGACAAACACGCCCGGACAACAAACAAACTTTCTTTTAACTAAAGTCACTAACTAAAGTCAGTTCACTCCCCGCATTAGTGTAAAAAGTACTTGTGTTAATGATTTGAGTATTGAAGTGCGCCAAAGAATTCGTAATGAGGCATTCATTGTTCCATTGATAACAAGTTTCAAAAGAAAGCCCAAAGTTTAAATCAATTTATTTCATCTTAACTAATTACAATCTAAAAAGAAAAAATAAACTCGTTAAAAACGTTTTAACAGGATTTCAATGGCCGACGAGGAAGGTAGATAAATGCAAAAATATAACTATACACGAATACCTTTGGGATTAAGCCTTTGGAACAGTTCGCAGTGATATCCGATATTAATTAATATTAATATTAATTTTGAGTGTTTACAATTCAGCTTTATAAATTAGTTATTGATAAACTTGAAAAAATATTAGTACTAACTAGTATAAAAAAATTAAAAAAACCTGCTTGCTGTCAATAAAACCTATCATGATATTATACCTTTTTAGAATCCATATTTATGGTGATCTCTTTAATTTGACACCCATATTGCATTATTCGATTTATTTTTATTTTTTGATACTTCAAACAATGGCAATCTCACAGCAGTTTTTTTTCATTTCACTTATCCAAGAACACTTTTGTTGTCAAGACGAATCTAACGATATCTTAATTATATAAATCCATTCAGCGGTTTGGAAGATACGAGGTAATAAAGAATATTACACACATACAAACATACAACGCGCGAAAAACATAATTCTTCCTTGGTAGTCGGGTAAAAAAAAAAGTTAATAATTGCAACATTTTAAATAAAGTCCTCATCTCAATAATAAAACTTTTCTTTCTTCTTTAGCCTTATCAACAAGAAGAAACGAGTATCACGGCTTGTGTCGATCGTGATGGACACGTGTAGCCGCTAACCCAAATTTATTTTATCTTAACTGGGGCAGCATAGTGACGTATGTAAGGAGAAACCCATAACTTGCAGTTAGAGTTACTTTCATGATTTTTTAATAAAAAGGGTGCGCGGGAGTTATAGTACAGGGAGTTACATGTATGTGATTGATTGAACCTAACTTGTTTCTTTTTTGATAATAAAAGTTATTTAAAGCTCACAGTTGATTATACCAGACAGAACTGTATAGGTACAGCAAAACATAAAACAATGAGTTTTATGTTTTCCAACTTCAAAAAAGGAGGAGGTTCTCCTTTTTCTTTGTTACCTCAGAACTCAGTAATTTATCAACCGATCTGTTTTTTTTTATTTGAAACGACATACTTGCAGATTGGTCCCAAAATAATCTAAATTCTGATCTCTTGCTGGGAACCATGAGGTAGTACTGCTGGGTTGGCCTCTAAAGGGTTAGGTGTTGAAATCTTTTAACAACATCAATACAATATAGTATTATCAAGTAAGTGAATCTATTTGCCACCGAACTGTCACTTGAGTAATGGAATATGCGGCGACCGTCCAACCTCTGACCGCACAGCTAGTAATGGTATATTGACCACAGCTCGAGCGTTAAGTACTACTGGTACACTCGGACCAAACAAATGTATCCAGCATATGTATGTTGAAATTGTCATTGTTGTGACTTGGAATTTAGACATTAATCAGGTATTCATAATAGTTACAATTAAATAACAATGATATTATTAGTAAAAAAGAAGTAGATATGTCACTAGCGCACCAACGATGAAGATCGTAAAAACAGGCAATTGACCCCTCTGCTCGTAGTCGCTCTGTCAATACAAGACGATACGCACGCTTTTGTTTTTTTTCAGAAGTCCTTAAAAGCCTTGACATACAAGAAAGACATTTAGATTTGACATACAACGTTAAAATGCCTTCGTGTGATATTGTAGTGTGATTGTTGTAGTGAAACAAAAGATAAACGTGTGTGTGTGTTGTAGCTCTTTTCGGAACAGATTTTTTGGTTGAATTGTTATACATATCTATATTTTTTAAACATCATTGTTAAATAAACAGTAAATAAGTAATGCTTACACACTCATAGGTTTTTACCTGTGTCCAGGGTGGCATGGACGACACATATTATTATAACACATCACAATAACACTCTTGACCCGAATACAAATATTTTATCTGTCACATAAATATCTGCTCCGGCCGGGAATCGAACCCAGGACCCTTCCATTCGCAGGCAGGATCGCTACCAACCACGTTACATGGTCGTCAACCGTAGTAGTAGGTACTTCATAGATAGATTTGAGGGGAAAAACTTCGTCACGTGCCGAAAAACAAATCTACATAAACGAAGGTAATTTCTTCAGTGCGAAACGACATCACAACAAATTAATAAATAAGGTCTATCCCCGCGCTCAAAGACCCAACTAATCACCCATTGTTCCGTTACAGTTTATTTGCTTTGTGGCTGGAAAATCGAGTAGGTAAATAGTAAAGGCAATAACAACGGCTCAGGCTTGCAAAAAGGATTCAGGTATTAACTTAAAGCGGGTTCTCTGTAGTGAGCGTAGAAAGAGAATGTGTTCACGCAAATTCACGTGTATTCATTATCTTTAATATAAATTATTAGTCTGTAACCAAATCAGTACGAATCAGTATTACTCTATGTTAAAATGTTGTAATATGTCATTACTCTGTACTCTCGCTCTGTTCTCGCAACACTCGTACCGAACGGAGGTGTTCTCTCAGTATCAGTCTAAAATAATTACATAATGTAAAAGTTCAGAAAATATATAAAGTGATAAAGTCAGTGTCAGTCATTATTCACAACCCGTTGCCCTGCGATCCAGCCGAGCTCGTCTGGTGGCCCATGCATCAGTTTCAAGTATATTCAGTAAGAAAGGCGAGGCCGACATCTTGTTTGTCAAGAAGCCATCGACCACACCCAGTTGAGAAAATTCAGAAACCTACATAATAGGTAAACCATCAGCCTACATTTTTGGTGTATCCATGAGAGGAAACCATATAAGTGCCTACATCAGTTAACTCAGTAATCATCGCCTACATATTGGCAGCCCACGAGGCCACGAGGCAATTCAGTCAACGCCATTAATATCATAACAATTGATGGCCATTCAGACTTTCAGAGTCAGTAATATAGTAACCATTTTTGTACGACCCATGAGGGGAACTCAGTAATATCGTCTTCATTTTTGGTGGCACCCATGATGGGAGAGAACTAGCGCGATCAAGATCAGAATCAGAAATTCAGAAATTATCGACGTGTTCGGCAACATCGCACTCGCAGCGCAAGCGGCGCCCCTTCAAGGACGGAGCGGTCAGACCGGCACACGGCCGGCGCCCGGCTTAAAGCGACGACGCAGTAAAATCAGTGAAGTGAATCAGTGTATCAGTGTTACGTAATACGTAGTTAACAATAATTTAATTAAATCAGTCATTCATCGTGTATGTTTAGCGTGTTCAGTTTAGTACACTGTGTAAATAAGTGTAATTAAGATAATTAGTCAGTTTATTGCGTAATAAGCAATTTTGTTTTGTATTAGATCAGTTAGTTAACTCAGTAAGTTAAGTTATTTTGCATTTGTATTAATCAGTTAATTCTTGGAAAGTTATACATTAAAATCAGTAATACAATGTCATCAAAGGGAGTACTAAAGGCCAAGGCCCAATTTCAGTCTCGTTACGCGATCTTAACAAACGCATTTAAATCAGTTCAGGATGGTAAATCGACCTCCGCAACTACGGCCGCCCAGCGGCAATTCAGTACATACTTCCCTCAGATGCTGGAAACATATGAGGTAATTATAACCAGCAAGGCGGAGTTCGACGAGCCCGAGCATGCAGCGGACCTGGAGACCATCAGAAATCAGTTTAGCGAGGTAAGTGCAATGTCGCTTAAATTAGAGGAGTTAATGGTAAGACCAGCCTCACCGACGCGTGCACCTCCATCAGACCAGCTGAAGGTCCAGCTGCCGGCTATAAAATTACCGGAGTTCAGTGGAAACAGCCTAGAATGGCTCAGTTTTAGAGATCTATTTCAGTCGCTGGTAGACAGCCAGCCAACCTTATCAGAATCAGAAAAGCATTACTACCTCCGAACCTCCCTCCGTGGTGAGGCGTTGATGGTAGTTGGTCACCTGCCTATGGATGGCAGTAACTATCAGGGTGCCTGGCAATTGCTCAAAGCCAGGTATGACAATTCGCGGGCGCTCACAGATACATATCTGGAGCGTATACTCAGTTTACCCGTGATTACACCAACGTCAGACCTCAGGAGGGATCTGTACGATCCACTGAGGGAAAGTGTTCAGGCCCTAACTCAGTTAGCATTGCCCGTTATTCAGTGGTCTTATCTTTTGGTATTTATTGTACTAAAGAAATTACCATTTAGGTTGCGTCAGACGTTCGAGGAGCGGTACGGCAAGGCGCAGGATGGCCTGCCCACCTTTGACCAGCTGATGCAACTCCTGGACGAGCAGTGCAGGCTTCAGTCGACGGTGTCGGGTCAGTCATCGCACCGTGGTTCAGCATCAGTCAGAAGACCAAGGCCGAGGAGTCCACGGCAGCGCCCAGTGGCCTCGACCAGCCAGCATCAGTTTACTTCACATCAGACCCATCAGTCCAAATCAGGAAATTATCAGGTAACATGTACCTTTTGTAATTCAGACCACACTTTGTACAAGTGTAGGGAGTTCCTCGAGCTGCACCCATATAAACGAAGGGTATGGGCAGCCAAGGAACAACTATGTGAGCTATGCCTCCGGTCACACCCGGGGAAGACCTGTGCATACAAGGGTTGGTGCAAATATTGCAACACGGAAACACACAACACCTTACTGTGTTTTCAAGACTCTCAGAAAAGGGTTCATACAACAACCGGTAGCAATCAGGACCGGTCACATCAGTCACAGAGGCCTGCCAATACCGAGCAGCCAGTCAGCCAAGAAACTCAGACCCGAGCCACATCACCTAGGGTTAGTGGTTCACCAACTCAGTTTAATCAGACAAGGCCTAGACAAACAGGCCAGCGGGTGCGTTTAGCCAACGCCATGTATGAGGATTTACGGTTTGGCAAGCGAACCTCACCCACACGATCAGAATGAGATGCGGCGACTGTCGGTACGTGTGGCGTCACAGGAGGACTGTGCCCCACTGCTTATATCAGTATTAAAAATAATCAAGGTAAATATATTCAGATCAGAGCCTTATTAGACACCGGAGCAAGTGTTTCAATAATTAAGGACTCATTAGTCAGTAAATTAAATTTGTATCGACAGTCTAATTCATGTAAAATATATGGTATTGGTAACCAATCAGTCAGACAGCCTAATCAAACGACTAAAATAGTCATCAGGCCTATCAATAAACCATTGCCAATCATCAGTACTAATGCAATTATTGTGTATACACTCACAACGGAGTTGTCTTCATATCAGATCAATCAGAAGGATTCACGGTCATGTCAGTATAATAATATTCAGTTAGCAGATAATCCTCGTAGAAATAATCAAGAAATAGAATTAATATTAGGAACAGATATTCTCAATTATGTATTTGATGGTACAAAAATATCTTTACCTTCAGGAGCTGCTGCATATGGCACATGCTTTGGCCACGTCATCATGGGACCGGTGGCTATTCATCAGAACGAGTCCAGTCCTACTCATCAGTCCAGAAAGAATCAGACTACATCAAAAATTGGTAAAGTACCTACTTCAGTTCAGTATTATGGTGTTCAAGTCACCCGCCTAGAAGAGGCAGTTCAGAAATTTTGGAAATCAGAGGAGCCACCTATGGAGAAGGTTGAGCATCCAGACCACAAAGAATGTGAGGAATTATATCAGTCAACCACGGTAAGAACACCAGATGGTAAATATATGGTACGATTACCACTCCTATCAGAACGACCGGCATTGGGTGATTCAAGAGAAATTGCTCTTCACCGTTTCAAGGCGCTCGAACGCAAAATGGGAAGAAATCCATTATTTGCTCAGAAATATGTACAATTCATGGATGAATATGAACAAATGGGTCATATGACCAAGTCAGACTTCAGACTAGATTCAGAACACTATTTCATTGCTCATCACGGCATATTTAAGAAGGATTCAGACAAACTCAGAGTAGTGTTTGATGGAAGTTCAAAAACATCAAATGGCGTATCATTAAATCAGTGCTTACATTCAGGCGCGCCCCTTCAGAATGACATCACACAAATATTATTAAACTTCAGATATCATCAGATTGTATTCACCACAGATATAAAAATGATGTTCAGAATGACCTGGATACATCCAGAAGATAGAAAGTATCAGTTAATTTATTGGAGAAGGAGTCCATCAGAACCAGTTCAGGTATATGAGTTAAATACTAACACATATGGATTACGTTCAAGTCCTTTTATATCTATCAGAACGCTATTAAAATTAGCAGACGATTGGGAAGTCACACACCCCAACTCGAGAGCATCAGACATTATCAGAAGAAATATATTTGTGGATGATATACTCACAGGGAGTGAGTCACTTGCTTCAGCACAAGAACTCAAGTCAGAACTCATAGAACTCATGCGAAGCGCAGGCTATGAACTCAGAAAATGGTCATCTAATTCAGAAAAATTATTGCAAGACCTCCCAGGAGATCACTGTGAACAACCACGTCAGTTTGATAATGATGATAAAACATTTATCAAAGTATTAGGAATACAATGGGATCCATTATCAGATATACTTTCATACAAAATAAATATTCCTTCAGGCCAAGCGGTAACAAAGCGCAACATACTCAGTACAATTGCAAGACTGTATGATCCATGCGGATACTGCACACCAGTCATCTTCAGATTCAAGGTATTATTACAATCATTATTTATTGATGGTTTAAATTGGGATGAACCAGTATCAGTCCCCATCATAAAGGAATGGGATGAATTAATTAATGATCTCAAGTATCTATCTCAGCTTCAAATACCAAGATGTATAACCATGCCTCAAGCCACATCATATTCACTACATGGCTTTGGAGATGCGTCAGAAAAAGGATATGCCAGCTGTATATACCTACGATCAGAAGACTCATCAGGTAATGTTTTAATCAGATTAATAATGGCGAAATCACGTGTAGCCCCGAAGAAGACATGCCGGACTATACCTAAACTTGAACTCAGTGCAGCTCATTTAACATGTCAGTTATTAAATCATGTTGCTCAATCGTTTGAACCTTCAATCAGTATGGATTCAATCAATGCTTGGTCAGATAGTACAATTGCTCTTACATGGATAAAAACTAAGCCACATTTACTTCAGACCTTTGAATGTAACAGAGTACAATATATTCAGAATTCAGAAAGAGCTATTAAATGGCGTCACATTCAATCAGAACTCAATCCAGCAGATATAGCATCGAGAGGATTTTCAGCCAGACAATTACTACACACAGATATGTGGTGGAGCCCACATTGGCTCAGTAACTCAGAAGAAAATTGGCCTCAATCAGCAATCAGTATGCAGAAGGATATGCCTGGATTCAAGAAGCATATTCATATTATCACACCAGTCCAACCATGGGACTTATCATTATTAGAACGCGTAAGCTCATTTACTAGACTCGTCAATGTTACAGCATATGTATTAAGGTATGTCAGAAACCTTCAGTTGTCCAAGAAGGATAGAAATGAAAATAAGATTTTATCATTAGAAGAGACACGCAATGCTACAAAATATTGGGTAAGAAAAATCCAATCTATTTCATTCAGTTCAGAATTAATTTCATTAAACAAAGGAAAATCAGTATGTACATCACTTCAGAAATTAAGTATATTCCTTGATGAAGAAGGATTAATCAGAGTCGGAGGAAGGATAAAACACTCTGAGCTCAGATATGGTTCAAGACATCCATATTTATTACCAAAGGATACCAAATTTGTTCAGTTATTAATTGACTATTATCACAGAAGTCATTGTCATGCAGCAACGAATGCATTAATAGCTATTCTAAGAAGAGAATATTGGATCACATCAGTAAGGAGACAGGTATCTCATGTTGTCAGAAAATGTATCACATGTTTCAGGTTCAGACCCTCCATTCAGCCCCCATTCATGGCGGACTTGCCAGCCGACCGTGTCACGGCTGCGAGACCATTCGCCAGGACTGCAACAGACTTTGCAGGCCCCTACTCAGTCAAAACAAGTTTACTCAGAAATGCTAAATCATGTAAAGCTTATCTATGTGTTTTTGTGTGTTTAGCAACGAAAGCGGTACATCTAGAGGTTGTATCGAGTTTATCAGTCGAAGGCTTCATTGCGGCATTCACGCGCTTCGTGTGCAGGCGAGGCCTGCCCACACTCATCAGGTCAGATCGAGGTACTAACTTTGTTGGTGCCAACAACTACTTAAAAGAGGTAAATAATTTTCTATTACATAATGAGCTCGTCCTCAAGGAGGAATTCAGACGTCAGAACATCAACTGGCAGTTCAACCCGCCAGCATCGCCCCATATGGGTGGGCTATTCGAAGCAGCTGTCAAGAGCGCTAAGAATCTACTCAGACGAGAGGTAGGTGAAACCATCCTCACATATGAGGAGCTCTCAACCATGTTCACAAAGGTTGAAGCCATCATGAACTCTAGACCACTTGTTGCAATGTCGGAAGATCCTAGCGATTTAGAAATACTTACCGCGGGTCATTTTTTAATTGGTCAGCCCTTAGTAGCCCTACCAGAGACACATTGGAAAGACACTAAGATGTCTCGTTTGTCTAGATTTCAGACTATTCAGAAAATGTATCAAAATATTTGGTCTAGATGGCATTTAGAATATTTAACCTCACTACAAGTCAGAAATAAATGGTATAATCAGTCAGATAATATTAAACTTAATGACCTAGTTTTAATAATAGATGATAACGCACCGCCTTTACAGTGGAGGCGAGGTAGAGTCATAGAATTGTACCCAGGCAGGGACTCAGTTATCAGATCTGTAAAATTAAAAACTCAGTCAGGAGAATTAGTCAGACCAGTTGTAAAATTATGTAAATTACCTGTATCAGATTGTTTGGAGACCCCAAATATTGTCTCAGAATCAAATGATTAATTAAGGGTTCAGTAGTAATAAGTTTATTTATTAAGTTTAAGTTAAGTTTGTTTCAATGTGTAAAATCATTATTCATTAAGCCTAGTTAAGATTATCTTAAGATCAGTTTGTATGTATCAGTTTTTCATAATATTTCAGTTCTATTTAATATTATTACGGCTCATAAGAAGCTGTTCATTGTTATGTTATCAGTATGATAAAGAGATAGTCACTTCAGTTTCAGAAGGTATATTGTAACTTCATAAAATGTACTTATGTTTTGAATTTCAGTAACTTATATTGCTATTGTATTCAACTTCATTTAAATAATGTGTATCAGTTTTCAATTGTTTTTAATGTTCAATATTCATGAAAAATACCTTCAGTTCAATGTAAATTTCCTATCAGGATTTTCCATCCCGCCCGGTGGCAGGAATGTTCACGCAAATTCACGTGTATTCATTATCTTTAATATAAATTATTAGTCTGTAACCAAATCAGTACGAATCAGTATTACTCTATGTTAAAATGTTGTAATATGTCATTACTCTGTACTCTCGCTCTGTTCTCGCAACACTCGTACCGAACGGAGGTGTTCTCTCAGTATCAGTCTAAAATAATTACATAATGTAAAAGTTCAGAAAATATATAAAGTGATAAAGTCAGTGTCAGTCATTATTCACAACCCGTTGCCCTGCGATCCAGCCGAGCTCGTCTGGTGGCCCATGCATCAGTTTCAAGTATATTCAGTAAGAAAGGCGAGGCCGACATCTTGTTTGTCAAGAAGCCATCGACCACACCCAGTTGAGAAAATTCAGAAACCTACATAATAGGTAAACCATCAGCCTACATTTTTGGTGTATCCATGAGAGGAAACCATATAAGTGCCTACATCAGTTAACTCAGTAATCATCGCCTACATATTGGCAGCCCACGAGGCCACGAGGCAATTCAGTCAACGCCATTAATATCATAACAATTGATGGCCATTCAGACTTTCAGAGTCAGTAATATAGTAACCATTTTTGTACGACCCATGAGGGGAACTCAGTAATATCGTCTTCATTTGCAAACAACAATGAAGCAAATAGGCGAGACGGATGACTATTATCTCACAATAACCTAGTTTAGCGCAGTGGGAAAAGTAAACGGTGCTAAATTGTGGACGAGTCAATTTACAAATGAACCACACTCGGAAAAATGTTTAGAAAACTTGATGCCATAATAATATGACAGTATCATAATAATATGACAGTATCAGTAAATTAATTTTTCATTAATTTTTGGAACGAAGTTCCTTATCGCGCGTTGTGAAAAGGGACTAGACGGAAAATTACGACACTTTTTGATTCTTACGAATAACGACACTTTCTTTGAAGTGATTCACAGAGTTTTACAGAGACGGCGCTGTACAACAAAATAATACTTAAATCGAAAGAAACTTCGTTCCATCCGGGTGTCCCTTGACACCTCTCATGTTTTTTTATGGAAATAGCCGGCAAACGAGCTGACGATCCACCTGATGGTAAGTGGCTAAATAAAAAAAAGCATTCTTAAGAATGAAATTCTCATGCTGCATATCGGATGGACCACGCAGCCTAAACTAATGGGTCTGAAAACATGACATTTTCCATGAAAGTTAAAAAAGTGTTCACATTTATAATGTATAGAAACATTTTCTAAGTGAGAATTCAGCTAACCTTATCACTACCCAGTTGGCTCTTCAAATGCAGTGCGGGTTACCTGAAATAAATGTAAAACAGATAGTAAATAACAAATAAAATGAAGAAATAATCCACTTACAAACGTTAAGTGGATCCATGATTTAGTCAGTTGTTCGGTATATTTTCTTTTAACTTAAATGGAAAGCAGTTTTATTCGCGATTTATACTATTGTAATGGTAATTAAAGTGAGCCGAATAGACATAATGATAAAAAAATACACAAAGCACAAAAATCAGATTATTTTGAATTCCAAAATTCATTTTAAAAATAGCTTTTATTATTATAATGGGTTTTGGAGCCCTAAAGGAGCCACTCATTTAGGTATACTTGTTGTAATTGAACTGCAACGGAGCTGAAAATGAAATGAAATATTTGTTCTAAAGAATAATACCTATTGTTAAGCCTATATTTATTTTAAAAGTGTAAGCCAGATTTAAAGTCTTTGCTATGCATGGCTATTATTGGCTTACATACGTTACATACAAGTATCCGTCCGTTTTGTGTGTAAAAATAAATGTAAGTAAAAATGTAATTACAATGTTGTATGTGTTGATTTGTCGTCAATAAATAAAACAGATAATAAATATCAGCTAAATTGTGTTATTTTATTTCCCAATATTGATACATTTTTTTAATATTATCTAGTGCAGCTAAAGCGTCATTTTAAACAAAGATATGCCTTTATGTGGTCAGCGGTAATGCGGTGTGGCGAGGCGACGAGTTTCTGCTCAATTATTTTATTATTCACAAGCAGCCCGCCTCATTTCGTTTCGAGAACTAAGATCCTTACATTCACAAATATCCACAAGGATCCACCAATCCGCACTGGAGCAGCGTGGTGGAGTATGCTCTAGGTCTCCTCAAGGGGAGAGACCCGTGCTCAGTAGGCTACAATACAATCCATTAATGGGTTGTATTGTAGCCCAAGCGCATCGCAAATGAAAACCGCATTAGCAAAAATTATTAGTTTTTTAGCCTTTGTGTTATATTTATTACGGGTAATGCTAGAAGAAAAAGTAAACAAACGTTATCTGGGTTAAATAAGTAACCCAACCGTTTTCAGTCCAAAATAAGTCAAGTCCGAACCCTAACGAACGTCTAACCGTGTTGAATTAAACCAAATATCAGAATCATCTTAAACCATTAACAAGAACTTTTACCAAAATCTTTGTTGGAGGAAAACTAGTAAAGTTGTTGAATATCCGCTAATTCGGTCATATTACATCGACATCGTCTTTATGCCGTGACATAAATAAAACTCCCTGGCCATTAAGGCCCGACCCTGGAGCCAAGCGAGCCCTTACAAAATATTACAAGGGAGCCTGCGAGAGCAACACCAATCCCCATCAATATCTGTCAACGGACACAGTAGCTAAATAAAGTTATTATGAATAGCCCGATAGACGCATGACGTAAAGGTTCTGTTTTCCTCGGCTAACACCAGTTGACCTAATTCGCTAGTAATTTTCACTGAAACTATTATATGATCTATCGCCTGGCCGGTTATGGATGGCTATTTATATTTTGATGACTTGTTATACGAGGTGCTATATTTAGCCGTTACGCTTAATGCTAACACAAGGTCGCTTAGTTATTATGACTAAAGTATTAATTTCCATAACATTACGTTACTGGCCAGACGATTTACTCACATTACCGTCCAAATTGAAAGAAACATTTTTTCAAGCAAATGTAATTTAAGATAATATTAGTTCCGCTTTGTGTATTACATAAAATAGTGATATCAACTAAGACAGTAATGGATATAACTTAAAAAAATTTAAAAGTACATTAGTTTCAGAAACATGTTTTGCGGTATGTTTCAATTCCCTACGAAATAATCCGACGATAGGAGGTTTCCATTGATAACGTATGTTTTTAATACCCTTTACAGCACGGGATAAAAATTGTATTGGTATCGTCAGTATTTACTTGTTATTCAGTCAACCCTGTATGTATCCTTGTTAGCCGTGACTCTTTCTGTCAAGTGTATGATTTTGGGTTCGATTCGCGGGCAGACATTATTCATGTGATAAATGAATAATTGTCTGATCTTGGGCTTTGGGTATTTATAAAAGCCCACACATTTATAATCTAGCATTAGGATTCTTAGAATAAAAAATAATTACAATGTAGTGACATCGAAAAGTGGAAATGTCGTTCGAGTGTGAATTTATTTATTTATTTCAAGCCGAAATGAATTTAAGAACCTACCTGAAACATTTAACATTTTTTAACTACAAAAATATGCATTATATAATGCAAATAAAGTAAAAAAGGAAACGTAATTAAGTCTCAAAGTATTGCTCTTGACTAAGATTGTTTACAGTTCATGCCTCATGGTCTACTTTTAAGTATAGTATAGTTTATATAGTATAGTTTCATTTAGCATGCATACATTATGTATTTAACCATTGATGTGAATAGAATCTAGTTAAAAATAGTCTGACTGAGGATTTTCTCAATAAATTGTTTTACAACGTCATGTGTAATAATTTTACTATAATATTTAGAGAAGTTAAGGCGTATTTAACAACGTTGATAAACTACCACCTTAACAGTAACGTTAATGTTAACGTTCCGAGGATAGGAGGAAATTTCCATTGATAACGTATGTTCTTTTTACCCTTATAGCACGGGATAAAAATTGTATTTGTATCGTCAACTACTTGTTATTCAGACAACCCTGTATGTATTCTTGTTAGCCGTGACTCTTTCTGTCAAATGCATGATTTTGCATACAACGTGTTTTAAAATTAAAACAACAAGTGTTTTAACATTAACATTAAAACACGGTGTAGGTATGCCAGTAGTCAGTACAGAACTGTCATGCACACACTGGAGGTCTTGACAGGCAGAATTGATAGGTTCTGACATTCGTATGCATACGTCATTCGCATGGTGTTCGGAGCACATACGGAACATCGACAGCTTATTAATTGGCATGATTGGTTGCAGCATGATCGTTTCACAGGCCAAACTCGACGATGATTCCACGATGAGTCAATCAAGCGAATTGACAAATGAATTGCAGGAATAAAACACTTGATATCGAATAATTATTTTATTGCTATCTAC